>VXBI01001235.1:920580-1107142 GCA_013397375.1 Toxostoma redivivum
CCCCTGCCGGCCGCCCTGCGCAGCACCGCCCGGCCCCGCCGCCCTCTCCTGTCCCCGCCCTGTGGCACAGCAGCCTGTCCCCCTTTGTGGCACAGCCTCTGTCCCCGGTCTGTGGCACAGCGTCTGTCCCCTGCTGTGGCACAGAAACCTGTCCCCCTCTGTGGCACAGCGTCTGTCCCCCTTTGTGGCACAGCAGCCTGTCCCCGGTCTGTGGCACAGCGTCTGTCCCCTGCTGTGGCACAGAAACCTGTCCCCCTCTGTGGCACAGCGTCTGTCCCCCTTTGTGGCACAGCAGCCTGTCCCCGGTCTGTGGCACAGCGTCTGTCCCCACCCTGGACCACCGCCAAGTGTCCGATCTCTGAGCTCCCCTGAAGCTCTGTGCAGTGACACCCTCGCCTGCCCCCAAGACATTAATTATTCTGCTTAACAAACACAGGTACTTTCAGGAGAGACCCCCACCCTGCCAGGGGTGCTGTGGGAGCCCCATCAGGGCCATGACAAGCACTCCCTTGGCACGGCTGAAAGGCTGAGCATGAGCTCCTCTCAAGAGTATCATTAGCAAAGAAGAGGTTTTCTTATGTGCTGTTAATGTTTTAATGTTCAATGATGTCCATCATTGAATCATAGGACCACAGAATGATTTAGGTTGGAAGGAACCTTAAAGGTTCCTTAAAACCTTTCCTAAAAGGTTCCTAGTACCAGTAGCTCCAACCCTTCTGCCATGGGCAGGGATGCTTTCCACTAGACCAGGTTGCTTAAATCCCCATCTAACCTAGCCTTGAACTTCCAGGGAGGGCAAGGGGGGCATCCACAACTTCTCTGGGCAATCTGTGCCAGTGCCCCACTACCCTCATATTAAAAACTCCTCCTAATAGTTAATTTCAACCTGCTCTCTTTCAGTTTGAGCCATTCGCCCTTGTCCTGTCTCTTCATGCTCTTGTAAGAAGCCCCTCTCCATTTTTCTTGTAAGCCCCCTTTGGGTACTGGTAGGCCACAATTCGGTCACATCAAAGCCTTCTCTTTTCCAGGCTGACTAAATCCAATTCTCTCAGCCTTTCCTTGTATGAGAGCTGCTCCATCCCTCTGATCACCTGGTACTATATTTACCAACAGTCTCCAGTTGAATTGTCCTGGTGATTTCATACGTCACACCTTCAAATGGAAATGACATCTTGCAGGTGTAATACCCCATGTCTGTTGGTAGCACAGAGGTCATGATCAGAGACGCTGAACCTTTGAGAATGATGAATCTTTCATTGTCATCTTCCAAAGGCAGAGCATCCTGGAGAAAGCACAGAAATTGGTGTTATGACTCAGAGAGCTGTGGTTACACCCTGTGTAACTCTCAGACAAATTATCTCTGTCTCTCTGTTACTAGAAGTTCATTTATCACTGGGAAATCTGAGCAGTTCTTCTTTCCCACCAAAGCACAAAAAAAAAAAGTTATTTTAATGTGTATCCATCCCTAAAACACCTTATGGCATTATATGAGGTGTAAAGAATTGCTATTTTAATCTATTTATAATGTATGTGCATAGCTCTTCCATAAAGTGCACATTTTAAGGTGGAAAACATATAATAAGCTCTTCCTTAAGTCATCTTAAGAGCAATTGCACAAGATTTTAGTACCCATGGAGGTTATCACAATGTTATAATATTCTAAGGCATAAGGGGTAATATTCTAATATTTGTCTTTGAAGACAAATATTTGTAATCATGCAGGACTTCACATAACTGTTACTTACCCTATAAAATATTAGAAATTCCTGTTCTGTGTCCCTAAGGCTCTGTTCATACGCAGTCTGGAGACGTGCTAGGAGAAATTATGTTCCTTCCTCATGAAGGCAGGGTAGCTCTTCCTTGCATTTGTAACAAGAACCATATTGAGGAGGGCAGCCTTTTGCTTAGATAAAGTGAGTTATGTTCCCAGTTCTGAAGGGAGTCCTGAGCAGCAACATTTTGCTGGTATGGTATAGATCATAACCTAGGCACTGCAAGCCAGCCTGTATATTACATCCTATGGTAAGGCTACAGCTGCACAAGGCAGAGCATATGATCCTAGTGGCAATGTAAATAAAAGCTGAACCAAGCTATTATGCAAATGGTAGAAGAATCCCCTGCTCTCCATTGTGAAATTGTATAAAGGATGCTGTATTTGATCTAAGAGGCAAAATCAGACTTGCCTACTTGAAAAGCAGCAAACTGGCCAGTTAGGCAGGAGAATACTCCAAGCATTATGTAATTCATCCAGTGTTTCCAAATGGTGTATTCCAGTTGATTAATGAAAGCTCCCCCACCTGAAAATGGAAGCAGTATCCCTGGGAGGTCCTACTTTATGGGATTCACTAGAGGGGCCATAAAAAGAAGCACAGTGTCAAAGAGAAGGACCTGATATCAGGTGGCAAATCCCGGAGTTGGGTGAGTAATCAAGCCTTATAAACAGTTGCACTGCCTGTGAGAGCATAAAACATGTGGAACACTTCATCCTGTGCTGAGTGTGCCCCAGAGAACCTTTCTTAAAATGTATACATCTGCCCCAAAATTCCCAGTATATTACACTATGCTAGTGACTGATGAACTATGCTGAACATGATGTTCAGGAGAAATGTAAAGTGGAGATTTATGTGCCAACTTGGGATGAGGCTATGCACAAAGAGGAAGTAAATGTTCTACCTTGTACCACTTGAGCTCCAGGCTTGTCCTATTTGGTGCAAAATCCCACAGGTCAGGGCAAACAATCTTTCCAGAGGTGAAAGTGAAGAGGACCTGGGGATAGGCAATCTCCTGAGCAGCTGTTTTCTCCATGACTGTGAGGTGGATGGAGACCTCGGCGCAGTAGGAAGAGTTCCTGCCAACAGAAGAGGGAGAGGTGAGCCCAGAAGAGTGACCAAGGAGAACTCAAATGACACCCTTGGTTTCCTCCTGTCTCCATTTCCCTCCTTAACAGAGGACAAGACTGAGATCATACCAGGAGGGATGCTGGAAAATCACTGGTACTGTTCTTTTGGCACAATCTAAACGTTGACACATCTGCTTCAGTCTTTTCTTTTTAGTACTACAACTTTTCTGTGCACCTTTGGACTGCAGCAGATTTTAACACTGTGAGGAGTAGGGTTCATGTGGGGCAGGGTTCATGTTAACCTGAACAGTAGCAGGTGTGTCATGAACCCTGCCCCATTTACTTGGAAGAGGTTTTGACTGTGAAAACGCTAATAATTAAATAAAAAGCTTAAAGCATGTATTACAATACATCTGCAGTTACTATTTTACAACCATAGACATTTCTGTGAGTACATATAATTTTGTGTAGCAAAGAAGGCATTATGGCTTTCAAAAGTTCACATTATTCAACTTTTCTTTCTGGCCCCAAGTGACAATCACTTCCAGTCCCAAGGAAGACCACACTGCGAGAGATAGATGCTGAAATTCCATCCTTTGCAACCTCTGAAAGCCTGCTTCAGAAGATGCCTCTACTCAGGGCAGTGCATGATCGTTGAAGGAGCCACTGAAGCCCAGGGAGGGCAGGCTGCCACCTTCAGGAGAGCAGCTGCAAGCAGACAGACACTATTGCCAGGGCACTGTGGCCATCTGTTATGAACAGGTCAGATGCCAAATCCAAAATATTTGCTCCACAGAACACAGAAGCAGAGATCTGTGATAGTTCACTGCTACCTTCATTTTACAGTTGATAAAAGGATCTGTTGGCTTCCCTTTGGGATAATTTGCAAAGGAAATGCAATTTGCTTGCACTTTATTAATCCTGTAGTAATGTTTGCAATGAAGTTACCTACTTGGCTCTTGCATGTCTTTTTCAAACAAATTTCACAGCATTTTACTAGATCTCTCAGTAACTCTGCCATAGTGTTATATATTGGCAAAGTGAGGCAGAATACTCCAAAAAGAGGATTAAAAAGCACTCTTGAACATCTCAGGCAACTACTCTGCTCTAGAACAGTATTTGCAACCTTTTGCCATTTGGGCTTCACTGTCAGTGTCTTCTCTTCTGCTTTACAACTGAAATTATTGCTGAGACTTGGGAAAGGCCAACCCGACATACTGAGCCTGATTGTCCATCTCTTCTACTGCTGACATGCATCCCTCACAAGGTGTGCCTTGCAAGCAAAGAGACCATGCTCTCCACAAGCAGCTCCAGGGATGTAGAGATATGTTCTCCAGTATAAACCCCAGAGCTAAGTGCCAGAGGTATACTGAGAGGCTGGCTGCCTGCAGGAGATGGCAGGGGACAGGGCTCTGGAACATCTTCAGAAGTTCAGACTCTAAGGGTGATGGGATTTTTTGCCGTCCTCAACAAATCCAGACCCTGACATTTCTTTTGACATAGTACAGTGCACTGTCAGATTGAAAATACTCAGAAAAAAAATTACCAATAGAGCTGAAAAGAGCCATGGCTAAAGTCTCAGCTCACTGCAACACCCCAAGTCTGGTACCAGTCTAGTAAATACACACTGGGTTTCATGAAAAGTCTTCCAACAATACCAAGTCAAATTCTGGTTTAAAACATGACTCCAAGAAAAGTGAAGACAGGGATATGGAAGAAGGAAGAGGAAAGGCACTGCAGAGCCACAATGCCTTATATATGCTTCATAAGGCAGTCTGAGGTGCAACAAGGGTATTTGTGCTCAGCAAACCTGCTGCCTGCAGCATGCCCCACTTGCCATAGCACTGACTGGCTCAGAGGTAACTAGAAAAAACTCTCTATACACTATTCTCCTATGAGATTGTAGCCAAAGTGGCAATCCTGTGTCACAATTCGTCCAGATTTCAGTTCTGGTAATGATAGGAGACACACAATTGCACTCCAAGGGTCATGACTTCCCACATTTTTTCTAGTACGGTCAGCAAGGGAATTATCTTATCCAGAAATGCTCTGAATATAACTGGAGTTTAAAATCAAGCTAATCCATTTAGACATAGTCATTTTGTTAGTGAACTAGATTTTCTTTTAAATACCCACCTTTTTGTGCAGATATATACTCCTGAGTCTTCTAGCATCACTGGTAAAAACCAGAGAGCATTTCCTTTCGCCCAGATTCTTGAATCTTCATCTCTTCCTGATATCACAGTGTTTGAACCATTTTTATACCATGTGATATTAGGGGTCAAGGCAGAGAAATCCATATGTTTGTATCTGGGGGAAGGGCATTTCAGAACCACAGGTTCTCCATGCAGTTCATAGTAGTGTTTGAAAAACACTGTGTGATCTGGGCAGTTTTCTATATAAATCAGAGATATTTTTACATTACTGTCAGACAGGAACATTGAAAAGAAAGGTGGGGGAAAGAGAAGGAAAAAAGACAAATATACACTTACCTGTGTTTTTGACTTGATGGAGTCTGAAAGCAGAGACACCTACTGTGCACGTCACCAGGACAAAGAAAAGCCCATGCATTTTTTTCCACAGGAAATCAGAAGAAAAGGGTCGAAGGAAAGTGTTATGAAATCTACAAGGAAGTTTATTACAAGACAGGTTATATAATCAAAATACTCAACATTATCTAAAGAATTAACTGCTATTTTTCTCACTCCAGACCTGGGGAGCTTTGGTCCATTCTCAGTGAGCAGGAAGGTGACTCCATCCCTGGTTTATGGGGGCTGAACTGTGGAACCAGAACATCTGGCTTGGCACACACATATCACTTCTGGCCTTCCCTTTCACTCCAGAAGATGAAAACAGCATACCACAAGATGTTGCTGTCCCCGTAGTTTTTCAGAGCAACAGTTATGGGTGGAAAAAAGTAGCTCTGCTTATTTTGCAATAAGACATGACTGAGGCACAGGTCAGCTGCTTTGGGTGAGCTGCAGTGTAGTAGCTTGGATGAACACAGGAGCAAAGTAGGCCAACTAGTGTGAAAACTTCCCTACTTATTGTTATCTCTGCAGCACCACAAAACCAACCTCTTGCTCAATAATACTGTTTCAAAACCATGGGTCATCTCCCCTACTCTTAGGTCTGCGTGAGTTTCCAGGGAATTTGTTTGGAGCTCTAGCCTCTCTCAGTACACCTGAACCAGGGGCTAGAGGCATTAAGCCCCACGGTTCACATCAATACCCTGTAACAAGTGAGTTTCTCTCTCTTCAGATCCTTTGCCCAACAAAAATACTTGGCTATTGTGTTCATTGCTTTCTGGTCCCTTTGGTTTAGTAACTAACAATCTCCATAAGCCCTACACCATTTGAGGGTTTAGGAAAGGTTTTAATTCCCAAATTTCAATCAGATTCACTTACCTGTGTTTCTGTAGTCTTTCAGACATAAGCATCTCACAAAAAGAAGCTATCAGACTGAAAATTCTTAGTGAGGACCTTATATAGGGTTGTGCTCAACACACAGCGGAAATTTGTCTGTCATTGCCCAATCAGATTTGTGTCAAAACCAAATAACGTTTTAGACCCAACTTTCTTTCCTTCCGTAGAGTGAGGATAAGAGAAACAGGCACGGACAGAGAGAAAATATGTGTTTGGATTTCCCAAAAAAAAGGGGAAATGACTGCTAAATATATGACTAATTTTCCTCTTTTCTGACGAATGGTAGCTTGCATACACTCATGTCTTCACATGACTATTTCACACGCTACCTCAAGTAAAAAATTTTCGTGGGTAACAAAAGGTGTACTGCATAGTCAGCAGCTAAATAATTGCACAGCAGCTAAATAATTGCAATCTTCACATTTTGTGGTTTAGTAAGCTCTTCATGGACAACATAAATCTTCTGTGATTTCCCAGATCACCGGTGAATCACAAATGTGCTGATTCCCCTTTCGTCTCATAACATCCATTAAGTGTGACAGCCTGCATTAAGGATCTCTTGCAATGAGGTATAAAGAAGTAACAGCTAGAAGCAAATTATGGTTTCCAGGTTCATGAAGAGGAGTAAGAAAAGGATTACAAATTGTGGCAATTTTAGCCTTTTAGAAGAGGGCAATCAAGTGAGGGACTGCAGTTCCCAGATATACTAATATCCTCAGACACATCTAACAAGGATCAACACTTTTCAATAGCTTTTCTCAGAAGAGTTCTGCCCTGGCTGTCTTTTTATCCAGAAAAGATCTTGATCACGTGCAGCAGTATGAGGACCTCAAGGTTCAATTGTTTATCTGGAGGTGCAAAAACCTGGTTTAGAATAACTCAGGAAGAAATGAAAGACAGAACAAGAATTTTATTCTTTTTTAGTAGATATCTGCTGAGAAGGCCACGTTGTTTTGCAGTTAGATATCACTGAGTATTTATAAACAGAAATATGCAAGTCTAGCAGCTATATATATAGAGAAACTCTCTTGGGGAAGCTGGTGTCATTCTGTGGTTTTGCTCTGCTGATGATTCATTTATACAGTTCGAGATGCTGGAGCATAGCTGTGAAATTCCTAACTTGAAGACCAGACTATACCCCATATGTCTCACTCGTTGCTCATCACACTAGATAGATATTTCCCACACCAGGGCTACATGCAGCGCCTTGCCACAGTTGGGTGGATTTTGCTCTCCTTGGATATGCCAATAAAATAATCAAAAAATCAAGAAATATCTGGAAGTTCATTGCAATAGAGACTTTCAAGAGCAACGTGTGTCTGTTCAGTATCCATAGCCAATGGAAAGGAAAATTCAGGCATCATGGAATGGGGATTACACCATTTCTGCATGGGGTAGTTAATGTGCCAGGTTCTTATAGCAGCTCCCAAGTTTTGCTGTCTCTCCTGGAGGAACTCACCCTGTTATAGTGGCTTTGTGGCTGATAATGTTTGGCATCCAAGAACAGCAATCTCTTTGACATTGTTATTTATTCTGTTATCCAGTTTGGCTAAGAGAACTTCATGCAATTAAAAACTGAAGAAAATTTCTCTGGTTCACATAAGAATAAGGTGAGAAGGCATTAAGAAATATTGAATGTTGAAAGCTGACTGGCAAGCAAAGTAAACCACAACTATTGCACCAACACATGTTCTTGGGCTTATTGATATGAGCAAACCTGGTTTTAATAATTTATAATACACTTGTGCACAGTTCCAAGTTGGGGTCTGGAGGAGCCCAGAAAAGGAAAGGAAAGAAAAGGAACTCTCCAACTCTGAGAATCACCAAGTAACTGAGACAGAAAGAGAAAGACTAAACAGAGGCATTAGCACAATGCACAACAGACTCCAAGAATACAGGAATTTGCATGCTTAGCCAGAGGAATAAGTGCTGACATACCCCAGTTGTATATGACTAAGTGGGAGAAACAGAAGGTGATGTGCCAAGGGATCCACTTTGTCATGAGGGAGTGCTAGTTTGGCCAGAGCAGCCATGGCTGGGTTACAGATTGTCTCACCACTACAGGTTCATGGGATTTCCAAAGACCCTTTCACTGCAATAGAAAGCAGGCAGACTTGAAAAATAATTATACTCTCAAGAGCTGGAAGGGTGAGGGAGGAGGAGACCCTCAGTATAGAAATCAATGGGGTACAAGGGACAAAGTAACTAGAGAGGCCCAGAGTCTCTGTGCACACACAGCCATAGGCTGGTGACATAATAAAGAAATTATTTCTGAAAAAGTGGGGTTTGCTGGTTTTTGTTTAAAGTAAAAACCATCCCTGGGCACAGCCTACTTGATTTATGATGCTATGTGGAAAAGCAGTGATGGAGTATTGTTGCAAAGCTGAGTTTGTTGAAAGCAGTAAAGTGATATTGCTCTCCCTATAAATTGAACTGAAAAGGATCATCTAAACTACTGAATAGTGACAGTCAATGCATTCTAGTGTATCTCTCCAAAGACAAAAAAAAAAGTAAAAAAAAATCTCTTACTGCTCTCCCTTCTCTTATGGATAAAATGGTGCATAGATATACTGAATTTTGATCAGGGATATGGTTAGGGATCAGAGATAAAAGAGCCTAGGGCTCCAGGGACAGTAGGGGTGGAAAAGGCATGCCGAGAGGACCATAGTATGGCCCCAACATTGCTGCCCCTATAGCTTTCTAATCTGGGCCATCCACAGAATCATTCAGTTTGGAAAAAACCTCTAAGATTACCAACCATTAACACAGCATCACCATGTTCATCACTAAACCACATCCCCAAGTGCCATATCCACACGTTTTTTAAATACTTCCAGGGATGGTGATTTCACCACTGCATATTCCAAAGCCTGTCCATCCTTTCAGTGAAGAAATTTTTCCTAATAAATAATCTAAACCTTCCCTGCTACAACTTGAGGTAATTCCTCTCATGCTGTCACTTGTTACCTGGGAGAAGGGACCAATCCCCAATTTGCTACAACCACACTGACGCTCCTGCTTCTTTCCCAAGCTACCAGCCATCCCCCCTAATCAGATGGAGCACTCCTACAGTGCTACCATGCCTTAGTGCAGGGCTCCAGGCAAGGCTGCAGCACCCACATGGTCACTCACCATGGCAGGGCTGGAAGGTGGGTTTAGCTGGGAGCCAACAATGCCAAGGAGAACAGCAAGCAGACATTTCCCACAGCTTTGGCATCTTCTCAGACCATGGGCAGTAAGACAGTGGGGGCACTAGGGACATGCTAGGGAAAAAAGCAAACCTAAGACTGCTGACTAGCTTTTTCTTTTCCACCAGTTCCAAAATCATAGTGTTCACTTGCAATCATGATCGGTCTTTTTTATATATGAAAAAACATAATGTGCTCTGTGGTCTTTCATGTGAGAAGTGTTGAGGGATTTAAAAACACAGCAGACATTACAACAAGCCCACAGTAACAGCAGACAGAGGAGGAACTGTGTCCAGTTGAGGACCATGAAATCATATAGAGTTACGTGAGCCAGAACAACAGGGACAAAAGAAAATTTCTAAACCAGTTATGGTGCTTGGCTTAAGAAGCTGACCCAGCAAACAGGGATTTCAGAGAAAAAGAGAAAAGCAGATGACAAAGATTTTTGTTCATAATTGCCTTTTTGTTGGCCGAACTTAAATTTAGTAGGTAAAAACTTCATAGCTATGAAAAACAGGGACAAACATATGGTCTGTGATAAAGGAAAAATTGAGCTGGTATGGATCATACATGATTGTAGGTGTACTGGGAGGGTAATATTAAACATTACTTTTGTATTACATGTTTCTGAATCAAGTATTTGTTTCACCAAGAAGATGAAGTCATTTATGTAAGGCAGGCAGTAAATCTTCCATTTGTCTCAGATTTACTGTCCTTCTGACACACAGGTATATTTCACACACTTGTTTTAAGAAGCAGTCATATGAAATACACATAACAGATACAATTACCCAAGGTATTTGTTCTCTACTCCACTACATTAATGTGTAATTCATTATCACAGGATTTGGAGGGGGTTGGGTTGGGAGACAACACATGAAAGTGCATATGGTATAGAAACAGAGACAACAAAGTTGCAGTCATACTTGGCATTCTCTCTTTGTACTTATCTTGTGTGTAGTGTCACAATGACCAGAAATTCTGACTGGCATCAAGAATTGCTTAAGAAAAAATTGAGCAAGACTTGCTCTGGATCTGTGATATAATGGAAGAGGGGGTTACAAATAAATGAATAGTAAATAATTAGATGCAACATATACTGCTTCTAAATGAAGAGGCAAGGGAAGAACCAGTGTATTTGACAGCAGGAATTAGGAGAAATCAGATCAGTTCAGAAGAACAGCAACATCATTGTTCTAAAAAAGAAATACAAAAGCAACCAAGTGATGTTGCAATAAAGAGCAGATAGGGCCAGTCAATCTTTATATCTTTTATCTGTTCAGTTGATAGACACACACCGTGAAGCACTGAAGAAAGTCAGATTTTGTATCATTATTCAGGTTAATGAACACATTTGTTTTAATAAAAACTGTTACCATCAGCCAAGCTTGGAGTGTTCTGTTGTACCAGCTGACCACATAACAAGAGCACAAATACACATGGAGTAGCAAAACTGATCTTGGGAGGATTTCAGCCCTCAAATGCCCTTACTTATGCCCTTCTCCAGCACGTAATGCTCTGTATCAGGTTGAAAGGGAACTCATCATTTCAGCAACTGTTTTTAAAGACTTTGGGAGGATATTACACAAAACAATACTGAATGTTATTTGTTTAAATCTTTGCTGTCAATCATATCTTGAAAAGAAAAAAGATTTTAACAATAGTATTGCTTTGCTATGCAAATTTTCCTTAATTAAAAGCCTGAAGAGTTTTCATTCCGATTTAGTTGATTGGAAGGCTTTACCATTTGCAGGAAAATTTGGGTAATTTTCATTAAAGTTTACAAGAAACTGGTGGGTGGGTTTTCCTTCAAAACATTCCTGGATTGAGACCTTCCTTCTAAATAAAACTCAGATCCCTGCTGGTCCTTCTGGCTATAACTTCCAAGACCTTTTATCTCAGAGACATTTATTTCACTGGGGACCAGTAGAGCCCTGCACTTACTTTAATGCCAGTTCATAAGTGGTGAGCCATTCACCTCGTCTCTGCAAAAAGCTGAAAGATCCTAGGACCTTTACAAATTACTATTTTGATAAATACACAAGTTTTGTGAATAGATTTCCTAGGGAGAAGGGTTTCAGAAGGGTATATGAATTATGAATATAGCTCTTGGCTTGATACTGTAGCTATGGGAACAAAAGACAAAAAGAAAGGGGAAACTAAATTTAACCATTTCATATCATCCAGATATGGCAGCAGTGTTTGGAATCTTAACCATTTGTGGTAGTTTGACTTGGGAAGGACAAACTCAGGAGGTTTTCCTCTATGAGAAAACTTCCTCTGTGAGTTGATTGGGACCAATTGAAGGCTGACTTGATTATTGACAGCCTGAAAATCCAATTGGAAAAAAAGTTAGTTCGCTCCGTGAATGCACATTTTGAGAGAGGTAACCGGAACTTGGCCTTTTTATTTTTCTGGCGGGAGTCCAGGTAACACCGTGCCCAGCCTGGCTCCACTGCAGCCTGGGGGCCTGGCAGGGGCAGGGCCGGGCCCCTGTCTGTGCAGCTGGCATGGCCCAGCAGGGAGGAGAGGTGACCATGGGCAGGGCTGGCCCCTGTCTGTGCAGCTGGCATGGCCCAGCAGGGAGGAGAGGTGACCATGGGCAGGGCTGGCCCCTGTCTGTGCAGCTGGCATGGCCCAGCAGGGAGCAGCGGTGGCCATGACACCATTGCTGATTCCCTTGAAGTTGCTAATGGCAGCTCTGCACAGCAAGGACACAGCACTTAGTGGGTCAGAGGTGCTGCCTGTTTCATGATGTGTTTATGATACTGGCCTGAGGTGAGAGGCTTGAAATTACATGTTCCATGCAGAAGCCACAGGACCTTTTGTGGGACTTTTAGATATCCAAGTGAAATACTAGAGATAACAGATCAATAAGAAGGCACATGGTTCTTGGCAACCCTCTCCATACATAGGTTGAGACAAAGAGAAAGAAAAAAATATTTTAAAGACATGTATGTATCCATACATGGAAAAATTTAGAGGCTGCCATGTGCTGAGAGGAAAGGGCTGTATTCAAATTGTGAAAGTCCCCAAAAGAAGGGTAGACAAGAAAGCCCTGCAGGATTTCTGTTCCTGCTCTGCAATCTGTTTTTTCATTGCCCCATGCAAAGTGGAACAGCTACAGGGTGCTGGCTGTGCTCTGTAGAGACACGACAGTAATCTGGGCAAAAGTCCTCCATATAAACTGATAAATGTTTGTGATAACTCAAAGCTATTTTACAACAAAACTCCAGCCATAAAGAAGTATACTTATTATTAACACAGCCAATAGCATTTCGGTGATGTTTACATGTGCAGGGAGAGCCCAAGGACTATACTAAGAAGTATTTACTTTATATAATAGGGCATAATTTAAAATTTCAGCAGTAGCAGTGCTGAGTCGTTTTAGATCAAAATCCATTAATGAGTTTGTTGATGATACCATGTCTATTAGGGGCTGGCAGTATCTGGCAGGGCTCCTGCAGCTCAGCACTCACAGAATCATCAGAACTAGGATGGCACCCTCCAGACCTTGCTCAGACCACTTGTCTCTTTGTCTTAGGATAAATTTACTTTTTCATTTTTCTAAATAACTACTATGAAAGAAGAGTATGATTTTTCTAGTATATCCTCATAAAATCAGTCTTATTTCTGAAGAAACTGTTGTGAAACAGAGGAAAGGTCTAAAACTTTCTGGCACTGCAATCTGCCAAAGGGAGATTCTCATTGTTTTCTTAACAATGTATGCAACCAGCAGTTTTAACACTACTTAGCTGACCCTTTCAAAACCTTGTAATGCTGTAATGAAGAAAAGTGCCTGGCAGAGGTCTGTCTTAAGGCTGTACTTCCTGAGAAGATGAAGAAATACCACCTTGAGGAAAGCTTTCTGTTAATGTGCCAAATTTGATGACTTTTCATCAGAAGCTGGTGCATAGGAGGAATAATGAACTGAAGAGGCTTTCAACACACCTCATGCCTCATTTAGGATCTGCCATGGATACGGTCATGTGGCTTTGGGTTCAGCTGTTCCATATTCAATAAATGCAAAGTTTGCAAACCCTGTAGTACTTATGCGGATTATCAAGCCCCTTTCAGAAACAAACCTTTCTAGATACGAACAAGTTCACCTGCAGCAAGTGGACACAAATGCATCTACACCCTGAGCCATCTTCTGATGTGCCTCTGATAGATGTTCTTGTCCATCTCTTAAACTGCTCTAATCCACAACCTTGACCTCTCTGCAGACCTGTGTCCTCCCCATACCCTTATCAGTCTTTCCCAGGCCGCTATAACCAGATCACATATTTCAGTGGGGGATTTTGTACAGAGGTAAATTACCTACTGATACAGCCACAATAAAAGGTGGCTCATGAGAAAATAGGCCAGGACACAGGAGACAGACAAGGCATAGAGTGGTACAAATGCAGAAGCTGTTGTTCCCTTAAAGAGTTTCACTGCATCATTCTCTCTCCATGTTTGCACCACTGTAGAGAAGCCTCTCAGCCATGAACCTGGTTCATCCATGAAGACTGTTCACATTGCAGCCAGCAGCTCCAGTGACATGAAGACGTTTCTCAGCAGTGTTCAGCAAGGATCACAAGGATCTCTACTATTCTGCCCTGAAAATGCATGCATAGATACTCCTATGTACATGCTGCAGCTAACCCAGGAAATAGCTAACTCTTTTACTAGCAAAAGGCTTTGTAAAACAAGAACAAAAGGTGTTCAGGACCTTTTGGACATCAGGAGAAAAAGCAACACATTGTGTATGGGGAAAAGCTCCCTAATAAACAAAGTAGTGGAAAGCACTTCCAGGTCTTCTTAAGACCCTATAATCTGTCATAGGGCTTCCAACAGTCAGGATTTGCAGGAGCTGTTTGCAGGAGCACTGGAGTTGCAGGTATAATATCAGTGGGCCCAGGACGTCCTATGCTTTGTAGGGCACTGCGTGGAACATGCACGAGTTTCCTGAAGACTTGCAGGAGCAGCACTTGAGAGCTGATGAGAACACACAGCACTTATCGGCAATCTGCTCATGTGGGAAACAGTGAAACGGAATCTATGGACAGTGATTGCAGAACAGAATGTACTGTACATGCACTCCTCACACAACCTTCCCCTGCTCCAGCACAAGTGTGGAGCTGAACGTCTAGATGGCAACATCATGTCTGAAAACAGTTCAGCCCTTGCAGCCCCAATTCAGCTCATGCCAAACCTCACACTTTGCACTCTGCTTATGAAGTTGTAAGGCCTCAGGTTTTCTAGGTGAGAGAAGTAGCCATGAGTTCCCTGTACCAAGAGCATCCCATTACTACTCAAGTAATAGGAAAACACGCTTGTGAAACATGACCCTGTGACTGTGGTTACTTAGGCAACATCTCCTTGCAAGTATTCATTGATCTGCTGTCCCTGGGGGTTGTCCAAGATTGCATGTCACCTGCCCTGTTCCGGAAGAATTGCCACACATCAAGAGGCTACAACTTGCTTCCTCTTTACAAATTTGATTTTGATATGATTGCTGGTTGGTTGACAACTAAAAGCTCACCCTGGCTGAAATGATCCAGTTTTCAAATGGAGCAAGTCAGCAATGGTCTGGAATGAGATATAAGAGGAGAGCCCCCAGAGCATTCAGAATTCACTCCTGAAAATCCTTCCTGGAAAAAACCAAGCCAAATGGCCATTATAATCACTCATGTCTTAAAGTTTAATGTGGCCTGCTGATGTATATTTTCAATTTTTTTCTGCAGTCCTTAGGACATAGGAGTTTGGGAATCAAATTACTAATTATGACATTTGCAGGACATCTATTGCAACTAACATTACCTGCATAATTTTCTCGTAACAACTATAACAAGGAATTGTTCCACATCATAGCATGCTTCCAAATGATTTTCTTTTCCTGGCTCCAAAAATAACAGCTCTCTTCTCCATCTGTGATACATAATAAATATTCATTTTATCATTAATCCAGAGGTTTTTCAGCAGCATTAGAGACTGAAACAGCTTGAAATATCTTCCCATTTAAATATTAAAGAAAAACATACTTTACACAGAATATGGCCCTATTTATTAAAAAAAATCTAGTTTTCATCCTTTCTATTCTACAGGGTTAGCAGTGTTCAGTTAAAGTACATTCTTCTTTCTCAGTTCATACAGCGTATCTTGGTGTCTACCAAAAAGACAGCTGGTAGCCATCTGTCTGTGCCCAATGACACTTACACTGCTAGCTTTACCTTTTTTAGCTGCTTGTTCCCTCCTCTTCTTTCATATATCACACGCTGTTCACTTCAAGGATGTGTACTTTTTTTATATGTGCCTCAAATGCATCAGTTCTTAAAATTAGTTTCCAACGGTGGTAAAATAAATACGTTTCAGCCCATCAGTTTAAGTTCCCAACACACCATCACAGACTTGAGGGAGGAAAACAAGTCCATTCAACTGTCTATTTACTCACACAACCTCATGCAACAAGGTTAACTTGAGAAGATCCAAATTGATCTTGGATTTGGCCTAAACAACCTCAGATCTGGGCACCGAAAACATCTGCCCCCATCCCAGTACTACTGTAGTCACCTCAGGACAATTACACATTCCAGCACTGCACAAGCCAAAGGTGACAGTGGGGTAACTCAGGCAAATATAGCCAGACCTGTTCGCCCAAGTCCAGTTCTTGAAGAATTCAGACAGTCTCTCAATGAGGAAGAGTGTAGGTCTCTAAGCAGGATCTATTTACACAGCATTTTGATTTCCCTGCAGTACCTTTTAAAGATCATAAGTAAGCTTAATATAATTTCTCTTGCAATAAAAAAGCAATATAAAACTGTAATAAGTAAAGAAATATAAAAAGTGCAATGTATCTATGGGAAAAGCTGCTGACATTTACACTTGCACTATTTCAAGATTAACTTGTGAAATTATACACTCACAGTTCTACAGTACTCAAGAAATAGCAGACCTGCCAGTTCCTAGATCTGGAGATCATAGACTTAGCAGAGAACAAAACATAAGATCATTGTACCTCAAAGGGACCCCTTTGGTAAATGACAGCAAAATGGACTAGAAACCATGTCAAACCTTGAAGAAATCCAACTACTGATGCATTCTGCTGAGTGCACAAACGGCTTACCAGTGTTTGGGTGCTGTAGTAGGCTGAGCAGCACATTAAGTCAAAACATTCCAAGATTGCCTGCTTTCCTGAGCAAAATGAGACACAATGCCTTTCCAAGATGGATGGATCTGCCACTCAAATCATAATCAGATAAAGTAGGCTGAAATTTTTAAGTGTAGTGAAGTGAGAATTTTAATCTCTTAACAGATGAAGACATTGAAATGTATTCCTAACACATCTAACTTGTAGCACATAGACAAAACCTTTGGAGGTTTTGGTGTTTGGGTTTTAGGGTTTTTTTGAAGGGACAGAAAGAAGAATCTAAAGGAGAAGTTAAAAGGATGTCTCCAGTCTTACCCAATGTCTCTTTTAGAGGCTGTTCCCTACCAGCTGCTGCAGGCAATTTTGTTCCACCAGTCTCAGACGAGTATGAAGGGAAAAATATCAAGGTGCCACATGAATTTTCATGGTTACCAGCTTTCTCTCTTGAAAATTCCTGCCACAACACATCTTAAAAATATGTAGTAAAGAGATGACTCCACCAATCAACTGAGACTATACATTAAAAATGTGCCATATGTCTACTACAAAAGGATTGTTATCTTCTATCCATTACTAGGAGTTTGCCTGAAATGATCATTGAAGCAGCAGTATAGCAGTGACATAGAAGGTCATTCCAGGAAAAGTCTCCCTACTTTAGGTAAACCACAGCAGAAGTACCAAGTGCTAGAATTAATCAAACTGCTTTTTAACTGTGAATGGATGAAATTTAGAGTTTTCTGAGGCCTCTTTATAGTAGGCTTATATGTTAAAATCTAATGAATCTGAGAATGGATACAGTCATTGTTAAAACTTTCCAAGGTGAGATTCACAACCTTTTATTGTAAAATAGCAATAAAGCCTTTTTCAGCTGAGATACGAACCTCTCTAGATTATGGATTGAAGCAGGTTATCTTCACATGCTCATCCAAACAAGTAAAAAAAAAAAAAAAGGTGAAATTTTGTCAAGATATTGGAAGAAGCAGATTTTGAGCATCACAATTAGAAGTATTTACATGCATAGCATCAATGTTACCCACCCAAAAAGGACACACTCTAGTTTTTTATCTCTGACCATGACAGCTTCCAAAAAATATTTACTGTCACTGTCTGTAGAAGCTTCAGATTTTTGAGCATCTCCAAATCTACTGCCATTGCACAAAACTCCCACAAGAAGCTATCCTGTGTGCCAGCAAGCACTGAGAGGTATGAACTCATCCCAGACCTTACAGCAAAGAAACTGGATGCACTTTTCTGATGGCCGTATCCTCACAAGAATTTGATGGCAACATCTTCACAAGAATGATATTTCCTAAGGTTTCCTAGATTAGAATTTAGAAAAAGAGCTTGCTTAATAGCACCATATTTCAAATCCAAAAGGAATTTCTCTGCATTTTGTGTGTGAGAAATGCCAGCACAGACAACACTTCCTGAAGTTGTGAAGGTGGCTCTTACAAAATTCATCAGTCAAGCCTCAGAGTTACCACAATCAACTTGAAACCAAGTCAAGTTGTGAATGTGAAAGTATAGTATTTGCTGATACACATTTTACAGACAGATGGCAAATTTAGAAACAAGATTTAGATTTTGCCTGCTCAAAACCTCTTAGAATTATAGAATCATTTAGGCAGGCAAAGACCCTTAAGGTCATTGAGTCCTACAACAAACCTAACACTGTCAAGTCCACCACTAAACCATGTCTCTAATCATCACATCTATACTTCTGATGCTGAGCAAAGGTCTGAGCTGCAGCTTGCTAGAAGAGGTCCTCCTGTTTCTGCAGCTCTTATGTTTCCTGCAATTTGCAAGGCAATTGCCAAGACAATGCTGCATGTAAACATTCAGCCTCCAGCTAATATGTCTTGGACCTGGATTTGGCCACAATGTAAAACTGAGCAATCCACATAAAATCAAACAGGATATTTCCATTATTTGGTCCCCAGTCTCTTGCAGATTCCCTCCAATCTCACTGCACATCTTGCAGGCTGTTATTAAATATACAGAGTATCAAAACTTTCACAGACAAGAGAGAAACATTTTGCAGTTTCTTGAAAATACACTTTTGCTTGCAGCCTGAAGCTGTTTGATTGAAAGCTGAAGTGTCTTCCCACCTTGGCACAGTTTGCACTAGGATATGTGCACAGTTAACACACTGCAGTGCAGAAATATAATCCCAGTACCACACAGTTGTGTCTTTGCTAGAAGTAGCAATGGCTGCATCCACTAAAAGAATCTCCAGGGTGTTGCTTCAACCCATTACTTTGCAAAACAAACATTGCTTTTTGGCAGAAACAGAAGTATGATAGCCAGTTAAGGAAGGAAGGAAAGAAGGAAGAACAGACAGCAGGAAAAAAAAGAAGCTGATAAAAGCAGAAGGGAATAGAAACATGGACAGAAATACTTCCTCAAGTAAAACTGAATTTACAGCAGCTAAAAAAATACAAGCCTCTCAAACTTCTGAGAAGTTAGAGTCCTGCAGGGCCTCAGGGCAGTGTTGGCAGAGAGAAGAAAGCTGCATCTCCTGCTGCAGATGCAGCCAGGTGTGAGAAGATCCCAAAAAACCACAGCTATGCTGGCATGCAGTCAACTGGCATATCTACTCCTTCTCCCAGGGGTCTCCAGAGAATTCTTGTATATTTGGCCTCATGCAAGTATCTCACAGATACCAGGAAATCATGTTTTCTTTCCCCCAGAGCTGTTATCACAAAGGAATAGGAAGAAGATGTAAGTTTAAGCCATTTCAGTTACAGGAATGGGAACACCATGGTCTTCATGACTAGAAACAAAACTGAAGCTAAAAGAGTTGGTTCTATTTACAGAAGTGGGGCAAAAAGAGTTTAACAGTTTTTTGTTCACTGCTGCAGTGAATTTCAGCTGAAAAATGATCCCAGGGGAACAATATATTGGACTGATTTCAGTTAAGAACCCAAATTGTGAGACATTCTCTGTGACAGTGTGGTCAATGAATAAAGCCCTGTTTGATTTGTAGACACATGTGCATGTGCCACACGAACACCAGTGATCTGCTCCTTTTGCCCAAGTGCTGTGGCATGAGGGGTTATGCCCACCACACCATCAGTGATGCAATTAACTGCTATTTAAAAGCCCCCAAATGGAATCTGGGGGAAAATCTCCTTTGTACTGTCTTCAGAAAATAAAGATCAAGGCATGCACCTTTAGGAAGAAGATATGTTTAAAAGCAGTGAATAAATGTTTTTCCAAAGACAAGCATGAAAAACAGATAACCAGAGACGCATTGTAGGTACTAATTTTACAGCATAGCAATATAACCCTTTTTCCTCATTTTCAGCCTAAACTTTTGTTCTACTTGCTTTTTCCCTAGAAAACAATCAGCTTATACCTCCTCTCTAATTAAGTTATCTGCCATAAGCTCCCTTGTCCCCCAGTGAGCTGGAGACTCAGAGGGCTGAGCCCCAAGGACTTCCTACCACTTGTGTTTAAGTGCACCTGAGGAAGGACGTGACAGAGTTTCTGGGTTGTTGATGCTTTCCCCCTTCTGCCCCAAGTCTCATTATTGTAACAAAAACCAACACTGAGGCACCTGCCCAAAATATGGGTGATTTGTTTGTCCACAAGTCTGCAGCTGAGATCTGTGGGTGCCATGGCCTGACAATGAGGGGTTTGTCTGTGGGGCAGATGGGGCAGCTCAGGAGTGAGAACTTTGGCCAGCTGGATAGAACTTCACCTCAGTGCTTCATATATAAAAAAATCACAACAAGCTATGCCTTTCCCATCCTAGTCTTTTCCTTTTTAGTCAGAAAATTAACTTGCTATTTAACTGATACTTCTCATGAGAAGAAATGCTAGTCTTACGGAATAGACACTCAGGTCAAGGAAGGCAATAGGAGGTCAGCTTGACTGAGACAGAATATTTTGTTTGATTCACCCTGCAACATATAATCAATGGCATAAAATTTAAAAAACACTTTCATCCAGCATATGGGGTTTTATACATATACCCAACCCCCCAGAAATGTAAATGTAACCTGATACACATTTCCCTTGGAGAAAAACTTTGTGAGCTGGGCTATGAGAGAAGTTGCCCATTCAAAATGTACTGTATAGTGATAATTAATTAATCTTCATGTATCTTCACGATATCTTCATTGTCAAACTCAAAAGAGTTTCAGCAGCATGAAAATACCTTTAGAATTCAAATTAAAATTAGCATAATGATATACTCGTGGTTATTACAGAAAGCAAAGTATTACAGTTATTAGAAATGAAGAAATTATTTTTGGTCAAATACTGCAATGTCTTCCTTTGAATTTTCTGAAACAAATTGCTTTTTAAATTCTCTTCTGTAAAGCAAAAAAATAAATCTAGCCTTTTTTTCTTTATTTCAAGCTAGGATAATGATAATAATAANGAGCCATTAATATAATGGTTAAAAATTGATGTAAAAAATGGTTAATAAATTGATGCAATTTCTCAGAAGATAAGTACTTCAGATGCTATCTAGGTATACATAAGGCTACAAACTAATTAATGACAATAAAGGGAGTTTTTGAATACTCTTATGAGGACCATCTGTTGTAGAGTGAATATGGCTCTTCAAGATTAGTCTACAAATGCTGAGCAGTAGAAAGAAGTGTCTGGATTAAGTTAGGAACATTAGAACCTGGTATATTCCAAATTTTCAGCATTTTTAAAAAATCCCTTTTTAAAAACATATGCAGCAGATGACGAGCCCTGCACTGAGCAGTTTAGTGTCATGGCAAAAAAAAAAACCTGATGGGATATGGGTACCTAAATCCAAGCATGCAGTTCTGTTCCAAGAAGTCCAAGGTATCTGAGACAACCCCACCTCCCTGGGAACCCCAACATTTCTGCTGCAGCAGCTGGAAGCCAACCAGAATACCAGAGGACATGAAGGCTTTAGGAATTCTTCAGCAAATACTCCTGCCTCAGGTCATCCCCAGAGAGATGGTGCTAGGAGCAAACCGGGAATTAATTTCTTTGCTCCTTTGTGCAGGTTACCATGCAATACAAGAAAACTTGTTCTCTATCTGCATTTTGGGCTGTCACTTCTAACACCTGAATTTGTACATTGGTACCAACCAGTAAGGAGCTCCTCCCCAGCTGCAGTCTTCAGTGCCTAAAGATGAAGAGAAGGTGTCCCCCTGCCTTCCTGGCTCATTGTAATGCCACTGCCATCTCAGGTCCTGAGCAGAACTACTGATCCTTCCCACACCACACCTGCTCATGGAGCACATCCTCACCTGACATATTTTACAAGGGCCCTTCTAAAGCAAAGTGACACCAATGAGCTTTGGTCTCAATTTTGTGAAAAATAAGGTTCACTGTTTTGGGAGAATTTAAAAGGTTTAATAAAAAAGACAATAGGAGACAAACATAAAGCAAAAGGTTAAAACGGCCGGGTGCTTGGCATGCTGCCAAGAGCACACGGGAGCTTCGGGAACACCCCTTTAAATACATTTTACAATACATAATTTGTTACATATTCATAGACCTTCATACATAGTCAACTGTTTTTGGGAACTGTTTAGCATGGCCACTCCTTGGGTCTGCCTTTTTAGAGCATGCGTGTTTCTTGACTTGTGGTTTTAATTCTCTTCTTATTATCTTTTAATTTGGGTGGTGGTCCCGGCCTTTGGCAGCCGGTGAGTGTTGATAATTGTCGTGTCAGCTCCAGGGTCCCCATCACACGTTCACGGGCCGTTATCTCAACTAAGCGGGTAGTTTTAAGAATACTATCTCTAAAAACTTATGCCTAACTTTTGCTATTAGCAGAGAGAAGAAAAAGAAGAATAAAAACTATATCCATATAGAAATGCTATTTTAACATTACACATACAGCATTTATCCCAATATTTGCGAAGAGCCAACAATATGTCATGCACTTATAACAAATTTCATGAACTGCAGCTTTTAGGAAGTGATTTCCAGGTTCAGCCATCTCAGCACTGCAGACTAAACCAAGAACAATGCTGGCCACTCTAAGCTGTGATGTCCTTGCTCTGAATTGGAGCCCTGGATTTTAGATTTACAAAATCCCTTAATCTTAAAGATGTTAAGAACTCTGTTGGAACCTGATTGCTGGCTTCCATGATTGGCAGTGGGCACGAGTTTACACACCTCACTGAACACGAGATTAAATTATGCCACTGAACAGCAGTGTGACATTAAATAAATCACTTCATAAAAATCCCTGGTGTTCTCACTAGTGTAAAACTGAGATCTGGCACATTTTGAAAAGCACTAGAAAAATGTTTTTATCTGAATGGCAAATAATAGATGAATTCATGCTTGCATTTTTCCATTTCAGAAAAATTAGTTTAAAAAAACCAATCATAGCAGCACAGTAATGATAATTGCAGCTTAATTACCCATAACTGATTCTTTATGCCCTGAAATAATTTATTCTCCTTTTATATTTGTCTCTGATATCCATTAGAGTCATTACAACTGTGAGTCTATAATTACATATTTTGCATTTTAACATTCTATGCCAGTATGTGCTCTCTTCTTATCTTTCAGCTAATTTCATTACTGAAACACCAAGAAAATTTCCATGTGAATTTTCCAGAAGGTTTGGGGGTAGGTCTAGCACTTAATGAAGCCTAGAGAGACAGACAGTTCTTAGGACAGAGGTTTTGTAGGTAGACAGACTGTAGACAGTCTGGCTTTGCCAACTGCTCTGTGTAGGCTGCACCACGGTGGGATCATCATGGCAGGAAATCTGCCTTCAGGTTTGGGATTACACTTCAGCATTAGGTGGAGGTTAGGACACAACTAAGTGATTGGGAGAAGATTAGGTTAGCTTGTGTCTATGTTATGTTTGAAGATAAAGCTGAGGAAGCTCTTGACAAGGCTCTTCTAGGAGGACCCAGGTTTTCTTCCGCCTGGTGGCACTACCAGTAGGAGACACAGGATTGCCACAGGACTTTCCCTTGTTGCAAGTAAGCATGCTACATGCACATATATCCTTTAGCAGTGGTAGAAAATTTGGTAAAATCATAAAGCAGAGAATGTGCTCTTTGGTCTCTCACAGATCTCACCTTGCTAAATGCCTTCCTGTCTCAATTACCAAAAGATTAGTCAGCATCTGTCCCAGAAATGTGAATGCGTGGGCCACACTCTATTTCCTTCACCAGGCACCAGGGAGATGCCCACACCCAAAGGGGCCAAGGTGGTTTAATGGTTGACTTATGAATCTTAAAACAAAAAACCTGTTTTCTAACTATCCCTTTGATTCACTAAAAGCTGCCAAACATGGTTTACTCTCTGTTTCAGCTTTGCCTGTTTGTAAGACTAGAGTCTTGCTAACTATACTGACAGGATTCTAACAGAAATTGACTGTAACCTCCCTGTGACAAGAGCTAACATGGTCAGCATTTACAATCCCTTCACTCCAACTGCTGTTTTAGAGACAGAAATGCATTTTTTTTCCTATGGGTAAATGGTCTGGGCAAAATTCCTTGGGAGATGCAAATATTAAAATAAAATGAAAGTATGGCAATGCTTTTCAATGGACAAATTAGGCCGAATGACAAACACGAGATTGGGCAATATAAATTTCACACAGAGGGAAGTAAAATCTGAGCTGCATGCAGCAATTGGAACAAATCAATCTGATTTTCCCATGCCACTTATTTACCCCACAGAATCAAAAGAGCCTGAGAATAAAACATTAAAGTGAATTTCCTAGTAGAATTTAACAAAGAAAGTACCCTGTCATTTCCTCAGCTGGAAAGGGCATATTTTGATTGAGTCAGGGATTTATTTTCTTAAACAATGAAACACCTTCCTCCCTCCTTCTCTCCCAAGTTTATTATTGTTTAGACCAAGAATGGGATAAATCAGTGAGATAAAGAGAGTAAGATTATCAGTATTTCTGGGGCAGAGTTTTTTACCCTTTAGGAGCTTATGCTGCATGGAGCCACACAATTATGGAGTGAAAATTAAGTGACTGTAATTATTACCTTATGTTCACCTTTAATTCCCCCAACCAGTAACCTACACAGCAGTCCAAGTGGCTATAGTGGCTGTGCTAGTTTTGGCCTGACACTGCATTTTCACACCTCCCCAAGCAGCAGCAACACAGGAGTGTGTTAAAAAAAAAAAGTTTTAAAAAAATAATTGTCAGAAAGAAGACAGTTGTTACCAGCTTTCCTGCTTTTAATGGGTTGAAAATAGGCCAAAAATTTGTACATACTGGAAGACAGCTACAGTTGAACATTTTTACAGCTGCTAGCACACACAGCTCTTTGGACCTGTATCTCCTTACACACCCCAATATAGTCCAGCAGGCAAAGGACTGCCCTCATATGCAGCTCGAATCCAAAGCATATTCCTAACAGGCAAAAGAAGTCATCTCACAGTTAAGTTCCCAGCATTGTTTCCCTGCTGGACTGGTTGGGATTCCCTGGCAAAAATAACAGCCAGCAACAAGTAACCCAGGCTGGCTGTGACCACTGCTTGTTGAACACCACTTAGGCAAAGCAGCACAGTTCAGTGCTAGTTTTTTTTTACTGATCATAGGGCTGAGATGCTGGAGACCACAGAGTCCTGTGTTGAATGCACAGTGCCGAGTCCCCTCTCTGCCGTCAGCTCTTTTCTTGCATTTGAAGTTTCTGCAACTTCAGCCTCTTTTCAGCAATATTACAGTCCTCATCCCAGACCACAACATGAATACAAACAGAAGAATTAACAAGGTCTCTGCACAAAAGGTAGCAGCCCACAAAACAGGACTTTCCCACCTTCACATACAGTTCTATGCAATTCCATTGCTCTAGCACATGACTTTCAGCAGAGCAACCCGCTGAAAAGGGCTGGCTTTTTTTGTCTTTTCTAATTTGGATTTTGCTTCAATCTCCTGAGTAAGTGTTCTTTGCTTTACTAATATTTAATTTGCATTTTTAAAAGCTTTGCAAAAAATTTGTTTCAATTTTGACATTTGATCATTTCTTTCTCTGGTTTGACTAATTGTTAATTTTTAAGATGCACATGCTCCTTTGCTGCACTGTTTGTCCTCTTCTACCCCACAGACATCCCTCTCTCCCTTACAAAGTAAAAATTTGTGTCTCTCATCACTGCTACCTACACAAGTCCCATAGAAGAATGAGATCTGCTACATGGTTTCCAATGCTCTTTTTTTATTTCCTTCTTACTGTAAGTAACCATAATTGTGCCTTTTTTTACAGAAGCACAAAGGTTTCCCCTGTTCTCCTTTGCTTCTGCCAGCACCTGCTCCAAAACTCCCATCTGGGGTTGCTGCTTTCAGCTACTTACTGCGCACTGGAACGAGCATCAGCTCACATCTGTCTTCACAGCCAGCTAACAGTGCTCACCCAACTGCACCCAAGCATGTTTAACAATGGGTAGAGGATGATTGAGGAAAACCATAACAGCAACTGGAGCAGAGCCAGCAGGAACCTGACCAGCAGTTGGCTGCTCCTGAGTTTTTTAAGCTGAGTCAGTATCTATCCTTGCAGAAGCAGAAAAGCTGTGAGGCTCATGGATTTCAGATACCTTTGTCTATAAGAAGCAAATGAAACCCTGAAACAGTTTTCACCTTACACCACATCTCATGCCTTCTGCAGATGAGAGTGAAAGGAAAGGCAGAAGTCTGGGACCACAGACTTCCTCCTCCTTCTCCTCCTCAGAGCCTAGCCTAGTCGGAAGGAAACGTCTACTGCTTATCTCCACTTCAGAAAACAGACACAGCCTGTGGTGGAAAAACATAGGCAAAGCCCAAGGGACACACTGGGGATGAAAACAGCAACTTTGCATCAAACCTTCTCAGTGTTTGTGGCTTATGTCTGGGGAAGCCTGGCTTTTTTGGAGCCATGCTTTTATGCCATGCAAGAGCCTAGCTCAGGATTGCTGTTCATTGCACTCTTGAGAATAAACAACACCAGCTTACAAAAACCACATGCCTGAAGGCAGCGTGGCAGGAGGGCACGTTCACAGTGCACCCAAGCTCTCCTTGTGCAACTTCTTTCTGGGCCCACACTCACATTTCTAGGATTTTCACTCTCCTTTCTCTGCAAAAGCAAAAACTGCAATTCTCAAAAGAGCAACTGCACCAGGAGATTGGGCTTTAAGAAAAAGGGGGAGAAAAAAAACAACAAAAAAAGCCCTCAAAACCCCATATTTATTGTCAAAGTCTCTAAAATTATGAGATTTGACAATAAGTCTTTTGTTCTTATGGTAACATGCAACTAGGCAACATGCAGTTTGATTTCTGCAGCCAGTAGATATTCAAAGTACTTTCCACATACAATAGGTGTCAATTTGACTTTATTTAAGGAAAAACGGGGAAAAAACAGTAATTTCCATAATACACAGAAGACAAGTTAGATAGCACTGCAAAAAAAAGGCTGAGTGTTTTACTTGTCACCAGTCTGCTTTGCAGCTCTACGATTAGTAATTTTAATGCAGTTTGTCATTTTGTATTATTGTTTAGCATCTTTATAATCAGCAGATTTCGGGGTTATAAATCACAAAAAGTGTACTACTACTACTATGAAAAACTAAAAAACCCACAAAAATCACTTTCAAATAAACCATAAATATGTGATGCACATTAGTGTAACAAAACCATTTTTGTAAACATTTTCTCCAACATAACATGTGCATAAGATAAAAAATAAAAACACTGCAGTCATACAAGTTAGGGTTACTTTGACTTAAAGATACAGAAAATTATTACTTATTAAAGCTTAAAACTAAACCTAGGAGCTTTTTCTTCTTTGCTTACAAAAGCACTGTTTGAAGAGTTTGATGTTGGTATACGAAGTGGTTTTGTAATACTGTTTTTACCTTGCCATGTTGGCACTTCTGTGGAAGCAGAAGCTGCCAGATGGGCAGACCCACTGAAGGAGGGAGATTTCCACCCTCCCCTGGAGCCTCAAAACTTCAACAGCACATATCCATGACCTGGGCATCCCTACAGCACTGGAGCATCTTCATCTAGGTGAATAGTATCAGCTTTCAAGGACTAGATTAATTTTGACCACATAGCACTGAAGATTTAAATCACGCAGACTGACATTCGATTGAATCAGCTTCGGCAAACTACACTACAGGGCAGCTCTGTGATTATACCCATGGCTACCATCACGCTGCATTTCTGAGTCCCCTTTAGTCATTATAGTACAAAAGGTTGATCGTTCTTCTGGCTGACCACACCGGGCCTGAAAAGAACACATCCTTCACCTTCAACACTATCCAAAAGTCATACAATTAAAAAAAAAAATAGTTCTAGTTATTCCTCCGCCAGCAAATGTAAGGCTTTCTTGAGTTTTGATTCTTTTTGGGGGGTGGGGGAGTGGGGGTTGCTGTGTGCACACACATGCGCTGGAGGTACGCGTTTACCGCTCGCTTTTCAACCATCCACGATGTTGGAAGGAGAGTCTTCAGCAGCAGCGCTGACCAGGGTTGAAGGATTTACAGCAGTCAGATTTGACACCAAAAGAAGGGTCTGTTGAGTCTGAGCTTTGCACACTTGGTGCTCTTGGCTCTTATTTGATTGTGTGACCAGTCGCTCAAGCCATCAGCTTGACTGATTTGAAGAATACGTGTTTAAAAAGCCCTACCTGTCATGCCATGAAGAAAAGTTAACCACAGCAGAAGACAAAGCCCATGAAACACTGAGAGCCTGTTCACTGAATGAACAGCTTAAGGCAGCTGTCAGCAAAGTACCCCACCAAAGGAATTAAGGGAAAAAAAAAAAGAAAAAGAAAATAAAAAGGAAAACGGCTGAATCGTGACACTGTGCATTATTACAACACCAACAGATTATTATACACTCAAGATTTCTCAAGTAATGAACATGTAGCCACTAAACAAATTATTACTCTCAAGACATTTATTAAAAATGTCAGAACTTATTCATAAAATAAAACTGACTTAAAAAAAAAAAAAAAAAGAAAGGAAAAAAGCCAGAGCTGGGATCTTACATCTAAACACAGGTATACGCTTGTTTTTATGAATAAGCAGTATTAACTACATTCTTAAAAGAGTTTTAGTGCATTGCATTCTTAAAAAAGAAAAACATCACCGCCCCAAAATGTTTCCTACAACATTTAACAATTTATAGAACTAGCCTAGTTACTTTTAACCTGCCTGTTTACTAAGCCCATGTGTTAGAAGAGTGAAACCTCTGGTTTAGGCTAAATTCAGACTTCTATTAAGGATGAAACTGGTTTTAAAAATGCTTGCTTTACCAAATTTTGTAAGCAAATTACATTAATCAGTGTCTCACTGCCATACCGCTACGACTATTGCCCCAACAGACTACTCTCTCCTCCTGCTGAAACTTGCTATGCAATAACAGTCAGAAACCTTTCAATCTGGTAGTTTTGGTATTAAGATTAAATTAGACATTAATGGTTTTCTTCTAAAAACGTATAAACTAAACCACCTCTTTTATTTTATGCATTAAAAACAATGAGGTAGGCACAAAAAAATAAACATATGTAGTTTGGATTTTATTTCTCTTTTTTTTTCTTTTTTTTCTTTTTTTTTTTTAGTTCTGCGAGTGCAGACTGTGGTAAAACTGTTGTTGCACTTCTAGGTTTAAACAAAAATTAAACCTTTAACTGAGGCAGTGCTAATACTGTGACATAACCAAGTTCTGGCCTAACACAGAATCATTATAGAAAATGAATTTTTTTTTCCTTTTTTTTTTTTTTAATCACCTGCACATGTTTCAGGCAACACCTGGTACACAGAAAATGACTAAAGTTATTGGCCAGGCCAAAATAAAACTGCAGAAACAAAAAAAAAAACCCTAAGAATTCCACCCCAAGACCCTTCCCACCCTCCCTGTCCCCAAAAAGAAGATATCCTAGTCACTGTGTCTTTCACATTTTATAAATATTAACTTCTTAAAACCTGCACCTTCCTCTTTGTCCACATATTGTCACATTACAAAAAAGAAATGTCAATTAAATACATTGTTAACATTACTAGACTAGATCTGCCCTCTGTTTCAGCCAGTCTGACTCTCTACACCACTTCTCACCTTCTCTTGCCTGCCTCCTGTCCACTCAACAAACAGCATGTTCATGGTAAGCCTGGTTTGTTTTTCTTCCTTTTTTTCCCCCTTCCTCTGTTTTAACACTAACAAACAGAGTCCTTCAAATCCTAGGAATACTGGAGCTGAAGGGAAAAGAAGACCTGTAGCTTTCTAGCGTGATCCCAAATCTCAAAGACATTGTAGCACCTGATGGCAATATCTTTACAGCACCAGCTGCCTCGCAGCCTCAGTTGAAAAACATAAAGAAACCTAACACCAGTGATGCCTGCACACACATTTACACAGAGTGCTGCACTCGTGCAGGTCTGTACTCCAGTTGAAAATAATTCCAAGTTATGAAGATCTCAGACTCTGGATGTCAGCAATTCCTCTCCAAATCCCACTGCTTCTACCAGCTCAGAAGTGAAGTCCTGCCAAGGGTCATGAAATAGACTTGACTGCTTCCACCTGACCGCACGGAGGCAAAGAAAACCTGCAAAGAAAAGAGATTGGCAAATCAAAAAACAGGTAGGATTCAGCAGCAGTGGTTCTAACGTGCCTTCACTGTCCCCAGTATTTGCAGTGCAACTGCACTGCTGGTCTGGGCTGGTGGGGATGGAGCTGATGCTCCTCACAGCAGCCTGTAGGCTGCAGGGCTCTGCATTTGTGTTAAACAGTGTTGCTAACACATCAGTGTTGTTCAGCAGTAGCCAAAACACTATCAGGGCTTTCTCTCCAGCCCTCTTACCCCTAAAAAGCCAGGAGGCTGGGACGGGCCAGAGGCTGGAAGGGGACAATGCTGGGACAGCTGACCCAAACTGACCAAATGGATGTCCCATAATATACAGCATCATGTACACCAATAAAAGCTCAGGGAAAGAAGGGACATTGTGGTGATGACATCTGTCTTCTCAAGAAAGCATTATGTGTGGAAAACATCTGGACCTCCACCTGCCCATGGGAGACTATGTCTTAACTCTTTATTTTGTCTTGCTTGCACATAAAAGCTGTCTTATTAAACTTTTGCTGTCTTATTAAACTGTCCATATCTCGATCCATGCGTCTTTTTGCCTTCTGACTATTTTCTTCCTCTTCTATGGAAAAGGGGAGAGAGCTTGAGGCTGACTGGTTGTTTGGATGCTGGTCAGGGTCAACCCAACCTAAGTACCCAACTGAAGTACACGTTTATCATCATGGCGGGAGGGAATGTACCTTGTCGTTGCGTTCACATAAGAATTTGAGTCTTTGTGCCCTTTTGTGCATGAACACACCATCCAAGTGTCCAGTTTCCACCGACCGTATCTCGATAGCTTTTTCTCCCCAGCCCATGATCTGGTTAGATCGGATGTATGCTTTGGAAAGAAAACAGCACATTAGGATGAGCAGAGGGCAACAGGAGGAATGGAAAAGGCACAGAATATCCTGATACTCTAGTTAAAAATTACCTGCATGTGCATTAGTGTAGCTACACACATGTTCAGAGTGCTATTTCTGGCCTCAGAACATTCAAGATGCCTAAAAAAATACCTTTCTAAAATTTTAATTTCTTTTGCGTGTTTTCTATGTTATGTACTTCTTCCTTGAGCATTCATAACAAAGGAAATTTTATAACCTTTAATTAAATGGAGGGAACACTGAGTTTTTACACAGGCCTTTTCTTCCAAGTCTGGGACAAAGAGACATATTAATTAGGTGTTGACTAAGAGAAAGCAGAAGCCAAGGTTTAAACAGACTAAGCCCATCCACTACAGTGTGTCCCAAGCACACTGTATGTCTTACATCTTATTTTCCCTCCTTGATAGAGTTAGTCAGCAAAAACAAAGAATGAAAGGGAAAGATAAAACTAGACAAAAATTACCAAGCCTCTCTTAATATGAATAATAATTGAAAAACTGATCTTCTTGAGAAAGCCAACTGAAAATCATTCTGCGTATCTCACAAGAGGTTCACATTAAGCTCTCAAAGTAGAAATATTATTATTTGACATACTGCATCTCTTTGTGCACAAATAAAATAACAAATCAAACATTTTTCCTTAGAGTGTCACAGGTAACACAGATTAGTAGTACCATGAGGAAAAAAGAAATCTATTTTTGATAACAGTAAGAAAATTAAACTAAAAAGTAAAGTCACCACCATTATAAAAAGGCATATTCACAAAACAATTTGATGGACAGTCTTAGGAATGCTGTCAAAAATAACATAAGGGAACTTAAGGAACTTAAGCTGTTGTGTCTGATTTGCATGCATACTTACAAAAAAATAAAAAGGACTTCCTAGCCAGCAGAATTAAAAAATATTTAATTTTACAGTACTTTCCTTTTATATAACATATTCATATTAGTTTTCAGTGCAATTAAATAAAATTTTCTACAACAGTATAATGTACACCAACAGTGTATATACCATCCCAATGGAAAATTATTTCTTTATAAATATTGCACTAGTGCTAACAGGGCCAAATAGTTACTAAAACTTGCCAGTTGAGATGTGCAGATGGTGTTGGCTCCCTCAGTGCCATTTACTATTTCACAAGCATTCAAGTCTCCAAAGGCTCTGGAATTTGCCAGCTGATATATTCTGCTTGCTTTTAGATCGAGTCAAGAGTTAATAAGCACAGGGGGGAACATGCTGTGCATCTAACTTCTTTAAATTTCCTCCTGCATTTTTGTTCCTGTTGCTCAAACAGCTATCTCCCAATACATGCAGCCATCCCACAGCCTACAAAATGCAATGTGCTTGCCCAGCAAAAGAAGGGTGTCACTACAGCCCATGCTTTGCTCTGCACTGAGTTACAGCAGCACAGGCAGGAGGGATTCTGGTGTGCACTTGTGTACTACACTCATTGTTCTCAATCTTATTTTGAGCTGGAGACACAAGGGAGAATGATGCTAGGAGACATGAGCAATCTGAAGGTGAATTAAAGACATCAAATGAGGTACACCTTTTGTTATCTACACGGACTTACCCATAATATTTTACTCATCTTTACATGCCTTTGTACTGCATTTATACTTTACATGACTTTACGCTGAAACGCAACTTCATGGCTGTCTAGCAAAAATTCTGCAGCAGCCTACAGAGGTCATGGTGAGTTTTTCAATCATGAACTCCACAACTTGATTGATTGGGTTTTATTCACAAAAACTTCAGCACAAAGCAGATCCATATGATTACTCCTCACTTTGCACAGCTGTTTTCCAGAAATAATACAGCACTGACTTCAGATGCAGCAGCAGCACACTCGATGTCCCCTCCTTCTGCCCAGACTCACACTCCCTAAGATTACACTGTACATGGCTCACCAGAGGCACTTACCAACTGAAGTTGGCATTTCTCCCCACTGCAGAACCACATCCTTGGTTATCCTTCCGTATGTGTTGACATAAACTCCTTCATCCTCGTAGCAGACCAGTAGTTCCATCCCATCCGTGTTTGGGAGGATGATGATTGCATGAGGTTGGATACTACTCTGGATCTAGAGAGACAGAAGAGGAAGCACTTTAATGCTGCAGAGCCTGTGCTAGAAGAAAGGGATGGGTGATTTTTAGTTTTGGCTGGCACATCAGGGACTCAAAGAATCATAGAATGGCTTGGGTTGGAAGGGACCCTAAGGATCATCTAGTCCCAAAGGCAATCACTTTACAAGTGCTTTATCTGCTGCCCTTGAGCTAGACGCTACAGTGACCAAGGCCTGCAAACCCTTGGAGCAGAAATCCTCTCATCTTACGGCAGACATCTAAACTGAGGAAAGATTAATTTCTCTGCAGGGGTGCCTATTTCTTTCCATGCAGAGAAAGGGAGCCTGGGGCAAGCAGAGCAGATGCAGACCTCAGATCTCTGCACTGCATTGAATACTCCTTGGGATGGCCCATCTGACACCTGTATACAATGAACAACAGGAAACCCTGGTAGCCAAGATCACCTGGTCTTTGCCAACCCTTTTGAAACCCATCCTTGGGCTGTTGTGTCATTTGTTGTGTGGCTGCTGGACATCTGCAGGACACTCGGCCACTTAGCTGAAACTGTCACACTGGTCCTCATCAGATCTGAGTGGGCAACTCCAAACCATAGAGACATACTGACTCTGAGGTGAGGACTGACAGTGAGACACAAACTCCACAGCATGTGACCATATCTGCTCAGACCCCTCCACCCAATTTACCACTGCAAACATCTGGCAGTGATCCACAGGGACAGCATGCCACATTGGTCATTTGGGGGAATGGAAAAGGTTGGAGGTGGGGGGGGGTGATCCACCAGAAAGAAAGAGAAGAACCCAGACACAGCAGCAGCTCTTACATGTGTTGGTAGATAAATATCATAGACCGATCCTGAATCCACATCAACAGCATGGAAGCCAGCGCAGGAGCCATAGATCACTTTTAGTCTCTGACCCTCTTCTACAGTTAGATCCACCAGCAATGGCTTATGTACCAATTCTCCAAATGACTGTGAGACAACCATCAGTGAGATTTACTTTACTGCTTAGAACAACAATGGGGTTTAAAAAACACACTCGCATGTACATATTGTGGGTTCATTCCTCCACATCCCTCTGGTCCCTAGACACCAGACCCATTAGGCTGACATATCTCTCATGAACAAGGACAGATTACTCTGCAAATTGCTGCATTTCAATCACCTAAGCTATTTTCTATAGGGTTTACTTGGTCCATTTGCTTTTTTAGAAATAATTGTTTTCCCCAAAATTCAGGGCAATTTGGCACTCTGCATTACTTTGATTTGCAAAGCCCACAGTAACTGTCTGTAAACCAGCCTGGCATTCATACCAAGTCAGCTAATTTCATTCTAGCAGTATTCAAAAACAGTCCCATAACATTGCTGAATATCACTTCATGTCTTGTTCTGCTCAGACAAAGAAGTTTAGACTCAGTCCACTTCTCTCTGTCCCTATTTATTAACAGAAAGAGTAAACAAAGATTGTGATATTGTGTCATTATTAGTTTATGCTCAGTTACAATTTAGACCTTTAAATGTACTGACTCTTAGAATCTAAAAAAAAACCCACCTCCTAAATTAAAATATAACACAAAGTTTCTGGAGATTTATCTAAGAACTTGGAATATGGCCATGATACCATGTCAGAACATTTTTGTAAAAGGGTAACTGCAAATGGTTATGAGAAAATCCTACCTATGGCTGAAATATACTGTTACCTTAAAGGCCATAAATTTATGGTATGGCTTTGGTGCCCATGCATAGACTTCCACAGAACTCTTCAATGCAATTACCAAGAACTTGATTCTTTCATATTTTACTGAAATAAAAAACAAAAAAGAATTCAGCATAATTCCAAAGTCATTCCAGTTACATCAAGAAAGAAGACAATTTATGTAAGTATGAAGAAATACTGTAATTTTGAGAGTTGAGTAGCATTACATTTTAAGATTGCTACTTCTATGTAGTTAAGCTCTTTGATACATTTATGCTACAAAAGTCATTACTCTTATTAGCAACTGACCATGTCACCACCTTTAGAATTAACTCGTCAGTACAATTATTTCCACTTATTTTTTTCCCACATTGGACAGTGCTTAATCATCAAGACAAGAAAAGCCATTTTCAGGGACATTCCAATAAAAGAAGGCTGTGACTGTGGAAGAGTCCACTACCAGCAGTTCCAGACACTGGCAGTGCTAGTTTGAGCTGATGGAAAAATTATCCAGAGGAAAGGAGGAAGAAAGGAAAATTGCAACAATTTCAAGAGCAAAAGGCAAGCTTGATAGTGGAGCACCTTCCTTTGTCCCTGAAGTCTCAGATAACTCATTTGAGAAAAAGAAAAAAATTCACATAATTTATCAGAAATAAAGTGTAGTTATAATAGTGATCCATGTTACTACTTGCTCTTTTAACTGTGCAGGAAAGCAAGACTGAACTGTAAGTGTTAAGGGACTTGACACTTCTTCAACAGACAAAAAAAAAGTCTCTCAACATCCACAGCTGTACTGACTAAAAACAGAGCTTTTTTTCAGTCTTGTCTAGCTTACAAGACTTCCTGGAATTTTTTCACAGGGAAGAGGGGGGGTGTTGAACAAAACCACCTCATCTGTGAAAGGGGACATTTGATAATTCTTATTATTTGCTCTGGGTGCTATCTGGGAATTCACCCAAATCTTAAGTTTCAAAGGAGCAATTTCTCATTTAGAGGAGCCAAAAGTTGCCTGAAGCAACTTAGATCCATCAATTCCACTTCACCCTGACATCGGAGACCCCTGTTGCATCAAAGAGACAAGGAAGTGATCAGTGCCAGCTGCCTCGGTGACAGCGTCCAGACTGCAAGCCCAACTACTGGCAGAGCTCTCCTTCTTGGGAACTGAAGCACAGCTGTCAAAGAGGCCTCTCACTACCTGAAAAAAATCTACTGTGTTTCTGTGGTTCAGAGGGAAGTTCAGTGCCAGGCTGCAGCCCAGGCTAACAAACCTCTCTTCATCTGGAAGAGAATGCTCTTTGTTTCAGACGCTTCCCTGCTGGAAAGCCTCCTTTCACTAGCTGTTGATGTATTGTTAACAGACCACTTCATTATGCTGCGGACACCCTGGGGTATGATACCAGAGAAGTGCATTATTAATTGTTTTCGGGGTCAAGCTCCTGGCTCAGCAGTCACTTACTGCCATTGTTATTGATTACGCCCCATTAGCAGGTTTTTCCAAGAGCACACGCATGACAGGAAGAGACTGAGAACAGTTTGATTGCTGCTGCTCCACAGTGACTGACACAGCTGGAAAGGAACTGAGCTGGCTCCTGGGAGAAAATCAAATCAGAGGCAACATCCAGTGCCCATTAGGATGCACCATGAAACCGAACCAGCAGAAAGAGCTCTTGGTTCATATTCCCACCTGCAGGGCAGCAGGCTCACTAAATATAATCCACTAGCTGTGAATGCTACATGTCTTTCACTAGCTTTGGTGAAAGTTCCTATAACCAAATCCATTTAAATTACTTAAAACCACTCCAAGGGCACCTGCCTGTAACTGTACTGCAGCAGATCTGAGATGGATTAGGGAATTTCATGAGCTAAGAGGAATCAATAAATCCGCCTGAAGTTACAGACATGATTCTGTTCCCAGATTCTTCCCCAAAGCTTGTCTGCTACCTGGGCTTCCTTTCTCCTCCCACGGTTTTTTTTTTGTTTGTTTGTTTGTTTTGTCTCCCAATCTTTAAAATCTTCATTAAAGAGAGACATTTTTTGATCTATTCCAGCATGTAAATTCAACACGGTAAAAGATACAGGAAACTTGTTAGTAAAGAAAACAGTTACTGTGGACAAGGATCCCTCTATCACCTAAAGAGTCTAACAGAGGTGGAGAAATGTTACCAGCCCTCACTGCCCATATCAGCACCCTTCTGGAAGCTGCATCCATTACAGGAAGGAGATAGATGGGATTTGCACACTCTCCAGTTCCCAGCTCATCATCCCACCACAAAATCCCTCCCATCTTCAATTTAACCCTGTAACTTGACATCTGTTTTGCTGCTTTGCCACCCTGAGAAACAGGTAAGACAGCTAGAAATAAAACAAACCAAACTGTAAACCAAATAACTACATGCACTGCAGTTCCCCTTTTCAGCCATCTTCTGTCACAACTATTTGATTACTGCATTTGCTACTCACCAACTTTATAGTGCACACAGCCTTCCAGGTCGCCCACCGTTGTCCAGCCCTGTTTCTTTTCTACTTCAGGATCATTGTGAAGGATTTTATTTCTTAACCATGACAAATAGTAAACTCGCAACTTGTTCTTCTTACCTGACCACAAAATGAAAAAAAAGAATGGTTTATCTCCATAGGAAGATACTCGCAAAAAGCCCTACCCAGGCAAACAGAAAGCTCTGCAAAACAAACCAAAACAACAGTGAAGGAGAAAATGCTGCAACCACAGAAATCTCCCTCAGTTTTTCATCCACAACAGCTTCACTCCAGACTTCACCCAGACATGCTCTTTCCCAATAATCAATGACAGATACCCATGGTAATACCACATGCACATGAATGACAAACTCAAGGGAACGACTCTTCAGCTATCTGGTTCTTAGGACCTAGACAACTTCCACTAGAACAGGTAACTTCCACAATAAAGCACCAGAGAGTCCTGCACTGAGATTAAAAAAAAATATATATAACTGAGTCAGAATGGCTCTTTTTGACACAAAACTGTAGGACAGCAGCAGGATGCAATGACACCTGAAACTTCATCTGCTTGCTAAAAGCTGATGACTGCTTTATTAGCAGCCCTTTCCTTGAGCTGCAAGGGTGTAACCCGGCACACAGAAACCATGAGAGGTGTTCCTGCTCCACAGGTGAAAGCAGCAGACCTGACCAGGCTGCCCTATCTTCAACTTCAACGCATCTGCCACATCATCAAAACAGGCTTAGACTCTTAACTCTCAATACCAGAAGGCTTCTTAGAATGCAAAGCAAGGTTCATGATAAACTTTACCAGTGATTCTTTAACAACTAATGGCCTACAAAGCATTAGCTGAGCTAGTAAGAAGATGTCCCTAAATGCACATACTCAAAGCTTGCATCCTCCTTTCTCCAGCTGCTCTGCTGCTTGGAACCATTAGTTCCACGGATTAAGCTGCAGCTGAGGAAGGGAGATCATCCCTGCTTTAACTGGTAGCTATTGATCTGGCAGTAAATTAGTACCCTGATTTACTTCCTGACTTAATATTTATTAAGCCATGTTTACCACTCCTGTAGCTTCCTCGAGATTAGGAGGACTAGAGCAGGAAAAAGTATTTCCAGAAGTCCCACATATAACCAAAAAAAGGTCCTTCTATAAAACCAGTGAAAACTATAGCCACAAGGGATCTTTTAAAAACACTGAAAAATAGGAAACATACTTCAGATCAAAAACCACTGCAGTTCTAAGCAAGAAAGAGCTCAGAGGGCTCAAGGTCTCTTTCAAAACCATGCTGAGTCCCTTCCCACAAGAAGACAAATTCTGCCTCAGATATTTCCATGGTTGTAGCTTCCCCAGTAGTTTAGTCAAACTTGAAGACTCAGAACAAACAGTACACATGGGAATTTCCCAGCATGTGGCTACTTTTTTTCCTTTTGGTTCACATGATATGCACCAGGGTATTTCTCCCGAACCAGAAATATTTTTCAAAACAACTGAGAAGTATCTCAAGTGTGTTCCCATTGTGTTTTGGTGTCTAGACCACAAGGAAAAGTCACAAGACAGGAAATTCCTATGCCTTTCTGCAGCCTGACATGAAAAGAGCAGGACCAGTTAGTTATATAAACATGGCTATGCAAGTATTTCAACAAGTTATGCTGCTCTTCATGTTCACATTTGGAGTGGGGGAGATTAGATCCTTCTCCTTGTAAATCTCTACCGGTCAGTTGAAATAGTTCTCAAAATTCTGGTCTTTCTTATTTTTTGCAGGCATCTAACCATTATGATCATGAAATAAGAAAGAAAACTCTGCTCCAGCCATCAAATGAACTAAGCAGACAGCAAATTCTACCAGAACTCTCAGCTTGGATTCTCCCGCAAACATACTTTCAAATGCAAAGTCCTTTTTCCTATAATGAGTTTTTGTTTTTACTGTCACTGTGGTTTTTAATTATTAAGCGGGCAGATTCCAACCAGTTCTTCCACCCTGTCACCTCTTCCTGCCTTACTGGTGCCACCATAAGCCAGCTGGGCTGGCAAAACCCTCAGGGAGCCACAACTGGAGCGTGTTCTGTATGCATGCTGTCGCTCTCTCCTCCAGCATTTTTATGACTCTGCACTGTATCACCTGAGCAAATGAAACTATGTTTTTTTGCCTCTCAACAGCATGAACTGCAGAGCCAATCAACTGCTCTAGCTTTAGCTGTGAAGCTTTCTTGTACCATTTCTAGCAGACTCAGTATCTCAGTATCAAAAAACTTTGTTGTCAGAAAGTTCTGTATTTCAAATATAAATTGGGCCAAGAACTGGTTTAGTGTTTTCAGACTCAAGAGTCTGTCTATTAAAAGCAAGTTCAGGTGACAATCCTCTCAAAATCCTAACACACTGCAACTTCTTCGCACAATGCGGTGACACCTTTCAAACCCTACCACCATCAGAACATCACTTCCCAAAAAACTCAGGGGAACATACAGCTGAGTGCACCACACTGAGCTGAACAATGCTTCCAGCAAAGCTGTAGCAGTGCTGGGACAAAGCTCAGAGACATTTCCATTATTAATCTGCCAAAACACACCATTTGCAGAAACATACCCTCATTCCAGCATTCCAATTTTGCCTGGAGAGGTGAAGCAACTCATCATAACTAAAAAGATATTTAGAGAAGTTCAGCATGAGGGTAAAAAACTGAGATGTGCAGCACAGAAGACAAAAGCTGAATATAAGGGGAAGCTTGGGCATAACAGCATTATGGTTTCAACTGAATATGCTCCCCCAGCCCTGCCTTTCACCGGGCAAGGATACCTCTTCTGCCTCATACTCCAGTAACCTCCCATAAAACACAGGAGATGGCACAGGCACAAAGGCATAAACCAACCAAAGATCAGCTGATTTCTTAAGGGTTAATGTAGCGTGTCTCCACAGAGGAAGCAATAGTTTTGAAGGAAACAAAAAAAACGGATATGCCAGGGTACTCCAATTGTGACTGATGCAAAAATAAATAAACTAAAAACAATTATACACAAGACTGAATCACAGGCACTTGTGATTTGTGCAGGGTATGTTTCAAACCAACAGATTTTATGCAAGTTGGATTATACGATATTTTTGTTTACAAGGTCTGCTATAGAATAAACTTATCAAATGGTGCCTTTCAAACAGCTTATATTTTAACATACAGCATTAGACATCAAAAGGACACACAGCAGGTTGTGTATTTTTAAATGCTGCTTGATTCATCTCTTTCTTTTTATAGATTTCACAGCATAGCTGTATCTGAGAATGTAGCAAGTGACAAGCCAATAAAATTCAGTTGTTCCAGACAGAAACAAATCCTGTGTTGATGACAGCAGCATGGGCATGGCTCTTTGGATCTGTGGTAACACAACATCACTAATGCTTAAAATTCCACTAAATTGTCTGCTGTGTGTCCTTTTGAACAAGTGTTGGGAAAGCCAGAGAGCTCCTCCAGCAGACTTAGGTTCCAGAGCCTTAGGTGGGTCTGAACAATAACAGTGAATGCTGTGAGAAACCTCATGTAACAACCTCTTCCTGTAACACACACACAGCATAGCAAAGGCTGATTTCCCAAACAGACCAAAACAAAAGGTAAATGGCTGAACACCACCTGTGAAGAAAGACTAACAATGCACCACATCAAATTGTCTAACAGCAGGTTAAACTTATGCCGTAACTTTCTGGAGCCAAAGCGTCTGGAACCTCAAGCTTCATAAAATACATTTCTCATCAGCACATACAAAACAAACACAAGCATCATCACCACCCTTCATCTCCCATTGCTTTGCCATTCCCAAGTTGCAACCAGTGAGAGACCAGACACCAATCTGCCTTCTCACTCTGGTTATTTCCACACCATGTACACATTGTACTCCCCTCTCTCAGGCTTTTGCTGCACATCACTCTTACTTCCCTATTTTGCAAGAGCTTTCCCCATTCTACAGATTTTAATAGACACTTGGTCTTTAAATCTAAGTAGCACATTGTGTTTCAGTTAGAAAGAGGCCAGGTTGAAAGCCATCGTGACAACGAGAAAGAATGCCATTTTCCCAAACTCCACAAAACATTAACTTCCCGCTCTCAAATACTGAACAAGGAAACAAAATCAGACATTTTCCACAAACTCATGCAACATTTTTAAAGGTCATCCCACAGAAGGAAGGACAGGGAGCAAGCAGGCATGGGTGTCGTGTGGAAAACGATTCACTTGCAGGAATAAACTGTAGACTCAGAGATGAAATGATGGAAAACCCACTGACTTCAGTCAGGACTTCCCCCTCAATACACATGCTGCCAAGAAAATCTTTCTGCCGTACCATGCCACATGGAGAAAAAATATAATGTTCAACAGGAAACTTTACCAGAAATTGTCACCAAGACATTCAGCCCTTCAAGTACATCCATTTGCTGGAATCGTCTTCGATTAATGAGTGGATAAACCTTCCCCTGCCCACTTCTGTCTAGCAGCATCAGACCACTTTCAGTGCCCACCAGCAAGTTCACTCCTAGGAAAAAAAGAGATCCAAGTTAGTAAGCATTTTTTCCACATATTCTGAGGAACTGATGATTGATACAACAACTGTCTTGTTTCAAGACAAGGTCTAACCACTGCTGGTTGGGTCTCAATTCCCTGTAGCCTAAAAGATCTCATGATGTAGAGGCTCTCTTCATTACCTGCCCTGTCAGTGACTACTGACACCAAACAGTGTTTGAGAGAGAATAAGAGACTGGTAGACCACAGAGAGCTTTCTAAAACTCCAGTTTTTAAACAAAAAGGCATGCAAACGTTGGAGGAGGGGTGAGGCACAAAGCGGTATGCAAGCCTGTGTATTCCAAAGATGCATTAGGGGGGTGGTAGCAGGATGCTCTTGACAAGGACATGGCAATAAAAACAGTTCCCACTGGGAGAAACAGGTTGTGTTGCAGCCCTCCCACAAAACGGTAGGCACCAGGTTTGTTCACAGCTTCACAACAATCTTTTCCATCTGAATGTTAAAATTAGAAGAACTACTGTAATCTTGTTTCCACAGGCTTCTCCTAAAGATCAAGCAAATATAGATGAGAAAAGTCAGAAGGCCAGTTTCTTTACACAAAGTTCCAAAGCTCCATTGGAACACTCCAAGAATCCATAAAACCTTACTATTTAGAATCAATTACATTTTTTTATATAATAGATATATATGGGACTAAGTTTTAAATATGTTTTAATATATTATCACTCCTAAATTTCATAACTATTTATTTGCAATAGTGTTCAAGTCCAGTAGCTAACAAATTTTGCAAAGATAGTTCATGCACAGTACAGGAAATGGAAATCAAACCAGATGTTTGACTCCCTTTATTAGACTTCCATGTTGCAATCCCAATATAAAACTCGCCATTCTTTAGCACAATAAAATAATGGAGTAAGAAAGGCAAAACTCACACAAGATGATCATAGTTACACTGCCTAATGTCTTAATCCCTAGTCAGACAATTCACCCCCACATACAACTACACCAATGGGCCATCTGGGCTGATCCCATAATGAACCTTTTCTGACAGAGCAGGTGGACCCAGGGCCCAGGTGTGAGTGTGTGAGTCAATGCAGTCTGCACCTACAGCAGTGAGGTGCCTTCTCACATTATTGAAAAAGAGCATTATTGCTCACCTAAACAACCCCCTGGATAGCAGGCATGGAAGAGTCTTGCAAAAAGGAGGGCACATTAAGCCTGACTCAGGGGGCACAAGGTGTCTCTGCAAGGGGAGAGGGTGTTAGGAGAAAGCAGAGCTGCAGCCAGGAGAAAGCAATGATGGGGAGGAGGATGCTGCTGGTGGTGAGCTGCTGGTGATGGAGCACTCTTAAAATCCTCTGGGTGGATTAGAAAAACAGATGTAGCCCATAGTAAGTTCAGAAATCATCATACATCTCTCCATTATCCTCTCTCTACCTTTTTCAGTAAGAAAACTTCAGAGGTCCCAGCAGTCCCAAGGCATATTTGCTTCAACTTGCTGTTCTGCTACTTCTGGGAGGCCTATCACCCTCCAGGCTCTGCTTCAGCTGCTGATACTTCCTTCATGCCTGTGCTGCCCACCTCTCACCTCTGCATCTCCCCCACTGGATCCCATCCCACAGCCCCCAGGGGAAATGGCCATTTCACCCAAGAACATTTCACAGACTGTTCCACTTATTGGGAGACATCCTCAGGTTGGGAAGTGGCAGAATGAAGCAGGGAGAGCGATCCACACATGAGTCAGGGCTTAGCAGAGGCTGAAGCAGCACCAAACCAGCCAAGGAAGTGCCCAGCAGCTGCCTCCTTCCTGCAGCTCCAGTATCCATTGACTAAAGCTGTAAGCTTCAACATGCCTTTCTGCACGTTTTCCAGTGTGGGCTACAATTCAAAGCAAGCCACATGTAAACTGCTCCCTCAGTGTCCCTTCCCCTCTTTGTACATGAGGTCTCCACTGCTCCTGCCTCCACCATCACCTCTCCTGCTGCTGCCTTTCTGGTGCAGTTGTTCCTGCTTTGAGCTCTCATGCACACCTGTCCCCAACCCCTTCCCTTAGCTACATGCACTTTGGAATGAAACTAATGAGGTACTATGCTGGTGGCAAGCAGTGCTTGTATTTTACAGTGCAGACATCCTCCTTACTCACAGACAGCAGAGCTCTTCTACTTCCACCCTACAATTAAGCAGTTCTGTTTTTTTAAAACAAACGGAAATGCTTCCTGAAAAAGTACAGGCTGTCTGTGGAGGCCAGGTGTAAAAATCTGTGTTACTGCATCCATGTCATTAACACTGAATTTCACCACTCAGAGCTAGAAGGAAAAGCATCAGAGACCTAATGCAATTAGCAGCTTGCCAGATACTATTGGCATTACCACTGGTAAAGACCAAGCAAAGCAAGTCCCTCTTTTTTTGAATAGAAAGCATCACCACAAAATGGTTTAAATTTCTTAAGGGTAAAGGAAGTTAAACCTTATCAAGAAGTAAGCATGTGTACCAACTTGTATCACCATTGGTTTGGCCCTAAATGAAGGGCCAACGAAGGGCTGTTGTTACAGCTGTAAAACACCTCTAGGATTTTACACCTATTCTTTAAACCACCCTAACAGTCAGATATATAGATCAAAGAAATATAAAACCATTAACACGAATTGCTACTGGCAAAACAAGGCAGATCAGAGAAATTATGAGTCATCTTTACTGACATAATATGACTTCTCTCTGCCTTTGGCATCTCACAGCCTGAAAGTTTACATTTGCACAAGTCTTAACTTTATCAGAGAATTTTTATACAGGAATTCAAGCAGAAATACTGCTAGGGTAAAAATTCTTACCAGTAAATTCTGGAAATAAAGGAAACAGCAGATAGGAAGACAAGGTGTTGGGAGAGCTATTTCATTGACACAGCTTTGCAGGCAAGAAGACTGGGACTAAAGTGCTGTTCTGAGAAACAAGAAATGCTGGAAATAACCCCAAAAGAGAACTAAAGTCTTGGAAAGAGCTACAAAAATGTAAACAAGAGAGGGGACTGTGTTACCTTTACAACAATCATGTGCCTTAGGGGAATGGCCAATTCTTGTCTTCCTAAGTTTTTTAAATGACTTGCATGTGCATTTACAATCTTCCCGTTTTTGGGATACCAGGTAAGTAGTTATGTAACATACACACGCATCAACTATTAACATTTAGATAATGAAAAAATTCACGTGCCCCCATAGATTCTGGCCAGGAGACAAAGAACAGAGAAAAGCTTTCACTAGGTGTTGCAGCAGAGATTCTACACTGCAGCAGGCAACAGGCACTGCTCTAAGTCTGATGAAGTGTGGGAGCCTGACTGACACCAACACAAATTATCCCTAGTGACAAGAAGACCAGACACATCTGGTCAGCTGACATCTCATACCCAGCTTCTCTCTGCAGTAATCACTCTTAACAAAGCTAAGTGTCAGAATGGAAAATGTTCCTTCTATCCTTTTCTCTTCCATCTTACTTCCTACATAAACTCCTACATGACTGAGGCGACAAATCATCTTATGCAACACACCTTAATCAAGCCCTGCAACAATACATTAACAAGAGCCTCAAGAAGATGATTATTTTTCAAAAGAATACCCTGTGTGCACCAGACATACACTGCAAGGACTACTACAAGCTCCCAAAAGCTGCAAGAGATGTATGAACAGGATTTAGAAAGAGCTGAAAAGGACATCCTGATCAACCGCATGAAGCCCCTCCCAGACAATCTGCGACAGGAACAGAGGACACAGCCTCAAGCTATGCCAGGGTAAGTTCAGGTTGGATACTAGGAGGAAATTTTTCACTGAAAGTGTGGCTAAGCATTGGAACAGACTGCCCACAGAGGTAGTAAGAGTCATCATCCCTGCAAGAGTTTAAGAAACAATTGGATGTGGCACATAGTGCCATGGTCTAACTGATCTTGTGATGTTAATTCAAAGGCTGGACTTGATGATTCCAGAGGTCTTTTCCAACCTTAATGATTCTGTGGTTCTCAGTCTAAACTGTGCCATCAGAAGCATATATGTATCAGTGGGAAATTCTATCAAAGCAGAAGCAACATACTGTAGAAAACACAATAATAATCAGGTCTTGCGACAAAAAAGATGTAAACAAGTACTGAATAAATGCAGAGAAACAGCTACAGTTTTGGAGATACATTATCAAAGACTGAAAGTTCCTACTGACATGTCTGTATTTCAGGAATGGCAAGGGAAAAAGACTTTTGCATTACCCCATAAGGCCGCACACAATATCTCGGAATTGAATCTCTTTTTGTATTTGCGAATTTCTGGTGTGTCACTCTGTGGCCGTGTATTTGTGGGATTCACATTGACAACTGATCCTTTCCGTGTAGGGTCTTGCCTTATTGCTTCTGATCTCATTGCTTCACTAGAAAATCCTACTGAAAGAAAAAAAAAAGTAAAGTGCATGTAATACCCTTCAAGTGCTAGATTCTGGACATATATTTTTACCATCATACAACCCAAATCAGTAACAGAGAATACTGAGAAAGTCCTTATTTTTGTAAGAAATGTAAATGGAAAAAGAAAAAAAATTATGCAATCCATTGCAAAACAAATAAAAAGCATGATGGTACATTCTTAAGTACTTTAAAGAGTCACTGAAGTCACTGAACCCTTTTTCAATTGTCGTCTTCAGCTACTTTACTTACCCACAGAAGTCACAGTTGTCCCACTAGATGGAGAAATCTGTAGTAATCTGGGGTCTATAAAAGGTGTAAAGGAGGAGGAAGATTTGTGTTTCTGGAGTGTGTTACTAGCGGACTGAGTCTGCAATGTAAATTTCAACTTTATTAATATTAATGACAATAAAAAGCATGGATAACAAACACCAACATTTTAAAGTCACTAAGGAATTATGCTACAGAGCCTCCCCAAGCTTTTATACTTCCTTTATAGATACACAGTGCACTGCAGGCACCACACCTGAACTAGATACATATGCACACTGCACGTTACAGCAAAATGTAATTAGCTAAATTGTCATCCCTGAACCTCAACTGCTAGCAAAGCTTTTTCGTACAGACCACTGCAGTCAAGCACAAAGCAAGGGAATGTCTCTCCTTTTGAAAATCTGCTTATATGTATGTATACTATTTTATCTGCAAGCTGTCCACTACCTACAGTTTCTGAATTTATGAAGCATCTTCTGAATTGAGGTAGTTAATTAAATTATGAAGTTTGATCTCTTGGCTTATGCAACAAAATCAGAACCATCTGGGATCAAGCATTCACTTCTGTGATGGAACTATGTTTCAATGTTCGCTACTGTTCTTTCTCTCTATTTTGTTTAACCTGAGCCTCTTGCCAGAAAGCTGCAGCAGATTCTTCCACCTTTATTTGACAAAGCAATATATTAAACCTGTATCGAACAAAGGGACTCATTAGTGTGGAAGGTGTAGCAAACAGTGACATGACACTATGAATATGTAGTGGATAAAATCACTGGTGCTTGTTGAGTTATGAGGTCTAAACATGAAAAAACAAAGAAAGAAAGAAGACAAGTGAAACAATGAACTGTTAAAAGTGGAAATGGAACAACTTAAAAACCCTTGCCAGTTTAGTATTATAATGACAATATATCATACTGAAGCAGAATGGGACAAGTGGAAAAAAAAAGTGTGTATATATATATATAAAGGGTGTGCATGTGGTAAGTTATACCAAGCAGTATTGGGTTTTTGCTCAGTTGTACACAAACACAGTTACAAGACACTTCTTTAGCATCAACTAATCTTCAACCTCTGATGTTCCTAAGCCTCTACAGAAAAAAATAGCAACGGGTCTTTGGAGTGTATCTCTCCCCTGCACAGCCCAGTACCAAAAGCCTCCTTTGTCACCAGGCACTGCCACAGCCCCCAGTTCCTAAGCTGAGTGAAGTGAACACTGCTTATGTATTGCTTAGACCAAAGTAATGAGCAAGCGTATCTCTGGATCAATCAACTGATCTCTATATCCTACAACAGTGCACTTTGAGAAAGATCAAAGACCAATGAAGCCCAGTTGAAAATTATGTATAACGCTAAATGAATTTCCAGGAGGAAACTGCAAAGTTTCCACTCGCTATGTGGTTAAGAAGCATTTTTGATTATGTGGTAAATACGTGCATTGCCATAAACCTACCCAGCTCACTGCAATCTCTCCTCATCACAACACTGGCACACCTCCATGGTAGGACTCTACCCTGAGAAGCAGCGGCTTCTTTTCATCAAGTTTCACTTGCCCTGTCCCATCCCCTGCTTGAGAGGCTCTCCTTGTAAGCCAGGCTGGCCACCCAGCCAGGAGTGGAGACACCAGACAAGGCTCCTTGCTCACTGCTGGGGTTGGTAAAGAGTCAATGGCCCTCTGTTCAAGTCCTTTGTTCATTCACACATGTGCATCTCCTCTGCTGTGAAGGGTTATTTATACCCATGTGAAGGACCAGGCTTTCCCACCTGCACTCAGTAAAGGAAGGCACCATCCTAGGATCAGCCCAGGAAAGCAAGAGGGAGCGTCCCCCATATTAAAGCCTTCTCCACTTGGACACAATCAGCACTGGTGGAGAACAGTCATCTTTACACAGCTGCTTCTCAGAGTACACACATACTTGGAAAAAACCCAAATATTTTCCCCCATTTATTATTTCAAAATACCTCAGGCTTTTACAACCCTCCCAGTCAACACCTGATTTGTTCACCCAGCCCACATGGCAAGCTTTAGTGAGCAAAATCCCTCCACGGCCACTTCCTCTCCCAGAGGATGAGTTTCCACAAGCAGCTCCTCATATGTGTGGAGACACTAGTCCAGCCTTTACTGACAAAGCCAATATTAACTGCTAATTCTGAAGAGGCACATTGCTTGCAATTAGCCTGCTCCCGGAATAAAACAGAATTAAAAAAGAGTATTGGCTTGAAAATGCAGTAGTCAGGTTTAGTTTAAAACGAACGCCATGCAATTAATGACTCACTAAAAGGAAGCAAAAATAGTAAACTGGCAAGTTCGGCGTGGGACTGCTCTAGAGTTAAGGGCTTCTTACACAGAACTGAAATGTGTTATTTGGGAGGTGGGAACAAAGGTGACAGAAAAAAAAAGCAGGGAAGATTGGCTGGACTTCCTTTGCAAACTAGCTACTAGGCAATGCTGCTATAACCCTATGAAAGCAGCCAGCTGTGGTGTAAGACATACCTCATTAGTAGTTAGCTTGTCCTGGGGTGTCTGTGGGGACATGGTGGGTGTCGGCTGGCTGGAGGATGGGGAGGAGGAGGTGGAGGAAGTGGAGGAGGAATGGCTTTGCTGTAAGAGATCTGGCAAGAGGTGAATGCGACCGGCAAAGCCATTGCTCTCATGATGGCTGGCACGCTTTTTGTCAACTGTACTCTGTAGAAAAAACAGGCACACTTGTCTTGCTCAAGTGCTGCTTAAAGGTCTATATCCCTAACAACCTCACTCCTTCTCTCTCTCACTTCCTACTTTTTTACATATTTTTTTTATTTATCTTTTAAAATAAACTGATAATCCATGCTTTGATGCCTGCGTGGAAAGGGAAAGTGGGAAGAGCTACTAAAATTCATTAAATTCCCACCAGCAGGCAAAAGCCTGGTTCATGTGGTTGACTTGCACAGCCAGTTCCACCAATTAACAAAGAACAACTGCGCTGCTAAGTCCAACACCACAACAGGAACAAGCACATTTTTGGGGGTGGGTGAGGATTTTTTTCCCTATTGTTTTGTTTAAAATGAACTTAGACCCTATACAGATAACAGTTTGGACTTTCTGGAGAATCCCTTCAGCTAACTATTTAAAACAATAACCATGAAATCTTAATTTTCAAACAAGAGGACTCAATTAAGAAATTGGCATTCAGTTGTGAAACTCAGAAATGCGATTACTGAGGAAACTCCTATAAGCTAGCACACTTATTAACACAGAAGCTCATTTAAAAACAGGGAACCATTATCTTTCAGAGGCACAAGAATGCAGTATTTTCAGAATCAAAGGCAACAACACAGCACTCTAGCTCTGTCCACATTCTCTGCCTCACCACCTATTTTGCTTCTCCCCCACACCAACTGTTGTGTGAATTTGCATGTACATGTGTGTGTATGTTATCTGGGTGGTCTGTTTGCCCTAAACTGCAGGTTCGAAACAATTTTAAAAAACCTTGAGTGTTCCCACCCCAGCTCCCTCCCAGCCTCACTCCTGAGACACATATTTGGTTCTGTGGTAAAACTCAACAAGTTTTTGCTCCAGGTACTTGCTCCACACAGCTTTTCTATCCTTCTCTCCCACAGACTTTGAGATATTCTACATGGTGCTGCCATGAGTGTCACTGGAAAGCATGCAAAACAGAAGCAAGGGGTGAAGGGCTACTCTCCTCTTTGCATGCATCAAACATCTTGCTCATCTGAAATTCACTACAGCTGCATCTTGATAATACGAACAACAAATATAATGTAGAAACAGCATGGGTGAATGAGCGAGTGGGTTAATGAGCACAGAAAGGGTGCAGCACTGCACAGGGAAGGAAAAGCAATACCTGTCGAACAATTAAGGTGCCCTCCTTAGAAGGAGTCAAGGCAGGTTCACTCTCCACATCATCATGGACAATCATGGTTTTTACTGACTCTGTTTCACCATTGCTCAAGTTCAACGTTGACCTATTTGTCAGACAAGAAATAACTGGAGTGAGATAACAGCACTAGTGCCTTGGCTGTCACTGCCCTGCACCATGCATCCTCAGAATTAATCTGTATTGTGGCTAGAGTGGAACATTTACATAAGCTGCCTAGAAAAGTCTATAAAAAAAAAAAAAGTGTCAAGATATTGCTAAACAGTTACTTGTTTTGTAACAAATCAGGGGAGAAGAGGGAAAGGACATTGAGAAGGCTATCCTCAGTGTTTGAATATATGAACATATGAGACTCCTGTGTCTTGCTCATTGATCGTCATAGATTGTAGTAAGCTGAAAGAACTAACATACAAGCCAAAATGCTAACATCCTTTTCCTTCAATCCCTTATAAGGCAAGATCAGATGTAAAAAATGTTAGAGGGACTAACACTGCTCGGACATCATCTGGCCCAGAAGTAGATTCATCTGCTCCTTCTTGTTCCATATCATCATCTTCCTCATCTGTTGTCCCTGACTCCTCACTCGAGGATGAGTAATCCGTTACTTTATGTGGAGGTCGCACATCCTCTACTGCTCGCAACTCCTTTGCCAATGCAGTTAAATCCTGATGGGAGAGGGAAGAAAAAAAATTTAAAACTGATGTTGCAAGTAAGAGACAAGAAGAGTTTGCAACACAAACCCATAGGATTAGTGGCTGAGTTTGCTCACTTGTTCGCTTCTGTGTTTCCAGCAGTACTGTTTCCTTTGACTTACTCATTCCTAACAGTTACCAAAGCTCACTTTCTCATAAATTCAAGCACTGGAACAGTCAACTTAAGGGGATCTTGCCATATCATAGAATAATATGCATACTCTGAAACCCAACAATCCTGATTTATGACTAACTGCAGTATCATAAGAGATATGGCTAATGAAGAAAGTTTCAAGGAAAGAGAAATACTGTGAAAACCCATTGAGTTCCCCAAGATACAACTGGACACAAAGCTGTAATCAACTGTAGTAGCAGCCAGATGTAGAAATTTTCAGAAATCTTTCATAGAAAGTAGGAAAAATTTAAGGTCTTACCACTTCTCCCTGCACCATTCAGCCCAGCATTGGCACATTCAGGTCAAATGCACGATCATTGGTCCAGCCCCAGGAAGGAAGAACAAGATCAAAAGAGAGAAAGGCATGGATTAGGAAGGAAGAAGACCAGAGAGCGGAAATCAATCCCAGAAGCAGTGCATAATCTAATGTTTGCAGTACTGATGTGCACAGGCAATTGCACAGCCCAGAACATGCTGCTAGACAGTTACAAACTCAACTCCAGCTGATGTTCACCTCTGATGGCACTGAATGAAGCTCTCAGTGTACTTTTTGTAAATCTACCTCTGAAAGTGAAGGAGGACAGGGGAGGTGAATGCAACTCACAGCAGGCTTGATAGGTCTGAAGACTTCCTTTTTCTCTTCAGGCTTTTTAGGTGCACTTTCATGGCGCTGTGATGGTGAACCCTCTGATTTGGATGATGCTGCATATGCCAAGACCCCAAAAGGAACACAGAACAAAGCAGATTAAGCAGGGAGCTAAAATATGTTTTCATACTTTACTCTGGAGTGGGGAAGAGATGTGAGATGACTATTAGGGGTGTCTGACCACGAGACATAAGTTTCACTGGTTCACTATTACATTGTCCTTGAAGGACTATACAAAAACTACCATAAGCTGTGATTTGTATAGGTGCAACTGACCCATGTTTGAAGCCAATTTACAATTGTAAATCAAAGACTCAAGTGTGGCCACAAGCTGGAAAACCTCCATCATCATCCAGCTTAGCCCAGCTGAGACCTATCCATTGCAGTCTGCACTCTGTCAACAACCACCAGGGTGACAGGCAAACGTGCCCTTACTTGGCTCATGGAGACCGAGCTGCTTGCACATAGGAAAATGCAGCAGTGCCTGATGTGAATTAAAGAAAAATGGAACAAATAATTTGATGATGATTTTGTGCCTACTGCCTTTCCCAAGCAAAGACACATGGTCAAGACGGTACAGCAAGCAAACCCATCTCTGATACTGCATGCTCAAAGGTTCCCTGTGAGAGTTATCATGTTTAATTACTGTGTGTTTAACAGTGTAATAAAATGAGAAACACAGTGTTACAAAGGGTAGGAGAAGGACTTACATCTCATCCTGAACCGCTCTCCAGAACCACTCTGAGAGCCAGGGTGGGAGCCAGGTTGGGAGCCAGAGTTGCTTGAGCCAGAAGAACTGCCACTGCCTGGCCTTGGTACAAGCTTCTCCACCCTTTCCCACAGCAGACGAGGCTCTATATTGCTGTATCAAATGACAAGAGAAATTCTTTGACACACACACTTCAGTCCCAGATTCTCAGCTCTAAACTGAAACATCACTCTGTCTCAGTGTTTTGCTGATAACTCAACTGAGAGAACACTTTAACGCTGAGATCAGGGCATCAGAAATGCTTCACAACCCAGGCAGTGGCTCCCTTCAAAATAACTATTACCTTATTTATGATGGTTTTAAAGAAGTTTAGGTGTAAGCTTTTCCTTTTATCTGGAATTATCTACCTGCCATTCAATATCTAACCTGAAGTGGACAATTCTCTAAGCCTGCATACAGCAGGTTTAAAATTGGGTCAGAAGTGTCCTAGCACTAAACATAAGCCAAAAAGAATACCAGAATACCCTCACCCCTATCCAGTGAGCTAATTTCATGGTGGCCTGCCCATGTTTCTCTGTTGAACTCAGGAGTCAGCTTTCTCCTCCCCCTTCCTGACCTTGGGTGCTCTGTCACAGTCCATAGAGGCTTTTTCCCCCTCTTTCCTCCCCCTTTCACCCCTCCCCCTCTTAAAATCTGGTTCTGGCTAAGAGGCCAGAAAGTTTCTCAGGTCTCTTCACTTTAGATGTTACAAGCCCTTCTGCTGCCAATAATCCCCACAGTATACCCAAGCTGACCTGTTGCACCAGGAAGCAAGACATTCATAAATGGCTACATTTTTTTCAAAATTTGAAGGATGTTTGAAATTATTGCAAAAATTAAGAGGGCAGGCAAAAGCCAAAGCTGTCTGGAAATGCCTTGCTGCCCATAAGCCTTTTCCTTCCAATTCAAGAGAAGCAAGGACACGTAGGCTTACAAACCTCGTGGAATTCCTTTGACCTGCTTGGTTATTTTGCTGCCCACCGCCCTGCAGTGGGGAATCACGGCGGGACAGGACTGGTGATCGGGACGTTGTTCTCACAGGTACCTTGGGAGAAAAAAGGTTGTGTTAAACCCATGAAGAGGGTGGACAGGACAGGAAGATAAAACTTCTCTTGCCACAGAATTTATTCTTGAGATCTTAACAACATATTCTTAAGTACAAGCTAGCATCAACGACCAAAAGCAATAAACAAACTCCCACAAAGCCAAAAGCCTTAGTTATGATGCTGTTCAGAATTTGAACAGAACTCAAAGTTTAGTCTTAACATTAAATAGCATTTAATGGTTATCACATGAACACGTACACGCCCCACTACCCTCCCAACTACTGAGACATTTGAAAAGAACATGGCATTTTGACTGAAGCAGGGGAGGCACAAAGCAATTTGCTGAAACAGCATGAGAATTAGGAGAATAAGCTCAAGGGAACCAAACAAATGCCTGGGAATGGATCAGCAGAAGGCAAAGACTGGTGGGGGGGGAGCAAGAATATACTCAGAAGAAGCAAATCCCAGTGGATGGGAGGGGGGATGGAAGGGGGAGAGGAGGAGGAAATTATATTGAATGTTTCCTTTTTGTTCAGATCCATCTCAATTTTAAATAAGTGTATGATTCATAATTTGGGTTGAGAACAGATGAAGAGGAATATTAACTCTGAGCAATAACCTCAGGGATATTTTGAATTATTTCCTGAATATGGTAATGATTTGTTAACTTTGCATAATAAATTGTTTCTCTGAAATAGCTGCATTCTCTCAATTTTATATGAAGCTTCAATATTGTACTTCAGGTTGATTATCATTAACCCGTTGACTGAATACCTACATAATGATCTGCCTTCCAAAATACTGTTACCAGTGCTGGCACAAGGGCAGTCTTCCCAATGCCCAGGGTATCACATCCTTAAGAAAACTGTAATTAATAATAAAAAAATAGCACACATCTGTCTTTCTACTCCTTACCCTTGGAGGCACCTCGTCACTGTCTGATCTAGCCCAAGCCTTTTGGGTGGGGTCGGGTACCTCCGACTTAGAGTCAGAACTCTGATTAAGCACTTCACTGCGTGAAGGTGGATATGGGTCCTGGGAACGAAGATGGTGATGAGCAAATTTGGGAGAAGGGTCACTGAAGGAATGGGATCGCGAGACAGGGGAAACATTGTTCTTGAGAGATGCCAGATGGGACCACTGTACCTTACAAGAAAACAAAACATAAAACATTCAATGCGCTCAGTATAACCGGCTTTCCAATTAACACAGAATAAAGGCAGGTGGGGCAGGCAGAGACAAATTGGTTATGGCATTAGGTAAGCGTGGGGTGGAATTGATGCATTTAAAAGCAAGGCAAGCGCCCAAAGAACGTCACAGACTGGAAATACAGCACATATGCATTTTTTGTGTGATACGCTCTCCACATACACGTACACTGGTGCCCAGAGGAAAAGAGAATCCAATACCTGCACCATGAGCCTGAGTTCAAAGGCCACTCAAGACAGAAGTTGCCTTCTGTTCCCTGGTCTTCAGTGGGCTTTGGCCAGGTCTCATGGTGGGCTGAGAAATTTGAAGTGGACATCCAATTGGAGCAACGTACAGAATTAAAGAATGCCATAAATTGGGCAAACCAACAGACATTTAAGTTTCCTAATAAATTCAGGGACGAGATACAGCTCAAAACTTTTGGAGAAAGACCGTAACACAAAGCCTTTATTCCTTTACTGTTATTGCAATATATATAAAAAAAACATAATATATATTGTATATAGTATACATATGTACAATGCATATTATACTTACACCATATATGTACCGTATACTGTACATATATACATATTATACACAAAGCACACACACACACACTTATGTGCACACATATTCAATTACACATACTAAGAAAGTGTAACAGTGACTATGGAGTTAAAACTCCATTAGGATTTCCAGTGAAATCCACACTGACCCTTCAGCCTACTTCCTCTTTGTACATAAGTCTGTGTTTCAGAATTAATTTCTGAAACAGAGGAGGAGGAAAAGTCATAACTGAGGAACATGCTGTTTTTACACCTAATGATTAAGCAAAACTTTGCTTTCAAGCCCAGTTTCAGTAGGCTGGCTGTATTTGTTTTCATGTTATTATTATTTCCTCAATTTTAATACACACAGCTGTTGAAGAGCCTGATTATCCTTAATATGAGTGAAAGACACAGACTTTAAAAGTAACTGGCACAGAGTATGAAGATACAAGTCCAATATTTTGAAATAGTCATAGAGGTTTGAATAAAAGCCAGGAAATAATGAGCAAGAGATGAAGTTCTGTCCTGATTTCTCCCACTCTTCCGTCTGTTCAAATTCTCCTGCTGTCCAAAAGAGTGGCAATACCTAGTCACAATCAGGGATGGTTTTAGCTTGCACTGTCATCAACAGACTTTATTTGAAAGAAGAAAATTCTGCGTGGAAACAGAGGTACTAAATGCAGAACTCTACTGTTTAATTTAGCATACCTAAATTGCTCAGAAATCATGGGCTATGTCTAAGTTTTACACAAAGGTTACTTTTCCAATTCATGCCATAACTCCTATGAGATCAAGTATCAAGATCTGGAGGCTCTTCATTAGGAAACAACAAAACAATGGCTACCATGCAGCTCAGTGGTTTGAACCTCGTTTTGATTTTCCAGGGGTGTTAGAGAGCTTTTTTTAGCAACTGCAGGCCTACTGACAACAAACTAGCTTTTCTTAGATATGTTTTGCAAACTCTTTGAAACAGTGCTCACACTACTAAAACCCACTTGTTTTGTTAGCTTTTTTCTGCAAGAATTTTAAGAGCCAAACAAGTGTGCACTTTTTTCCCGAGCATCCTTTTTAGTAGTAAAAACCTTGCACAGAGCAAATTCTGAATTGGAAAATGCTCTGCAACTGCCACGCCAGCATTTAACCCACTATGTCACTGCTGCACAGATGATAATGGGATACAACAGTTCTAGTCCAGCTCTAACAAGAAAAAAAACCCAAATTAAAAAAATCCCACCAAACCCACAAATCCATCGGTTTATCAATAAAATAAGCAAAAATAGTCAAAGAGTAAATCCACAGAATAAGCAGTTTTGTGTAACAGTACAACCCTTTACAAAAGAATTTCTAAGTGCAAAGACCTGCAAATTTGAAGGAAACATGTAGGACTTCTGCATTCCCTCCAGGCTCACCAAGCTTTTCCTGGGCACTTACCTGGGGCTCCATTGGCCTCTGCAGGGCAGGCTGAGCAGGTTCTGAGTTTCCATTGGAAAAGGACTCTGATCTTGAAGGCACTGGTGGCTCCAACACTTTGCCCATCTGTTTAGACTGTGCTTCAGGGGAGCCCTGATTAGTTTTTCTAAATCTCTCCTCCACCTAAGCCAAAATAAATGGAGGTTAAACCTTGAGCCAGTAAAACCAATTACTGTAGAAATACAAAGGGGAGTACCACCTTTTCTGTACCACAAAGAAAGCAAATACATTTAGGGTTTGTCAGGATCTTTTCCCAATCACTTTTGCCAGCACTCTAAGTTCACTGAGTGAACTACACCAAAGCTCTAAGTACACCCATATGGATAATCCATACTATGAAGAGAGGAGATATGAGAGGTAGCAAGATGTGATATAAAATGATGAAAGACCATTATGGGCCTTCTTTCTGCCTAGACTAATTATCCCTCAGTACTTCCCTCACAGATAATAAAAGGGATACACTTAAACAGAAACAACGTTACAATATAAAAGTACATTTCCCACTGCTATCCCTTACTTTAGCTGCCCACCTTATGCAACCAATGGTTTTGGATTATCTACTTTCCTGTGCTTCTTTCTTCAGCAACAGAGGAGATAGGAGGATATGTTTCTCTGCCTAGTAATACTGGAGACTGTCCAGCTTTAGGCACAAAAGTGTAGGACTTATCATCATCTCTCTTATCAAATACTCTCAGCACAAACTCAAAGGCTGTAGAGGACAGTCCCATCAGCTTGTTTCCTGTTCTCAGGAAGGTGTACAATTGATCTTATGTTAACCTCAAGAGCTTGCTGAGGGGAAGACTAAATCAGAATGTGCTCAAGTCAGAAGAACATCAAGAAGAACCCCATGTAGAAACATCACCTCTTTCAAGGCCTCAACAGTGAAAACAAAGTGAGAGTTATGAAGGACAAGAGATGGAGGCTACAGGCAGAAAGGAAATAGCCTCTCATTTCCAAAGAAAGTCTGTTGCTAGAACCAAGGTAGCGTGTGCCAGGTAAGCTGCCTCTGAGGAATGCTAAACTCTCAGTATTTTATCAAAGCACCAAAGATCCAACTGGAAGCTTGGGATGATTTAATTTGCTTTAACCCTTGTGCCCAGAGCACAAAACCAGTATTGGGATGATTTCCTAATGCTCCCTAGCAGTGATGGTCTGGGGAGACTGGCAAGACAGACTTCTGGAAGACAAGCAAGTTTCCAGACTCCTCGCCTCAGGTGGGCTCCTTTACACATCCAACCTGCCTCTGCATTCCAAAATTTGAGGATAGTACCAGGTTGCCTATAGGGACAAGCAGACAAGCTTCTGTACACAAAACACACTATGTCTTGGGAAGTACAACAATAATGGAGTCAAGCATCTTCACCATGCAATCATTTTCACCACTGTGTTCAACTTCAGAGAGCCACTCTTTAAAGTCTAAAAAACAGGCCAGACTCCTTGTTATGAATAGAATAAGGAAAAGCCTCAAGTCCTTCTGTCTGAAAAAACAGGTTTTCACATCTCTAGCTGCAGATGATAGGAAGTTTCTTCCACAAAGCACATAAATTGTATGAGTGACATGTCCTCAAAACCAGACAAGAAGTGGCAAGGAGAAAGAGTGCATTCCTGGATAGAAACAGGTTCTATTCCAGTCATCTGACTGTCTGGACCTGAAAGTGGTATTAAGTTCTAAGCTCCATGCTGTTTCCCAAAGCCAATCCTAGAAGTCCTTTTCCTTATATCCTCATTGCTACTGCAATGATGAAAAAAACTAATCACCATTTAACTCTGCCAGTCAGGAAAGTTACTCTTCTTCAGCTTACCATACCAATGGGCAGCATCTCTGTAGGTGGACACTTTCTCCAGAAAGCAGTATGGATGAAAGTATGAGGCACAGAACACTCATTCCAATTCACTATTTTATGTAAAGAACGATGTCAGAGTTAATGCCTGCTGTTAGGATTAACTGGTGGCATTCCCACTGCCAGGTATCAAGACATTATTGCTATACTTCTATCACACTTTTAAAAAAGACTATTACACAACAATCTCTGGGAAGATCTGACTAGTAACCAGTTTTTTCTGTCTTTACTCTTTTGGGCTAGAGCAATCACAAAAGCAAGACTACAACAGAAAAACAGCTGACTCAGTGGCTCTCCTAAAGGATGTAATACTTGAATCTTTGTGAGTTTCTCTCCTTTTCAGCTCTGAAAGGAAAATGAAGCAGATACAGTTCTACATCACTCCAAATCTCAGCCAGTGTTCAGGCTGAACAGAAGTGCTAGCCCGGCATTATGCTTTCACTGAGGTGGGCCAAGAGCATGCAACAAGAGGCTGGTTCCATGTCTGCACCATCACACACCAGACAAGTCTGAACTTCTTCCAAGTAAGAAACACATATCAGATACTTCAACCATCAAGTGGAATGGATGAGATAGCACAAACATGGTTATTAAGAACTTGGACAACAGCATCTAAAATAAAATGAGTTTGTGTCCACCAAGCCCAAACAACAGTACTTCAAAGACTAAAAAGTGCTGCTGGATGAAGCTGAACCCAGAGCTATTTTATCATGCTTAGCAGGCCTCAGTATATTTTCTGTTCTTGTTCCAAAATGTATTTACCAAGTTCCCACATGCAGCAGATGAATGCCATTAAGAGGTCTGACTAACATTGCCCAGTCTGGTGGTTTGTGGGCAGTATGGTGCTCAAGGGAAACATAAGAATAAGATCCTGAAACAAAGCCAAATATACATCAAATAGGAGTTTACTTGCTTAGCAATATTACTCACAGACCAGTGAGATAGGGGACACTCACAGAAAGAAACAGCACTTCAGATCAACTTGCGAGTGCTGAAGTCCAAGAAGGCAGCACAAGACAGTTTCAAAAGAGCAGGACATTTCAAAAATGAAACTAATGAAATTCAGGTTTGTGTTCATGAGAAGGAAATTTTGAAAAGTGTAAGTTAAAACATCAAATGTGTAGACATGTGCTGAGTGTTAACATCCATCATAGGTTTGTGCTTTCCAACTGCCTCTCAGTTTCAAATCACCAGTACTTGCCAGAGACACAGAGCATTGCACCAATGCCTCCTAAGAAAACACGTCTGATGGAGCACAGTTATAACTTCCTGACGTGATACTTCCAAAACCAGGTCCCCTTAGTCTGTAGCCTTCCAGACTTTCTTTCCAACTTCTACACCTCAAGAAGTCTGAACTCCAGTGATTGCAGCAGAAGTACTCAGAAGTTGCCCTAGAGCTTGAAAACCAGTAACCATCAGTTTAAAATATCCTGCCCCTTATGAGTGGTGTTTTGGCCTCCAACTATACTGTTGCAGAAGTGCAGTCACGCTGATGCCAGCAGGCAGAGAAGCAGTTAGCAGACTCCTGTTCACAAGCAGAACTCACCTCACGTGCTCTTTCAGCAGGCTCATAGTGGGATTTTGGCTCAGGGGTATGATAGCTTTGCTTATTTCTTTCTTGCTGTTGCTGCTGTTGCTGCTGCTGCTGCTGCCGCCTGTGATCGTGCTGCAGTGACAGGAGGTAGGCTTGCTCCTGCTGCAACTGGCGCTGGAGTCGCTCTGCCTGTCGGTGCTCCTCCATCTCTCGCCATCTGTATTCCTTTGAGAGAACGGGTGAGGAATTCAACACATGACACTGACTGTATGGTGGATGTGTCCCTACCAATCCCATTAAAAATGCACCTTTCTGGTTGCTGTTGCTTTTTTGTTTGTGTGTTTGTTTATTTCATTGTTAATGTGTAACCAAGAGCTAAGTCAGACCCATATGACTTGTGTCTTATGTTGGGAAAGTCATGAATGTACTGCTAAGTTTGACATGATTGGAGAATTACGTCAAAACTGATTTTTAGTAGAGGGAAAAAAAGAGTTGTTTATACTAAATCCAGTGTAAAGTTCATAAAACAATGATTTAGACCAACACTAGGCCATTGTATCCTGGGGTGGATTTACATATCATGTGTGCTTTTGATCTGCAACACAAGCACTCTAGTTCTTCACTGAATGCCAAGGTCTGTTCAGAAACTTGACCACCACACCAGAACTGTTCCACTTTAACATAAAGCCTCCTCTTATTGCCCAGAAAGCAGTGTAACCATACAGCACTTCTCATATGTGCCTGTCAGCCCACAACACTAGTATAAATGGCCTTTTAATCAAGCTCCTTTGCTGTCATACTGTCAGTGCAGCTGTGCCCGACTGAGGGAAGCCCAGGACTGGCCAGATAAATGGATCCTATAGCTACTGAACAAAACAGATACAGTGCTTTACCAGTAACATGGCCTGCTCCTGGAGCAGCTGCTGCTGTAGAATTTCCAAGTGCCGCTGCTCCTCTTCTAGCTGTCGCCTGATATACTCCTGTCACATAGAAATTACCCAGCAATAAATTTATTCAAAAGGAATGCATCAGAACCCCCTGGGTGGAACACCACACGCTACTTCCCCAGTTCAGCTTTAATGAGAAATGCGCTTCAGGATGGATTAGTGCCTGCAGAACAATTTAGGAAGCCCTGCCTCCTGAGCATTGATTTTGGCCCCTTCTGTTCTGAAATTTGCACTCCTGCAAATGTTGCCGGCACAGGCCAGAGCTCATTTATGTATTTTGGAAGTGGTTTCAAGAAGCAGCAAAATGCACTTGAAGGTTTTGGGAAGTTAAAACACAGCAAGTCTGACTGAACACAGCCAATACAAAGTCACATGCAAGTTGTAGTAAACATTAGTGTGTTGCACTGGTGCGATGAACTGTTAGCAACAGCTAGAGCCAGGCATAGTGTAGGCAGAGCTGGAGCAAGCTCCCCGAAATGGGCTCTGCCAAGTGCATTGAGACCTGCCCTGCTGAGTCTCCCCTGCCGCCCTCACCAGAAGCCTCTCCTGAGCAAACGCTGCCAGCCTTGCTGAATTATGCGATGGTTATGACACAAACAAACATCCACCAGGAAACAGATATTAGACCAAACTCACTTGCTCTTGCCATCTAGCCATCTCTTCACCTGCAGCCTCAACAGGTCAAGACATTTCCCCATTGCCTCACCTACCCCCTAGAAGAACTCAAACTCTGAAGCACCAAACCCAAGCTGGTAACATCCTATCATGCAATTAATGGAAGTATGTAACATGTGCATGCGCACACACACAAGCACACGCACACAATTACAGTGTATGCATAAAGAAATTAATGGATCAGTGATACAGTGATGGGAGTTATAGAAAGTCTTGTGACAGACTGATGAGATACACCATACTGTTGTTACGCACATTGGCTGAGCCACAGTTTGAGTTAACAAAAATTCTAAGAGGGAACATGTCTTTTCTTCTAGAAAAAAGAATAAAAATTCAGAGTGGTTCAGCTTGGCCACACCAATTAACCATTTGTCATTACTGGCACTGTGCGTAATTAGCATTTCAACAGTTTAAAAAGCAGCTGGGGGAATACCCGGTGTCTGCCCAAAAGCAAATTGCTATGCTGTAATTAGAGATTTTTCCATATATTTATTCCCATTGGTTAGTCTTCTCTTCTTTTGACTTGAGGATCTTAGAAACATACACAAACACAATAAAATTTCCCAGTAACATAATCATCAGTGATCTCAAAACAGTGAATTTACGTAAGAAAAAATTAAGGTATGTCAGGCCAAACCCAGCATTCCTGAAGTTAATGGGAAATTTACAATCAATCAGCCTCTAGGACAGAGGTTTTGGCACTTTATTTGCAATCAGTATTTCATAGTACATGCACAGTAAGTATTGCTCTGATTATCACCCTGATTAAAGTTATTAAAGGATTTTAAAACATGCAGATTTCATGCATAAATATAGCAGCTGAATTTCACAGTTTAACAAGTTTCTCAGTTGTACTTTCAATGTATTAAGGGCACAGTGGCATAATTTAGGATGTACTTGTTGCCTGGATGGGCATACATTACTGATTTTAAAGAGAGTAAGAGAGATAAATTGCATATTGAAGTTTTGGGATGGAAAATCCTCTGCAGCTCAAAGATTCCACCTCAAATTCAGAGTGCTCAAAGTTCACGCCAATGACCAATTCTGTGTGCCAGAAGCTGACACGCAACAGAGCTGCCCTTCTCTTGGGAGACTTTCTGAACACGGGCATGTCCTGCAAGAACCACTGATCCAGCATGACAAGCCTAGAAACAGTTTTCAGAGCCAGTGATGATTTTGCCAATTCTGGTGATTTTAGTCTGGCCCAGGGGCAGGAGCTGAATTTAGAGTGAGTACTGCAACAAGACTTCTTTTTTTGAGAGAATATTGAGGCTGCCAGAATTTTCCATAAAGCCCTACAATCCTACGTTAGTACACTTGCTGTCAAAAACAACAAAGATGAAAGAGTTAGTGTTACGTTGCCTCTAAGCTGATTTAGGCTTACTATTTTTAAAAAAATTAAATTAGAACTTAGAAGAAACAAACCTATTACATATATATCTGTATCATGGACTCACCTGCTCCCTTTCTACCCTCCTCTTTTCCTCCTCTGCTCTTCTTCTCTCTTCCTCCTCCTTACGCCTCCTCTCCATTTCTTCCAGACGTCTTTTTTCCTCCTGTTCTCTCCGCCTTTGCTCACGCTCTTGTTGCCTTCGAGCTTCCCTTTCTCTTCTTTGTTGCTACAAAAAGGGAAAAGAAACCACAGAGTTTTACTTTTGTTGTTATCAAGGAAAGAGGTGGGGTTGTTTTCTATGGTGAAGAGCGGGATTTACCAGGACTAGCAAGCTCTGCAACTGAGTGACAAAACATTTTATGCAAGTGTTCCACCAGGAAACTAAACTCATACCCAGCACACATCTATCCCTAAAAGCAGCCTCACTTAAGACTCTCTGGTTTTTTCAATGCACACAAAGTCATGTACCATATTCCTGTGACAATTGAGGTGTGGAAACTCACTCCTCTCTTCAAGAGAGGCTAACACAAATCCCAATCTTCGAACTGTTGAACTCAGAGATGATAATTTTCTTGACATTAGCAATCTACTTGTTGTCAAAAGGGAATGATCAGCCCTATTGAATCAGCTAACTCAAATGCCAACTACCTCAACTTTCTGCAAGTAGCTTGTCTCTTAAAACAGTTCGTGGTCTGCTAAGAATTTCGTAGTGTTGGCCCAACAATCAAGCTTAATTTAATGCACTGCCCAAAACTTTGCCTAAGAGAGAAGGAAGACTGACCAACAGAACGTCAGCTCCTCCCAGAACATCAAAAGCACCTATATGTTAAAGAGGAAAAGCAGCTGAAGTAAGATTTACACTCACACAGAAAAGCTTCCACACATGACCCAAATACAAACCAGTGCTGATTAGGTCTGCTCAAGTCTGAAAAAAAACCTGGAAAAGAGCTCTAGAAAGCATGAACTGACTCATTTATGTCTATGGAGGACCATGTATGACTTCAGAGAAGACATTTTAAATGCCCATATAGTCGTGACCAATTCTTCCTGCACTTCAGCATAAGCATCCAGTTACTCCACCTACCTCAAAATCCCAGGCAGCCTCCCACAACTGCCTAAGTGTCAAAAGACCCAGCTGTCTCCTGTTCAACCATCATCTGGGAATATCATTACATTTGCTTTCTTTATAAGTTTCTATAATATGCTAAAAATATGGAAGAAATTTAAACCAAAAAGCAGCATGCACAAATTTTATCTCAAGAAAAAAAATTAAAATCTACATTGGTTATTCCTTATCACATTTATGTTAAGGTTAATACTATCCCAAATTTCTGTTGAAGCAAAGCTGCCACAGATTTGCCTGTCTTAGGGCATTCCAAATAGTCTTGCAAGAAACAGCACTCACACTTAAGCTTTAATTTGGGTTCACAAATCCAGTCACTGGTGTGAGTTCCATAGTTGTGCTTAACTGAAAAAGCAAAGGCTGATCTACACTTGCTGTATTACTTCGTGGGATGAGCTTTCTCTACTTGGAACATTTTCCTGCATTACTATGAAGTAACTAAAATATCAACAGCCTTTCCATCTTCTGGAATCTATACTGACATGACAGCAGAGAAAAAATACTATTGGGGAAAAGAAAGATGGTTCTTGGGTTTTTTCTGAGCTTTTCTGCCAAGAGAAGTTGTGGATGTCCTCTCTCTGGCAGTGTTCAAGGCTGGGCTGGATGGGGCTTTGAGCACAGGAAGGTGTCCCCTGCCCATGGCAGGGAAGTTGGAGCTGGATGGTTTTAAAAGGTCCTTCCTACACAAATCATTCCGTGATTCCATCAATTAGTAGCACTTAAAGAATACAGGCTGCTTTCCAATTTTTTTTCATTAACCACAGTTTGGGAAAGATAAGACTTTCCTTAAGACCACTGTTGAAATACACCCCCCCCTGTAATTATCATGCCCTCCTTTCTGGCCCATAGCATCATCCTGGGTTCACTACCACCTTCCTATGCTACAAGACACAAGCTCTTTTATCCCCCACACTTTCTGTATGTTCTCAGAAACAGAGCCTCCTTGCTCTTACATCTCTTCTAACTAAATCCATTTACCAGCCTTTTCACTTGTGCTTAAGCCAGCTCTCCTCAATGAATGTAGATATAAAAATAGCAAAAGTGCTGCAAGGCACCTACGGCATGCGGTGCATTTCATAGGTTTCACTGCTTCCCCTCCCTCATTTTTTAAACACCGTAAAAGGATTAAGCAGGCACTTTTATTTCTGAATATATGCATCAGTGTCAAGCAATTTCTACATTTAAGTCAATATATTCAGGTCCTTCTTGGCTAATCAAGTCTGACAGGCTTTTGCTTAAGAAAACTGAGATGTGAAGTACAATAATTCTGCTGCCTTGAGGATGCAAGAGACAGCACACTGCTGACTGGTTAATATAATATGCACATTTATCAACTCAAACAATATTGTGTTGACATTGTTAAGTGGATATATTGCAGATCTCAGGATGGCATAATTCTCATTACAAGGAAGACAGGCAAATTTGTCGCTTCTTGAATTAATTCAGAAGTATTCAGCAATAATTATTAATAACTGAACTTAATATGAGGAAAAATAAGCTACAAACTGATTAAGAGAGCCAGTTTCCCATGGCAGCACAAAATAAACAAAATCAATTGTCAAAAGATGAGATTTTTAATGAAACCTTGACCCAAATATCTAGTGCAGCACATCAGCAGATATTTATCACCCAGCAAAAGAATAGGGGGAGAAAAAGGATTTAAGTCAAATCTCACAAATGTGCTACTGTCTATGCACCAAAGTATGCAGGGAGATGAGGTTTCTCAGCATCACTTCCACCTTCCTATCAAACACTGCCTCAGCCTCCTGATAGGTGAGTGGGAAGGGAGGTACCCAGCACTGCAGGAGCCCACATAAACACATTGCATGATCCCTTTATTCCCAGTCCCAGCTGTAAAAGAAAGGTTTCACTTCCTTTGCATGTGGACTTTGAAACCTCAGCATCAAACCAGTGGTCACTAACGAAGTGGAATTTACTTTTAACACGTCCAGGGAGAGGAAACCTACAGTAACTACCATCTCCTGGGTCCTAGTCCACATCTTATCAAAGCAATGCCAAAGGTGGTTGGTACCAAGTTGGGTTGACCCAACCTGGTTTCAGAGCCAGCCCCATAGCTTTCTTGCATCCATCTGTTGGCACAAGGCTGCCTTCCTGACTGGCTCTAGCAACTCTTCCATGAGGACACCAAAATCCTGATCACTGTGTCCCTTAGGCTTGCCCAAAGGACAGGAGAGGGATAGGGAAAACCATTAGTTAAAACCAATGTCATATTTCTACATATAAAAATTTGCCTTCTCAATTTAGTTTGTGTGATTGTCAGATATTGTAATTTTTTTGTCATGCACTACAAAAAAGGCCTGACATAAAACACTGCTGTCCAATAAACAGCAGGTATAGATCTATATTCCTGAACTTATGGATGAATATCCAGATCTTCTTTAGTTCAGTATGGCATTATCAACTTTCTTGCACATGTCAGATAAAAAGTTTATAGTTTATTTCCAAGGAGCAAACGGTTAACCAGAAAATAAGGCAAGAACTCTTCAAAGAAATGTCAGACATGCCAAAACAAAATTTTGACAGAGCCCATACTGCCTCAAATTACTGCATTTCACAAAATGGGCATTTACTACATAAACAACACTAAAATAAAAAACACAAAGAAAATACAGTGTCAATATCCTGGGTCCTTATCTGGTTTTAGGGTGCAACAATGATGATCTCATAATGGAACCTGACATCTCCAAACTGGAAGTCCAGTGCAGTAAAGCATGATTTACCAGGAGGGGGCAATGCAACTACACATGCAGCTCATCTATACCAACAAATTCAGGCCCTCACTCATAGTGAAATGCTCAAGATAGATACAGATCCTTTAATTTTAAATTCCTAAAATATTATTACTGTGTCTCATATTAAGAAGAAGATTGATGATACCTATATTAATTACTTCTTCCACAAAGAATTAGGTAGCCTGGTATCAGCTTAGAAATAGGATCGGCAAGATTAATAAAGAGATTTTTGCTTTGTCCATACTGGAGATAAACCAGAAGTAGAACTTCTTACTCAGTACCAATCCAAGCTGCAAGCAATTCAAATTAAGTAGATAAGAATAAGCTCCGCTTCTGTGAAAGAAATAAAGCCCCAGCAAAAATTGCCTGCAGGTACACCTACATTAGCATCTTGGTTCAGATTAGGAGTGCTCTTTTGAAGTGAATCATCGGAACATCTCCACTTATCCAGTTTTGTTTCGTATTTTCAAGATGTCTTGGAGTGCCAACCACACCTTTTGGATGAAATTAAAAAGGCTGATGCATTCCAACCACAAGCAGGCACAGAGTCTAGACCTCAGCGAGTCCAAAGGAATTCCTCCTGTCTTTAAACAATGAAGTCTTCAGGTCCTCAGCACTTTAATTATTGTGCTCCATGATCTGCTTCTACAGGACTGTACTACCTGCCAGTATAGCTATAAGGTACCATTTCAAAAACATCCATCTTAGTTTCTCATAACCAGGGACAGAGACACCATTTAGTGAAGCTATTCTGAACTGTGGAAGTCCACAGAGAATGAGATTCCACCACAGCCAATTCTGAATTTCCTGAGCCAGACTCAGTTTTGCAAAGTACAATCAAATGCCTTCTCATACCCAGCAGTTGTCTCCATGTTGCTGAACAGAATCACAGAACCACATTAAAACAGCCAGGAACAGCTCAGATTTCTTGTTTAAACTATCTAAACACCTACACAGTTGACGGCAAAACCCTCCCTTTTAAAGGAGGGTTGGGGGTAGGAAAAAACCCCCTTCCCAAAATTCTCAAGTAATCTTCTGTCATTTTCACCTCCTCAGTAACATACAAACTACAAGGTTCCTGCAACAACAACTTTTAGAAGTCACCTATATGCCTTTTAAAAAGTAATCTTTTCTCTAATACTGCTGAGAATTACAGGTTTTGGCAGATGTCCTAAACACCGTTCCTGTTACAGTCTCGGTCAAAACTGTCTAGGCTCTGTGCCAGCATTGTAAGAACAAGCCCTCAATTTTAATTTAGGAAGTGGGGAGGGGGGGAAGTATATGCAACTTGTTCAGGAAGATTATCTAATGCATAAAATTCTACCAGCGAATATTAAATAGGTATATGCATACATACTTTACACAAGCAAAAATTACAAGCAAGCAAGTCTGGTAAAAATATCAATGAACTTATGAATGCCCTGACCTTCAATGCCTGACACTAATCTTGACTTCCATTACCAAGGGAGCCTTCATTGTTTACTGGCTTCATCAAAACAGAGGGGTGAGTTAAGGACAAAGTGACAACATTTAAATATTTTGGCCTTCAATTGTGTCACAACACTGATGTTTATCTAAATTTGTGTCTACCACCCTTCCCCCATCTGAAGGATCTTGTTTTGGCTGCTGTTTTGTTAAAAAACACTGGGGATCATACATTTTTCCAACACAAGATCCAATTAACTAAGTAGGGTTTTTTTGAAAGCTAAATGTGAGTCATTATTTTAATGCACTTGATGAACAATATGCCCACACCATCACCTGCAAAAGGAAACTTTTGTAACTCACCATTCCTATTTATGCCTCCAAGGGAACCAGGCAGAGGTTGCAGACCCATACAAGGTAAAAAGCTTTGATCTTACAAATTTTACATGTTTTACTGTGCAACTTTATTCAGTAATACAATCTATCTTATATGCTGTCTTGTGTTTGTGGAAGCTGTCAGTTTTATTTTGGATTTTAAAAAGCAGGACTCATTAAACATAACTTTCAGGTAACTGCCTTTTCTTTCTACTTGCTCATTCGGTTGTAGCTGCAACATCCCCAAAAAGTTCAACCCATGCAGGGAAAATGGTGCATTGCTTTGTTTCCACTACTAGCAGCAGCAGCTCCTTTATTTTAAAAAGCAAATCCAGATTTTAAGAGTTGCACTGATTACTAAAGTTAAATGACCTAGATAATTTAATTGCAATCCTCTTCCTCAACAAAAAATACTGCCTGCAGAACCTTAGAGATTAAAAGGGCATTTAAAAGAAATCATTGACTCCCGTATTAAGAAAAATTTGATCAGTTAAGTAGTAGTTTAACTTTTTCCCACCTTTGACAATATCGATATTTTATTTTCATATTTTCCTAGTGCCTTTTTTTATTACTTACTCCCCCCATAAACAGTCTAAAGTTGGAAGTGCTTTCAGGTTTATCTTGGCATTCTCTGAAGGGTGGGGAAGAAACAGAAGAGAAATGGGGTTTATATGCCTTCCCCTCATCCCTCCTTATGATTCATGTGTGGCTGAATCTTAGCTACCAATCCCTCCTTATAGCAGTACTAAAGCCATTTGCACTTTGGAAAAGAGGGATAAGGAGCATAATGTGACCTGGAAAGGTATTTGGAACTTTGTATTACTTGCTATGCAAACAGGTCACGGGATGCAAATCAACATTTGGTCCTAGTTGCATCCTCATTAAATGTTACTGGGATTTGGAAAACCAGATTGGGTGTACTTTTTCCATCACTGCTAAGTGAAAAGTTGAAACAGACTCAAGCAAGAGGTCATTTAAGGACAACTGGAATTTGACCCTGCCCTTCCAGAAAAGCCAAAGGATTGGTTTCACTTCAACTCTGTCATATTCAGCTCTGGCCTGAAGAGCTGTTTTGAAAACCTCCTACCTCTGAAGCTCACACTGCATAGTCCATCTACATATATATATATAAATGCACATGAGATCTTAGGAGGTGAAAAGTATGACAGAACAATATTGTCCATGTATATTCACTTCCTTTTATCTTCCAGTAGTGTACAGAAATTGCATACTTACTGTATCACAAAAGTATGATTTACATATTTGTAATTCCTGCAGAATTATAATATTAACACTGATTTACAAAACATATTTCTAGTTCTACCTTTAAAGGCCCCTTCCAATCCAAATCATTCTATTATTTTTTGATCTAGGTGGCTTTTTAGTCATTAAGCTACTGTGCATGAGAGAGTAATACACTAAAAAACAGGCTTCTATCTACCATGAATGAGTGCGAAACACAGATGTTTGAGAAAGCTTTAAAGGGAAATCTGGAAAATGTTATGGTCCTCAAAAAAGTACTCTTGAGAGAAAAATCCACCTGGGAAAAATTTATGTCTCCTCTTCTCTACACCTACCTAAGCCTAGGCAGAGACCAAGAAACAGCCTCTTCCCCAAAAAAACACCTTCAAACAGCCCAGCTCTCGCTCCTGTTGTCTTCATAGGAGCTGCTGCATATTCAAACGCTTTGGAAAATATCTTATATTCAAGTAGCCAAGCATAGATTTAAGTGTTTTGTTCCATATTTGCAGGTGGATTTTCACATGATGTTTTTTTCCCTGAGACATCCTGGGGCTACAAGGAATTCTTTTTATATGGGTGCAGGAATGGAAAACAAAAGGGGGACATGAGCTTCTGCCCCCCAAACTCCAGTCTCCTGTTTCTACCTCTTCTAGCCGCCTCCTCTGCTCCTTCTGCTGCTCGATGCGTTTCTGTCTCTCTGCCAGCAGCTGCCTCTTGTACTCCTCCTGCTCACGGAGCTGCTGCTCCTGCAGCAGCTGCTGTCTCCGAAGGGCCTCAGACCGTTCCTTGTTTTCCTGCTGCAGTCTCAGGAAATCACGTCGGAGGGTTGATTCTCCAGGCACATTGACAATGGAACTGCAACAAGAGGAAGTTAAAGCCTTCGGGATGATAAAGCCTGATGGGCCATTAAATACCTTTGCCAAAGTAGGGGAACATTAATAAAATATATCATGATGTTAAAGTTTAATCTCATTTCTTTCAGAGCAAAGACGGTGGATGTATGTCAAACACACGCTCTCAGTGGAAGGCGTGAAATTAGGCCAAGCAAAGTAAGGACAAATACTAACATTGTGGAGACCCTCATCAATCATATTTGCCATAAATCTCCCTCCAAGCTGAGTTTGTTGGCTCTAAGTCATAGGAAGGAGAGCTTTTAAACCTTTAACAGTCACAGCAAAGGTATTCAAACCCTATGAGTGGTTTGTGCATCCACCTAATAAGAGAGAAATTTAGCATGCTGGTTTATAATCACAGACCTTTAGACTTGGCACGGACTGCCCAAAGCTATCCCAAAAGCAATTATTACCTTGGCTCTCCTTCTTGTTCAGGCACTTCCTCCTCTTCTTCCTCACTTCCACTATATTCATACTCTGTCTCATCTAACAGGAAAGAAACAAAGGCCTGGATAGTACTTTAATTTTAGGGCAGTGAGAAGTTGCAGTAGCCTCTCAGTAAACCAGCTCCTGGTCCCCTTCAATGAGAAGATCTATCACAGACCCTGGAACTCATTCTGTATATATAAGCTCATCTTCCCAGCAGCACAGTGGTTTGGAGAAGACTTCCAGCATATTCCCCAAACAACACCAGGTTTGACACGTAAGATAAAACACCTGGAGAACTTCAGCACCACCTGAATAAGGAGAAAAGGCTGCCCAAAACATTCGCTTCACAGCTCTTATGATAGGTTATTTCCTGTGCGTCTGATTTATGGCATCATTCCAGGAAACGAACCTACCACAGACTAAAGAAGGGAAAGGCATATATGCCAATATCCTCCTAAATATTGTTTAATGCTTGTATGGAAGAGCCAGTGGCCAACAAGTGAGTAAATTTAATGTATCAGAAAATACAGCACTTGAAATTGATACTTCCTCTGTAAAGAACGGAACAAAACAAAGCCTTCTCATAGTCAAACTATAGCAAAGAACTTTCTAAGGATTTGGGCTATAGGAGCTTCTCTTGGGGTGGGTATTTAGAATGCAAAGCAGGACAAAAATATGCATTTTTGACAAGTTGCAAAGACATGATTTTTAGAAGCTGCATACCTTTCTCTCCTCTCTTCTTCCTGGTTCTGTCTATATGGTCCTTAAGCTGGATTCGGACTTGCCTTTCATTTGGCTGGTCACGTATAAAGGGATGTTTCAACAGCTGTTCTGTAGAAGGTCGCTGCATGTAATTCTTCACTAGACAACCTTCTATAAAGCTGAAAAACTTTTTTGACCTGAGAAAGCAGTAAGGAAAAAAACAAAACAAAGCAAAATATGAGAGGTAAAACTCAACTGAAACATTTTTTCTGTTCTTCCTCAAATTCATTTCCTCAAAGAGCATCATGTCCCAGAGGACAGTACAAGTGCTGCCTGGAAGTGTTCCTCCTAAACAGAAATGAGTGTGCTCCAGCTGAGCACTGGGCTGGAGCGACACAGGGCTGGAGGGACACAGAGTGACATGAATATACCTAGAGCACTCAGGCACAGCCTCACGGTAATGTGCCCTCTTTCTGAGGCATAACTGCTCTGAAAGTCAGGATCTATGAATGAGGTAAATCATGTAAACCTAGCCTAGCTGCTTCTGGTCAGAGCTGGATAGAATCCAGCCTGCTTGGAGCAGAGGGAGGGCAGCTTTTGTGTGCCTCCACCTACCCATGCCACAGACAGCCAGCCACACCCAAAGTCAGGAGAACTGTGTATACCATTCTCCTGACACAAGCACCACCACACTGCTTTTGCATGCACCTGGGCTCACAAAGTTAGATCTGCCAGAATTAAATTATTTTAGATTATTTTATTTTTTTACCTTAAGAGTCACATACAAAAGAATTTTTATAGAACAATAGGTGGGTGTTGGTCAATGTTGTGTGTTCAACGCAGGTACCTTGGGTCAAATTCTCCCTGACACAATTCAAGAGCATGAACTAAACTAAACCCCTCTTGCACACAGCATAAAGTGACAGAGTATGGGAGTTAGCTAAGCTGGAGCACCACCTTCCAAAATTTGCACTTCATTTGAACCCTTGAAAGACAACTTCTCCAGAAAGAAGACACCACACAAGTCACCTGCCAAAATCCAATAGTGGAAATACTCAAAACTGCACTGAGGCACTGGAACAGGTTGCTCAGATAAGTTGTGGATTCCCATCCCTGGAAGCACTCAAGGCCAGGTTGGATGGGTTTCTGAGCTACCTGAACTAGTGGATGGCATCCCTGCCCATGGTGGGGTTTGGAACTAGATGATCTTTAAGATCCCTTCCAACCCAAGGCATTCTATGATGATTATACAACATTGTCATCATTTGGCCTATCTTCTCATGACCTGCCACTGAGCACACTATCAAAACAGTTGAGTGACAGCAGCACTGCCTTGGGCCAGAGCTGCTTTTTAATTAATAGGTGCTCTCAACCTGCTCCAGTGCTTGGAGAGCAAACATCCTAACTACATGGTTAAGAGTAAAAACAATTATTTCCATCCATCAGTTCACTTCCCTACTGGAATAAAAAAGGCTGAATCCAACATAACTTGGTTGTTCAGATTTTTTTATTCCTCACCTTGAATGCTATTATTTCACATAAAAAGGTTAATGAAAGGCTAATGCAAATGGCATATATGCATCTCTATTCCCTTAATACATGCAGAAGGCAAGTAAGAAAGAGCGATGCCTTGACAGCATACAAGTGCATAAATCAGTCAATCCAGGTAAAAACCAAGCTCACCAAGCAAGCCAAGTTTATACTATGTTGATATTGAATACACAGTCAAATCACTTCATTATTTTGACAGGATCACAGCATCCCATGTTCACATTCAATCTATAAGAAACCCTTTCTAGGGAGTATTTTTGTTTCATATGTGCCAGTTGTAACCAGTAACTGGGAGGAAATCCTATGATACTAATGGATTCTTCTCAGCTGGCAAGAAGCAGGCACTCAATTCCAACCATTTACAATAATTATAGTAAAAGCCTTCATTAGTTTTAATAGCTCCTTTCTATTTAGCAACTAGAACACCGTAGCACTGTTCTGTTTCTGTGTTATGATACATCTGAGAAAACATACTGCATATTAAGAGTGCTGCAGGAGTTTGCATTTTAAAACATATGGATTCATTTGCCACCTTAATACAGATGCTGCTCTACCAAGAATAAACCAAAACCTTGGTATTTATTTTCACATAATTTGAGATTGAATTTCTCTGGGACAAACAGAACTAAAATAATGCACACATTTTATTTCATGCTCTGATTCAGAGGCACGAAAGGTAACTGATTTTTGCTAACTTAAAATGCTTTACAATTCTGTGGAAGGGGTAACAAAATGGTATATGAGAAAACTTTGTGCTACACCAGACTACAAGCAATGTATCATTAATACATACCATTTCTTGGATTTTAACCGTGGGGGAGGGTTCCTGGGTATCAGAAAGAGTGCCCTCATGGGGTGCATGTCACAAAGTGCTGAAGGGAAGAAAACAAAACCACACAGAGACATACAGACACTGGTTTAGTTCCTCTCTGTCAATGCCATGACTTCAGCTTCCACAACCACTCCCATCATCCTAAACATCCATGCAGCAGGTGCAGACAGCAACACAGCTAAATGGAATTAGCCCAAAATAATAACAATTCCATAGCTCAATGTGCCAATTGCAGCCTAAAAAGAGAAAAAGATTGAAGCATGGATCAACCTCCAGAGTGAACCAAGGGAACATCTGAGCATGGCCCTCCTCCAGCCCCATGTCTTACTCTCCAGTCAATAAAATACTGGGAGATGATGATGGTGGAAGGGAACAATGAGAGTTACTGTTTCATACAACCTTCTGTCTACCTGCCCTTCTCTCTCATTACGGAGGGTGCTTCATTTTTACTCCCCAGACCTTGGGTATTTTCTTTACTTCAAGGCATGACAGTTTTGAAGCCTGGGAGGGTCTGTATCTCACAAAAGGATTGCCTTCAGAACTGAAATGGAAACCCATAACTTTTGTCCAAAGAAGTCCTGTTTGTTTCAGTGGACCTTTAGTGGGAGTCCAGGATCAGTGTTGGACAGTTTTTCTTCCAGTTCCATAGCAAAGCAACATGGCAGAGCCAACACAGGGAAACAAGGGAACAGGGAGAGAGGCAGCCCAAGAAAGGTCTCTAGGAGCAATGCTTTAACCATCTTCCTATGTTTGATCTCTTCCACCCTCAGTCTCAGCCTGAGTGATCACTGCAGGATGAGGCGACATTTACCACACAAGAGAAATTCAGGAGATACAGACTGATGTGAAGAGAATTCTGGCTTCAAAAATAAGGTGCCACAATGTTGGGACAGAAGCCCCTCAGATGCTTATGGATCCCTGAAGACCACCAGACACAGAGGTGTACTCTTCAGCTGCTGGTGGAAGAGGAGGTAGAGCCCACGTACCAGAGGATAAGAGCTGCTCAGCACTTACAGAGGATCTCTGCTTACTTCTAAAATGCCACTCTTGTGCTTTTACACAAAGAAGGGCCAAGCTCTGCTTTAGTTTTGAAATGAACAAAATATTATTGTCCAATTCTAAGCTTTCAAAACCCACAGCTTTTTAATTGAAAGCCATACAGGTAACCCAATGTGCTGAACAAAAAGATATGGCAAAAAGGAGGCAGTTCCCTTCATACAGTGCTGGCTGAAGTGTCCTGGGAGCAGCTCTCACTTGGATATTCACGCAAACATGCAATTAGGAAAGAAAAAGGAAACAACCCCAAACTATCAGGCCTCCTAACAACACATGACTATTGTGATTTGATTTTTAAACCTGACATTCAAGTCAGTAAGAACAACAAAGTCAGGCAGCAGCTACAATAAAATGACCAATTTTTAGCTGGAAAATATCAATACTTTATTTCAACATGGTAATTTCAAAGACATTTCAAGCTGGGTTGTTTTGTGGTGGTAGATTTTTATGTGCAAAAAAATTAACTTACTCTTAGGTACCTTAGGCTCTTATTTTTTAAATACACAGCTCCAGCTGAGGGTGAGGGTAAGTATAATTGCAAGATCAATAAGGACTTTCATTAAAATTATCATTAAAAGTCAAAACACCATGCCTAACTTATTTTCTTTTCAAAGGTTTCTGTCTTCCTCACACATCTGCTCTTTGCCTTTATATTCTGAAAGAACTATGTGAAAGGAAAAGAGCCCATTAAAAAGTTGGGCATTTTTGGTTTCCAGATTTTCGTCTTAAATCCAAACTAACAGATAATGATCCCTGCTTGAGAATACCTAAGTTCAGTGCTTTGTCCTGAAGAAGGATTTACAGTTTAAGCCATGTCACTGCAAAGGAAGATTAACATCACCCACTGATGAGTGGAAACAAAAGGAGAAGCAATGTTAGCATTATCCAGACTGACAGAAAGCCAACACAGAAATAGCTGCTACAAATGCTTTTTTCATTAAGATCTGTTTCCTCAAGGCCCCACTGACCCTCTCCTCCAGCTGAGGTTTTAGTATTCCAGGCCAGTCCATAGACAAAGTGGGACACAACTCCAAAACACAATATACTACCCATAGGAAGGAAGTCAGACACTCGATTAGCTTCCAAATATTCCTGCTATAGAAATTAAATTACTGCAGTCTGCACTGTAGCGTTCAAACACAACCCTATCTTTATCGAAAGCATTGCTATTTATGGGATTTTATATTTATAGAGCAGGCAAAACCAAGGAGAACAGAAATAACATGGGGATACTTTCAGAAACCTCAAAACTAGGCTTAGGTTACAACCAGCATGGCCCAAGTGTATGTTTCAGCCTTAAGGAGCCCGCTGGAGGAGTACAGGTATCACTTACGGGGAGCTCCTTCTGCCATCTCTATGGCCGTAATGCCGCATGACCAAAGGTCACTCTGCAGAAAAAGAGACACACCAGATGTTAGTAAGGTGGATTCTCCCATTCACACAGTAAGAGACTACTATTTAGAGAGGCCCTGTAGGTGAGGCTGAAACCAAACACCATGGCATTTAAATAATATAAGCCTCTGTTATCTTGTAACTGTACCATAAAATCCTTCTTTTCACATAATACATATGTATATGCAGAAACACATATGCATATTCTTACAGAGTGAGCAAACAACCCTTTCCAATAGCACATAAAAATATATTCACATTATGACAATGGGAAATACATTTGCCAGAAACCTAAGCCTATGAAACAACAGAATTTTCAATATTCCCTTGTCAACAAAGAACTGAACAAGGGCATTCCCAGGGTGTGTAGAGACGTATCTATAAAAGCAAAAGCTCAGCTCAAATTTAAAGTGGCCAGACTTGTTGAAAACTACAAGAAAGGGTCTTCAGGTACGCAAACAAACAAGCAAGAACAAAAGGAAAATACTGAAGGCCCACTGAAAGGACAGGTGAATTAGTCACCACTGAAAAGGCAGAAGTTCCCAAAATTTACACCTCTGTCTTTACCACAGGCTCCCAAAATTTACACCTCTGTCTTTGCCACAGGCATTACTTACAGCCAAAGCCAACATTCCTCCCCTAACATCAGCTTTGCTTAAAACACTATAAAACAAGTCCTTCAGTGGCAGCCTTTCAAGGTACCACCTCTGGCCAGCACCTCTGACTTGGGAGAGACCAAACAAGAGCCAGGAAAATCAAATACAGGGAAGAGATGGAGGAGTCCTGGCAAGGAACCAACTTCAGAGACTAACACAGCTTAATGGGCAAAATATTGGAGGTGACTGCTGTGAAAGAGAGCTGTTCTTGAGCAAAGCAGCCTTCATTTCTGGTCATAATTGTGATTTCTTAAAAATTACTTAAAACTAATAAGCAAATAAGCTCTTAATGCATTACAAGCAGAGAAGCATTTCTGAAGATCATATTTTCAGACCCAGCAAGGCACTCTTCTCTTAGTCAAATGCAGCCATTTAAGTTAAACTGCACATGCTCATGATCTAACAGAATCTTACAGAATCTTTCAAACATTAATTTTTTGTGAGTGACCCCCCTGCAGGCTCCTCCAGGAAGAATAAACAGGTGTTTTCAGAGGCCAGAGGAGTTATTTTTCACATTACTACTGCATTAACAAATATTGCAGGGAGTTTTTCTGCTGTATTAAATCATTTAATAGCAAACCTTCCTTGCTAATAATAACAACGCTATCTGGAAAGATATAAAACATTAAGTTTAGTACAATGAGATGCTGAATGATCAGACTGATCCTATTTCTCTTGATTTAATTGCTTTTTACAATCTTCATCAAAATGTACAAAAACACCAATTCAAATAATATGGGTCTTTTACACAGATTTAGACACACACAAATATACTGATAGCTAACACTATCAGTCTCAGCAAAGTATATAATTGATATTCAGCTCAATAATTCATAAGGCCTTAATCCCTGGCTTTCTGATATCCTTTTTACCCTTGGTTAAAGTTGGAACAATGCATTAGTCTAACTAAAGATTTCTTTAGAAGTATATTTTTACATTTTTTCTTTCCTTGTGCTCTTGTTAAAGCTGAGAGGAAGTTTCAATATTACAGTATGTTTTCACTAGATATATTTAACTTTAAATACATATACCTAATATTTGTAAGGGTAGTGCAAATACCATCAAGCCAATTATGGTTTTGCAGCAATTAAATCCTTGGTTTGCAGCAAGCTATGTAAAGAATGATCTTTGTTAAGAAATGGATAAATTTTTATCAAAAAAATCACGTATGTGTATCCTGAAATCAGAAATAGTTTTAAGAGTTCCTTCTGTACTTCACTCTCCAGATGGTGGTTCTATTTAAGGCAACACCTGAAATGTATTGTTCTGGGTTACCACAATAAGTGGGACATAGTGTAACACAATTTAACCTACAACCACTATGCAATTGAGAACACAAGCATTTCCAGGTAAACTCCTTTTTGCCTTCTCTGAGCACCTACAGCACCTTAAAGTCCTGTATTTACATCTCATAGCTATGATAATACAAGCAGCAGAAACTGTTGAAGGTCACAATTTGACCTTACCTTGTACTTTGGAAATAAGAATGTAACTACAAAAAATAGTTATTATTCCTACAAAGCATAAGAAGTCTCAAAAATTGCCATAGTTCACAGACATTTATATTGCACATGTATGTTTTGAGTTTTTCTTTGAACAGAATTCTTACTCTGTAATCATACGTAGCATCTGGATTCTCATCACAGGCAATAACTTCTGGAGCCATCCAGTATGGAGTCCCAATAAAAGTGTTTCTCCTGCCAACTGTCCTGTCCAGCTGAGCACTCACACCAAAATCCACTGTGGGTGGGAAAAGAGTAAAATGAAATAAGAGGGGGGAAATAACGCAATGATTACTTTTGCAAAGTAAAGTCCTGTAGATGTCCCACCTGGGAGGACCATGCTGAAGAGAAGACAATTATTCCTGAGGCAAGTGAGGCCTCATGGCTCACATACAATGTGCTTGGGCACAACTGTCGACGGACACAGCAGCATATAATCACCTCTCCTTTATCTCTTGCTAGTCTGCCTGGACAGATGGGAGAGCACACCTGCAGACTACTGCCTGGGAGGCTGAGAAAGGGCTATTTATTCCCTTCCCACATGGTGAAACCAAGCACCTTTGCCTATACAAAAACAGCCACTTCCCAAAGGTACCTCTCATGCTATGGGAAAATCGCATGCATAAACACATCCCTTTCAGCTCACCACGTTTTCTGCTCTAAAATTGGACAGCAAAAAGAATCTGTTGTTCAGCAAGCTGCTCTCTGCTTTAATGCATAGAGCAGAAACATCAATGAGAGCAAAAGATGAGGATTATTCAGAAAGTGCTAATTTGGAGCACACATATACACAGGCTGTGAAAGAGATGCCCATTTCATTACAAAGCAATTACATTATGAAGGTGTTTTCTGCCTTTCATTTCACCCTGCTCATGACCACAGCGCTGTATGTCTTTCTCTACCAGTAACTGCATCTGCCTTAAGAGGGCTGTTTCAGCTTCACTGTATCCACCATCTGAGTGACACTGACAAACTGGGGTAGACAAGCTCAGTGGAAGCAATGCTTTGGAAGCTACTGTGCTCCATTTTGGACCAAAGGAAGGAAAGCTCTCCCGAGAGCTTCCTCCTCCAGCAGCCGGGACAATTTCCCATGCCTCATGCTGCAGGAAGGTGTAATGCAAACCAGAAGGGATGTAGGCTGGGTGGGAGGGCTTCAGCATGCCTCTATATTTAACGAGAAAAAGGTGGCGAGTGTAGCGTGATACAAACACAGAAGGTTGACATGTGCACTAACTGAAAGGGACAAATTAGAGAGGAAATCAAAAAAGAGTATGTCCACTTGGCAGGAGAGAAGAGGCCAGGGATGAGCACGATTTTCATCAGACATGCCAGAGCTGGAACTGTGTTTTGAATTCAATGCCACAGCTCCCTTGAGAGTGCTGTCCAGATTATATTTTTGTGTCCAGAACCTGAACAGCAGGTGCTATTTTAATTAAAATCAAATACAAGAGAGACTCCTGTCACTTCCCAAGTCCAGAATAAAGTGAATCGGAACAGACTCAAGTTACACACAGCTCAGTGGGGGAAACAAAATGATCCCTGCACTGATTCTGGCATGAAAACCAACAACTTCTAACAAAATTCAACAACAAACTGTGCTCCATCCTCTCCAAGCATGCAGGCTGTCAATCCACATGGAACCACTGACAGAGCACTCATGCTATAAAACATGTTGCAGGGCTCTTAAAGGATGAAATTAATCTCAGAACATCATAAAACTAAAGGCTGAACAAATGAGGAAGGGGACATGTGTACCTACTTACCAAGTTTCACTTCTGCATTCTCTGTTAACAACACATTTTGCCCTTTGATATCCCTGTGAATCACATGATGGGCATGAAGATGTGCCAACCCCTGCATAAAGGAGAAAAGAGGAGAAGAGAGGAAGGAGAGAATGTTCAGAGTTAGGGTCAGCAACAGACCCATACCCAGAAGCCCCAAAGGTCACAGCACTTGGCCTCGACCTCTTGCAGCTGGGTACAATGGGACCTGCAGCACACCACCCACACAGCTTTTGGTGATGGAGCAGAGACAAAGGCTCAGCTTATGCACACACAGTACCTAAACACAGCCCAACATCTGCATTATGCAAACACCTCCCAGCTGTCCTGTGAAGAAAGTTCAGCTCCTACAAAGTCCCCATGCAACTACATTCTAAATGACATCAGTGCAGGTGTATGCCACTGACTTCTGACATGCACAGGGCTACACAGAATTTAGCAGGGAAGGGAGGTAGAAGGAGAAAGGAGGCAGCATCCACATGTATATATGCACCTCTGAGAAGGAGGTGGGGGTCATGGACTAACAGTCATGTTTGAGGGCAAGGGAGGACAGATGACAAAGACATGCTGCACTGTAAAACTGCAATTCTCTTCTCTAGCCTCCATAAACATGAAGCCAGATAATTGTACCTCAGGAAAAAAATGCAAAGGGAAAAAAAATAGCATAAGCGTTATACTTTCCAAAGGAAACAAAACCTCCTGGCATACGGTGCTTTTTGTTGAGACAGCACCTGAATACATGCCCCAAAGCATTAGCCATGTGGAGGGAGGGCTGAGAAAGACATATGTTGCATTTTAGTCTCTAATGCAATTGGGAGAACAACAGGCAACCTTCTCAGCAACTGCCTGTGTTTTGGGCTCTCCTCAGTTTTCTGCTTGGAAAATTGTAGTCTCCAGTGGGATCATCTTGCCTGTTCATGTTGCCCTCATAGCCTTTTAATGTTTTGAGAAAAATAAAGAAATAGAATCTTTACAGCTGCAAGAGGTTAAGAGAATAGTGGTTGCTGTAGAGAAGTATTTCTTAACACATGTTCTTCATTAACTGATCATTTACCAGTTTGCCTACGTAACCATTGGGCTGTTTTCCTTTTTTAAAACAGTCAGTGAGTGTGACATAAAAACACCATCCACAGCTTCTCTTCCACACATTACAAGCAAATCAAGTGAACAGCTGATGTCCCTGAAACCCTTCACTGACTGCTAATGCTAAGTGTGGTCTAATTTTTCACAGGAATGAAGGCTTTTCCACAGCTTCACACAGGATATTTTTTAAAGCCTTCTGCTACTCTGACCTAGCCAGAGAGATAATCGTCTCTTCTCTCCAGAGTGTCATTGAACCTTACTGAAAAAACACACTTGAGGTTGCAAAGGGCTGGGAGGAGACAGAGGGGCATGTCTCCACTTTCCTGCAGTCCCCAGACCTTTCCAACCACACTGGATCGACCTTCACCTGTGTCTCCACCTACACTAATCTTTGGCACTTTAGCTCCTTTTAACTTTGTATTACACGACCTCTCTCCTCCACCTCTGACAAACCCTGTGTTGAATCAGGGTTTGAAACATCTCACTGCAATGTGAGTTTAGCACTCCTTTTTCCAGATATTCCAGTTCCTGATGGTCAGTAAGTAATGCTCCTTTTGCCAATCTCTCACTGGAATGAGAAAATAGTTTTCCCTCTTTTCTGAGGTAAATAATTTTTTCCTCTTCTCAGCAAGTATTTGACTGCTTTATCCTAGGAGAATCTAGGATGTATGCAACATAGCATGGAACACCTCCAAGCCCACATGTCTCTCAATCCAAGGATAAGATAGTCCTGCAGAAGTTAGTTTTCCTCATATTAAAGCATGCTAATCATTTGTTTTGAAATACAACTCCTTCCTTGTAAACAACTTAAAACATGCCAGTCAAACCAGAAGCTGGACTCTCCTCTAGCATTTGAAATTAGAGCAAGAGACCAGAACTGTGTCGCCCTCCATCCTCATCTTAAAAATTGCCAAGGCAGAGCAAATGTTTAACACAGACAACAGCAGCACTGATTTATGCAAGAGCCACTGCTCATTTCCTTTAACATAAAGCCCTTCAGAACTTAATTTATGATTAAGCAATTGAACAAACATACTGTGTAGTGGTATGGGTAGGAGGCAATTTGTTTTACAAAGAAGCACGAGGAAAACCATCCCAGATTTACTTAGTGAAGCAAAACAAATGCCAATTCAAAAAGCACTTAAACTATACCAACTGGAAATTAAATATTAAGAGTAATTAGTTAAAGTTTCAATTTTAGAACAACTGGTAAGCTGCAGCCCTCTTCCTGAAAAACTTCTGCAGTGCTGCCTGCAAGCACCGCACAGGACACAGCCACACATGACAGACCTGCTTGCTCTAGACAGACTGCAGGGATAACACAAGATGAGAGCACAGCACAGCATAGAAGTTATGATTGCTGGCCTGAACCAACAGCTCTTCCTCCATGGACTTGGCTAGGCGGAGAAAAAGGCAGCTTCAAGCATATTTAGAAAAGCCCATTCTGTACACTACTGTGCTACAACTCTGTTTCAGCCTCAGGTCTTATGGACACTGTTTCACAGCTTCTGCAGAAGGTAAGGTCAATGGCTGATCTATTGGCTTCTCATGACTAGAAACTGCAATTTTCTGCAAGGCTTCTGCTACAATGCAGTACAACTCACACCAAGTTAAATGATGTGGAGCAGACATCTATCTGCTCCTACGCACTCTCCAAGTGATGACATGGCTAATGGGATTGATCAGAAACAGCTTCTTGCAGAACCTCAAGCTAGGCTACATTTCTGTAAGACTGTTTCTGTGTGGGGCAGACTATTTTCCTTACCCGGAGAATCTCTCTGGAGATATATGCTATCCAGTCTTCTTTCAGGGTATTCCCTTTTGTGTTCTTCACAAGGTCTGTGATAGAGCCAGCTCCACAAAACTCCATAACAAGCTGCAAAACAAATAGCAGTGTACAACCAATATTAAATACAGATCTCAGCTGTTTAGCAAAGCAAAATAATCAGGTTACAGCATTGATTTGGGAATCTCTTATGAAGCAGAGAATATATTTTACATCTCTGCCTGGAAAATGGATTCAACCAAATGTCTTCAACGTGTGTCAGACATATATGGAATATGTCTCACATTAGTTACCACATTTTCAAGGACTGATTTAATCACTGTAATTTAATGCTGGGAATCTGGATTTGCTCAGCTATGCAAAATGCATTAGCAGTAAGAGCACATCCAATGCTGAAGGAATCACATCACTGCAACACTTCTTATCCTTTAACTTCCATTTATTTACAGAAGAACAGGCACCCTGCCATTTCAACCCCAAACTTCAGTCCTGTAGGGGGTGTAGATGAGGTGGGATAAAAAATGTACAATCTCAAGTGCACCTTTCTTTTTACAGTCACATATTCTTAACTGCTCAGCTCAGCTGCCTTGTTCCTATGAAACATGTTACTATCTGTCTGGGAAACAGGGGAAAAAATGTTACTTAAAGAACAAATCCACTGCTTATAGCCAATCCTGGTTCAGAAATCCCCTTAAGGATATGTGATTAGCCTCTGTGATTCACTTATCTAGCAGTTCAGGCAAGCACCAAACTCCTCTAGTTTGTCTTCCCATAAAGTGGTATTTCTCTCATCATCAATCTATATCCAATAGGAACATGTTTGAAAAACATCTGCTTACCCATAGTTGGTCATCATGTCCTGGAGGACTTTTCTTAATGAAAGCACCATAATAAGTTGCAATATTTCTATGATGAGAATATTTCTTAAGCATATTAATCTCCAGTTTGATTTCTTCTTCTTCATCCTTTGGAAAAAAATAAAACAAACCCCCATATGTTTAATATACCATATGCATTATTGATTTATTCTTCACCTTCACATAAGTAGATTTTTTCGAAACTTCAATTTATATCAACATCATTCAGTAAACACCTCTGATGTTCATGCCATCAAAAATCCTGTCTATTGAGATGGTCTAAAACAAGTCTTTCCTAAGTTTTCAGTAGTGCAAAAAAACAAATAAAAGATGCAATGGATTTGATCCAGTGATGGAACATGACATAAGGTTTCAAAAGCCCTATGCTTGTATTACCTTTAGCAAATCTATAGCTGACAGGCTGGGAATGTATGACAGAGAGGTATTATTTCCATCTTCCTCATTTTTTCTCTTATAACTTTGGAAATTTCAACCAGTTCTATTTAAATGCCAGACAGTGGCTTTTGTGAAATCCACTGCCAAAGCAGGTTCCCATCTTGCTGCCAGCATGGGACTAGCACAGGAAAACAGAGGTGGAGATCAGGAATTCCCCTTATCGCAAGAAAAAGGGCATTTGCCTCGTGCACAAGCTTCCTTCTCCTCCTCCATCTGCCTCTGTGGAGGAAGAGCAAGTGCATCAGGAAGAACGGGCGAGGAGCCCAGGCAGTAAACAGGATGTTGAGACACAAAGGCAGAGGAAGGATTTCCCCTGGCTCCCCCCTCTTCAGCAAGGTGCCAAGCAAAGAGCAGCTCAGGTGAAGGGAGGTCATCCCTGCCAAGAGCTGAAATGGGTAACATAATGAAACCACTCCTTAAAACACCCACAACCTGCTTTTGAAGTGACAGTAGGACATGTTGCATGGAAGGATCCACACATGCTTTGAGGTGTTGTCTGAGCAGGCAGCCAGCAGATAGAGAAAAAGGAGCAGACACCAACCCACCCCTAACTCTCTCTTCCCATATCTAGACAGCAGGAGTCTTCTTCAAGCACCTATCAAGGCAACAAATTAAAAGGCAGATGGATATCCCCTTCTGCTCCACAATTTTATATCCAAGCAGAAAAACGTCTACCTTAAACTGATTCCAGGAAGAACCCAAAACTTCTTCTCCCTATGGTTGCTGGCTGATGGGAATGGTAGCATGTATTCTGATTATCCTGTGATGTCAAAGCTGATTATATGATAAAATTTTAAGCCTTAAACTTCCTTGCAATTTGTACCACACTAGCAATCAAATATCATATTCATGACATAGGCAGATGTTAACATTAGGTACATGTTAACTGTTTATACACACCAGTACAGGCTTGAATAAAAGACACCGCTCTCTGCTACAAAGCTAACAACTATTTCAAATACTCTAACAGTGGGATGTAATGCTTACTCATAAATTATTATGACAGAATTCCCAAAATGCACCAGGGATAAACTATTCTTATATCTTCTCAGAATGCATCTTTGAACTAAAATACTGTGTATTTCTGGAACACTGAACAAAATAGTAAAAGAATCTTGTAAATCAAAGTTCCCAGAGAACAGCAGCCCTGGGAGAAAGCGTTGTTAGAAAAGCTTTTTGAGCCAAAAGCTAACTTGGTACTTCCTCAGCTGCTTCTGTTGTCCTTGCTGTTGAAAGATTTTTTTTTTATTCTGACTATATGCAAAAATAAAAAAAAAAAAAAAAAAGAGAGGAGGAATACATGCTTATATTACACCAAACCTCTGAACTATACATTTAGGGAAAAAAAAATTGAACAGGAGCATTGTTAAACTTGATGCTTTGGGACTTAATTGCTGGTAGGTTAATATGTATAATTGGATTCATCTGCTATTTTGAACTGACTTTTTAGATAAAAATTACTTCCTACCCTCAGCACATGAACACAATAGATTTTACAATACAATGGGCAGGATGTCCTAAAGGTTGTTTGTGTTTATTTATTGTAATAGTAGCCAAAATGACAATACTTAAACAGGATCTACTTCTGAAAAATAAAATAATAAAAATCCCAGCCCCCTCTCCCCCAAAATAAAAAATCCTGAATAACAAACAACAGAAAAGGCACACACAGAGCCAGCAGACTGAGTCTGTGTCACAGCACCTGCTCAAAGGCCTGCAGCAGAATCTCCCTGCAGCAATATCTCCCCAAGTATCTCCCTGAACTACGACTAACAATGGTCCTACATTCACATTTCAGCCGCCTTTGAGCACTTGTCCACAACACAAATAGCACCTCACCTACAGTGCAATCCAGTATAAAATCCAGTCTACAATAATAAATGGATTCAGTAATTTTTGCCAGGCTTTGGAAGACTCCACTTACTTAGCGTGGATCAATAACTCCCTGGCAATGAATCCTGAAGACTTTGTGGCGACAGGAACTATTATGAGGATTAATCAGCAAAGAAAAGGCTGAAGCACCAGTGTGGTACAGCAATTGGTGGAAGACTTTTAAAAAAGGAAATTAAAAACAACAAGTTGGCCAGACCAAACCTGTTCTGTTCCAGATTCAGGAGCACTTTTTTTCCAGGGAACAGGTAATTTCATCCCAATGTGGACATCTGGAAGAGACCAAACAATGTGCACCCTACCAGTGTTTACTTCTCCCCACTAACTACAAAAGGAGGGTGAGGTCATTAGCCAAGATGCAGACACCAATCTTACAGATGTATTGCATCAAGGTGAGATGAATCCCATCCAAAAATCTCGCCAGATAAAGCCATTTCTGCACAGATCTCCTTATGGACACATGTGCCTTAGGGAGGGTAAGCTGCAGACTGCAGCAGTGACACTCCTGAGGAGACCAAAGTGTTTCAGCAGCTGTCCTGGGATTTGGACATGTGAGCCAGCCTCAGAGTAGGAAGGTCCGTCACCCCCTCCGGACAACACGTGCACTGCACCACCATCACTAACAGTCCCTCCATTTGCAGAGGCAAGGGTATCACAAAAGCAGAAAATTAAAACTGATTGAGGCAAGAGACTGTCATTCTCATGAAGTAATACAAAAGTACATCCTTTTTTCTTGAAGGAGAGAGGCAGCTGGTGAGCCCTTCCTAGTGATTTTATGCAGCTGGCACCAATTACCACTTTAAGCCATTATCTGTGAATACAAACTCCCATTGAAACCCTCTTTGTCTTCCCTCTGATTGAGCTGGTGGAAGTGTTTTATACTTATACATTCACTGTCTGTTTGTGATAGCACATCTGATTACCAGTAATTTTTGCAGTAAGCTATACTTTTGCAAGACCCACGTGGTTAAATCAAGCTTGGAGCAGCTCTCCTTTCCTTTTTCATGTGTTTCCCTTCAGAGACTAAATGGACGTGCCAGCATCCCTAGGGGTTTCTAACTGCAACACTCTTTAACCAAAATAATCTTGCCTGTAAGATTAAAACCTGCATATGACTCCCACATAGAAATCCACCTGTGTACATTCAGATAATTTATAACCATTTGAATTAGCACACTAAAAATAAACCCAGGTGTGCTACCTCTCAGCCTACCACCCAGCAGCACCTGATCAGCTTACTTACTGCTCCACCACAAAGCTCAACATCCCTTGTTCTTCCATTCATCATTGCACACTAAATATCAGTGAGGGTTTTTCTGCATACAGACAGCAAATCAATGACTTATTTTTATTATTTCAGCATTTACCAAATTGTGATGATTTAAGTAGCTGAAGACTTAAGTATCTGCCCATGGTTGCCAATGGAGAAACTAGCAGTCAAAAAATGCTACTAGTGCAGATCCACATAAGGAAGATTATCAGCTGTTTTCCAAAGGTAACACACCACCCCCTGCATCATTACTGAATGAAAATGCTGCTTATTTATACAAATTTTTAGAACATAAGAAATTCTGAAACACTTTGCTGGATATTTTTGAGGGATGGAAGAGAACTAAGCTCTGGAAGTGTCAGAATTAAGGAGGATATAACCAAAGGAAAAGAAAAATCACTTCAAGTCTGTCCCTAAATATCATTGTCTAGATGCCTCAGGAGATCAAGCACAGCAGTCCTGACCTGTTCCAGCACTAAAACTGGTATGAGACCCCCTATGAGAAACTCTATCTGAGAAACACACCTAGAGGAGTAAGGGGGAAACAACACTGTTTCCCAAGCTCTATAGCATAATGAAATTATTTCAGGAGCTGAATTTTAAAATTTACAAAACCCCAAACCTCTTAAAGGTAGAGAAAAAACATGTCTCAGGGCATGTAAGTGGTGACTTTCCATCCAAACTCCCCCACCTGCAAGATCTATCTGACCACTGCTCTTGGCTGAATATTTATTCTGCCAGCTTGAGGAAGAGAAACTTGAGACTATTTCCAAAGGTTTTACTTACCCTAATAAGATGAGGGGAAATGTGAGTGACAAAAGCAAAACTATGTTCTGTGATAAAGGAGAGTTTACTTATCCTACCAGATGATTTATACACTACTCTAAATCTAAAGTTGAAGCAGAATACAAATTGGTCCCTTCAGTAACTTTGCTTTCTGAGTTAAGAAAGATGGTGACAAATCTCTGTTCTCCCTGCACAAATGGCATCCAGTCATTTTAAGCTACAATCAAGGGTTTTTTAGAATTAGTATCACTACCAAACAATGGGAAGTCAAACACCAGCAAAATGGGATGGAGGGGCACCTTCAAATCCCCTTTCCTCTGCTTTCCCAGTACTGCTCCCAAAGCTTTGCCTGCCTATACCCATGGAGCTGCCCTGCCTGGAGAATGGCAGCTGGCAATACTCTGCCTGGGGTTTCAGAGTAAACTGAGCTCCCGAGCTCCAGTGGTAGCTTCTGGAATTTTGGAATCTTGAGATAACAGCTGAGTTGGGATCTGTGTAAAGCAGCAGGGAGCTGCCTCAGCCCACCACTGGGAGTGAAAATGCACTTCTAACCCATGGATCCCCAGAGCAGTGGAGAGGAAACCAGTTTGCCTTCACAGGCATGAAAATGATAACAACTTTCCCTTTCTTTTATCATCTATCCCTGACACACTAATTGAAGAAAAATAGAAGTCCAAAAGAAACCCCATTTATTTTCCTTTCTGCTTCCTCTGAATTTTCATTTCTGCCTTCCACTCACATTAAAAAAAAACAAAACCTCCTAAAAGACACCAAAACCACAAACAAAAATCTTCCTGGATAAATCAAATCACAATACCAACTTTTGCAAACCACCGTTCTGTCTGAGTGTCACAACCTCCCTCCTCTGTGCATCTCATACGTGGCCAGCATCCATTTGGAGCAGAATCTGTCCAGGACAGAGAAAGTCTGAATAGAGCCTAGCACAATAGGTGACCTTTTCTGCTGCTGGAATCCATAATATATACACTCGTTAATAAAGTTCTCACACACAAGGGAGATGTTTTGGCAAAGAAAGCTGGGGCAGCATTGCACAGAGCACAGTACTTGAACTGGGAGCTGTGGTGCTGTCTCCAAGCCGGGAAGGAGGTTGTAATTTCAGGAGGAATCAAACCACAAGAGAAACGATACTCCGAGTGGGTAAGTCCCTGCCAGTGACTGCCAAGGTAGGAAGTTTGTATAAAGCAGAGCAGCTTGCAGTGCATAGAGTGCAACGTGGAAAAACGTGATCCTCTCCAACACCACAACGAAGTGTTGGAATTGGGAATACGACATAAAATAGTTCATAAGAAAAAGTATCAAACACAGGCTTCTTGGGAGGGAAAAGTCTAAACTGTTTTAAATATAAGACTTTAACCAAGAGGTGCAATAAACATTTAACAAGTCCTTATACAATCCCTCTTAAATCTTAACTTTCTTATTACATCCCATCCTTCTTGAGAGCCTTTTATATGCCTCTGAGCTTTGTCACCTCAAGCTAAAGACTTCATGTACGTTTATTTCCCATCTGTCTCTATCCTGTTTTACCTTCTCACTCCCAGCATTCTCTGCGCCTGTTTCACTTCACACAAGGTCTGTTTTCCACGGACCCCTTATCCCTTACTCTTCCCACCTTGGCATCAGCAGGTGCTGCCTGATTTCTCTGCACTGTCCTCCAAGTCCTTCCCAAACACAGACTTTTCCAAGGCCTTCAGGCTGTGCCCACTTAAGAAAGGCATCCATCATACCACACACTCGGTGACACTGATGGAGCACCAGCAAGCAGTGGCATGGGCAGTGAGCATCCCCCACTGCTGGGAAGGTGTCTTAGCCTCTGCCCCCCATTCACATGCACAGCCCATGCAGAAACAGGCCTTCATGGGCTTTACCATTTGGAAGTTTTCTGGAAACGAGGCATCCTGTCCCTGTGAGCTGCCCACCAGCCTGCGAGCTGCTGCCACTGGCAGCACAGAGCCATGCTGCCAGGAACAGCACAGCAGCAATGCTGCTCAGGCACGGTAATTGCAGAAGACGGCTGTGAAGTTTTTTCAAGGGTCAGAAAAACCTTACTTTTGTGAGGACTGGCTGGCAGAACAGTGCTGTCCTTATAACCACATTCAGTTACCTTCAGTGGCAACATTTCATCAAGCAGGTGAGAAACGCTTCGGAACACACACAAAACAGAAGCTACTTTGTCTCCCCTTGGCACAACACCCTCTCTACTGAATGCTATAGGCACTGTTTGAAACAAGAAAGCAAATGAGCCAAGCTGCTCAGGACAGTGCCATCGCTGAGGCTGCAGCCATAAAGCATCAGTTAAATTAGCTGGACAAAGGCATGAGGAAGGACGAGCTCCTAAGGAGGGTCCCAGCACTCCCCAAGGAGCTGTGTAGCAGCATTGTGCAGGAGCAGGACATGGAATCACGTGCAGGCAGGAAGGAGCCAAAAAAACATGTGAAGACAATACTTGTCTGTTGTCTCCCCCCTAAACCACCTCCTCTGCCAGTCACTTCGACAACAATATTTTCTTTCTTGCCTGATGTGCCTTCGGTGCCTTCGCTGGTCACTGAATGAGCTGTTCTGAAGGCAGAGAAAGCACACCCGTGCTGACCTCCCTCAGTAAAATCCCGGGATGCCATAGGCTTTTCCAAAGACAACCAAGAGAGAAACCTCCTAAGAGCAAATCCCTTCAACTACTTCCAAGGCTAATTCCTTGATCCTAGTCATGATTACTGAAAAGAGTTTCCTACTCAGATTGCATGTTTGTCCCAGCTATACAATTCAACTGTCCATCCCCATTAAGCCTAAATTACTTACAAGTTACACAAGCTAGCCTTATGTTGACATTTCCGAGCTCTCATAGAAGAGGGAAGGACTAGTCCCCTACTTTCATCGCTATTATTTACATTAAAAATGCCTGTTGCTATACAATCTCTACATCCATTCTCAGGATACTTGTGATCAGAACAAGCCCTTCCTAGCAGATATTAAAATTAAGTCTGTGTGTGAAAGAAATCAATCTCCTTTATGCAAAGCTCCAGGCTCAGATAATTAGAGGAGATGTAGACACTGCAGAGAAAACAGGCTGATGCACAATGCCAAAATGTTGCATGGCTTTTCTACTTCCAATCCCAGCATGCATTTGATGCCAAGGAAAGCAGCATCTCAGGGGGTTACAGAGCCAAGGAAGGCATTTGCCCACTGCTCGGTCCCTGCTCTGCCCTGGGCAGTATGAAGCTCCACCACTCCCACCTGGAGGGGAGATCTCCTTCCCAAAGGGATCAACATTAGTCCCTCCCCATATGTGCAGTCCAGACACTTCTGGGGCTGTAGTTTGGACCTGGGAGATGTAAAAGGCTCCCAAGTCCTGCAGGTTTCATGCAGCTGGGGAGATTCAACAAGAAACTGAAGTTCTGGCTTGAGACTAAGCTTTAAACTTAGAGGGAGGCAGAAGGCAAACATCTGAGAGGAGAGGAAACAAAAGGTTGAAATGACTGAAAGCAGATTTCCTATGCACCAAATGCCACACAGACATTTTATTAGCAGAAATGTAAGCCAAGAAAGTAAAATACATTAAAAATAGCAGCTCTGGCATAACACTAATGTTCTTCTAGTATATAAGTAGTGAAAACCTATAATTACACAAAGACACTAGTTTCCTTAAAGGACAGATTTACTCGATATACAGCCTCACACCCACACTGACCAACAAGTCTTGTAGATGAACAGGGAATTTATTTACAATCTCTCTTTCATTTCATACATTGAAGGAAACCCAAATGCTACAAGACAAATAAAATATCCCAACAGTTTGGGATAACAAACACAAAAGCTATAACCATGCACACCCAAACAAGAACAGAACAATTGAGAGGATGGAAAAGTAATCCCACTTGGGCTTTCCTCAGGGCTGTTTCACCTAGGATCTTTTATCAAAATGAGATGGGGCTGGAGAAGTAGCTCACAAGAGAAATTCAGCAATTCTATCACATGCCACGACTTCTTTCCTGAAGTGCCTGGCACTGCTCAGTAGATGATACTATTTAGGCCAAAAGTAAACAGACAGATTTGCAAAGCAGAGGGGGCAGACTGGCAATGATACTCCAAAATCAATCATACATTAAGAAATAAATTTTTAGAAATAAATAAAAACAAAAAATTCCCAAACCAAAACAAACAAAAACCACCAAAAATAAAAACAAACCCAAAATACAGAATAGCATAAACAAGTACCACCACAATTGCCAGCAGTGAGCAGCTGGTAGCCATGAAGCAAGTACCTCATAGTTCCAGCAGACACAGTGCCACCAGTGACCTTTACCCCTCTACAGGACAAATACCACCTCACGTGGACAGACCTGTCCCTCACTGGCGCCTTTTTCCCATGCTAAATTGCAGATCTCCAGGTCACTTACACTCCAGGCTTCTGCATAACCACTGTATGCCTAAAATTAGACAGAATGAATCCAGGCTTTGGTCACGTTGATGGTTAAGACAAGCAAACAACCACTGGAAGACTACAAGTTTTATTATAGTCTTGATCTTCGGATTCCAAATCAACTAGTAAGTGGAAGAACTTTGTAACATATTGCTAATCCCTCAGCTGTCCACATTTCCTAAGTTTTCTAATGCTTTAATTAAGGGAACTGTCCTCATTAAAATGCTGCAAGTGCAGCAATTTTTCCATCCAAATATTTAGAACAGTCTGCAACACTAACAAAGCCCTGCATTTTGTCAGAAAATGCATACTATGAAAAGCCCCAAACCAGAAATTACTGTTTTTTCTCTGCAGCCCACCAATCCATTTTTGTAAAGTGACATACACTTCACTGAGTCTGCTACTATGAAGAAATAGATTTAATGCTTCTTTTCCAAAGTGGTGTACCTTCATCTAAGGTTCACCTGCCAGGTGAAAACTACTTCTAACAGACACATCTGCAAACACAGAAGGTATATGGCTTAGGAATACCCATGCTTAATGCCCATTTTTAGTGCAGCCAGTAACCTATGCTCTGTTTCACACCCACAAAAGGAAAACTCAAAATTCTGCACTATGCTAACAGCTTCCAAAAATCTTTTTGTAAGCAAGGATTGGTGTGAGATCATGATCTGACTTATTTAACACACCGTTTCTTTTGTGAAGCAGCCAAAATATGTAAATTGCCCAGGAATAAAAGAAATCATCCGATCTGTACATGTGTCTTACAAACACGATTGAATGACACAGTGTGAGACCACAAGTCCTTACAAGTTTTAATTTCAGGTAATCTTTGCCTAAAGGTTAAACACTTTAGCTCCTCTGGTCCAATATTAGTCACCGCTCAGCCTCTGTCAGTAATCCACAGCCTTCCTCCCGCCTTATGCAGAGAAACTACTACAAATCCAGAATGCCAGGTGCCAATAGGGAGGACCCAGGAGGTTCAAAGCTCCATTCCTCTCACGTGATGAGGGACAGAAGGGATCACAAAATCAGCTGCAACCAGCTCACTGTCGTGTGTTTGAGAATCAGGCTGAATAAACTACTGTCTGTGCAGACCATGGATGGCTGGGATGGGAAGAAGGGAGGAAACCAGACGAAGCCCTACACATTTGTCAAATTCAACTTACAAAATACTCCAGAAAATGCCTTTGGTTTCTTATACCAACATTGCACACAAAGATTGTTTAAAAAGCTGGAAGGAAAAGGCTCGCTCCTACTCCGTCACCATCTCTGTCATCTTCTCTTCCCTCTCTGTTTTGGTGAGAACTGCTCCTCATAACAGTGACAAAGCAAAAAACTAAGATCATGTCAGTAGCTGTGACACCATCAGACCTGCACAGACCTACTGAAATCTGTTCAAGCCCTCAAACCATCTGCTACTTCTTGGGAAGTAATGGCTCCTTCTGCATAGGGTAAACCCAGGCCCATGATAGATACCAGACCAAACTCGGGATTTCTGCTCCTCCCTGCTCTTCTTCCTTCCCAAAACCTACAATGTAACAACAGCTTTAAGGATGAAAAAACAACACCATGCTCAGCTACTCTGTAGGAATAAGCAGAAAACAAGTAACTAGAAATATGTATGCTGAGAGCAGCTTTCCTTAAGCAGACCTCTCCAACTTGCTTGTTCATGTATGAGATTCATGTTCATAACCCTAAGGGTTTTCAAAGCAAGAAGGAATATGGATATTATATTTTACCTCTAAAATACTGCTCAAAAAAACCAGCTCTTTTAAAAATGGGAAATCCATTACCTAATGATTTACAACTGACTGACAAGATGATGAGGTCTGTAATTATCAGGTCCAATCACTCAAATTACCATTTACCAGCAGACACACAAACTATTTGATTCACAGTTAACATTTTTTCTTCAGCAATTGCCAGGTCCTTTCTAAAACAAGAGGGGAGACAGACAACCTCTATCAGTAACAAATGCAACTGCTGACGAGCGGAATTCAGGGATGTCTGAGAGGGGTGAATTTCCCTTCATGTCTGTGCCATACCCTCCCGGAGGACAGATGACAGCCATGGCTGCAACCAAAAGGCTTTTTCTTTGTGTTCAGACAGGAACAGCTGTTAAACAGGTACAAAGGTAGAGCCACGTCTGGGCACGTGTGATAAGCGAGTTCTTTATAAAACTGGTTGCTGAGGTTTTGATTTTCCTTGGTAGATTAACGCTGACTTATGCACAGCATTTAGACTCAGCCTGCACTGCCAAAGCTCTATAAAGGCTGCGCACTTTAGTGTACAAGTTAAGTGCATTTGGCGCTACGCTACGATGTACAAAATCATTTCCATGCAGCTGCCAGCAGAAGGGAGCTATATTCTTGGACCAGATGTTTTTGTTGTCAGTGCTGCCAAGCACGCCTGGAAACCTCACAGCTGAGCAGAGTTGCAGGAGTGAATTAACAATGAACAGAGCCACAAGATGCTCATGTCCATGTATTAAATGGGGTGTCACGGTCCCCTCTCTCCCTTACTCCTGTTCTCTGAGCAAGGAAGCTGTAGATGGCCAGCTGATTGTTTACCTGTCTGAGAAAAAAAAGCATTTCTGCCTCCATCAGGATAAATAAAAGCAACAAATGCTTGCAAATATTACACCCCAGCTGCATTTACCCTTAGCTGGGAAGGTGACAAAGAGACCTTGATTAACAGCCAAGAAAATAGGACTGGAAAAAATATAAAACAGTCCTAATGCTATAGTACATATTTGTTTTTGCTGCTGAGCTGTGAACAGGCAAGCATTTATTCAAAGGTATTTCACTTCAAAAATCAGAGCTGCTATGGCATCTCACTCTCCAGTTCAAAAACAAACAGCTCAGATCCCAGGACAAGTCTCACTCTTGAGCTGAAATGCTGAGAGCAGGGGCTCTTTGCCCTGCTGCTCCCATGCTGAAAAGCAGGGGCTCCTTCCAGACCCTAACCAGCCAGCTGTGCCTTGTCTGTCACAATTGTACCACAACTAGCAGGGGGGACCTTCAGGGACCAAAATAGTGAATGGTCAGATATCTGCTCCAAACTGCAGGTGTGCATGCACAGCAGTCAGCGAGCAGTCCAAGCAGGAATAAGGGAGTCGGGCACCAGCACTCGGATGCTGATGAGAAGAAAATTGGGTTTACTCAGTACAAAACTCTCTTGTGGCAGGCCCTATATCAACCACAAAGCCTGTAAGAGAAACCAGAGAAGCCAGGCCACCTCAACCAGAAAGAAAAAGCCCTGCAACAGTTGGGGAAGAGGTGGGAGCACATCCACCACTCCATCCAGGCTGCTGCAATCCTCCCCAGGCAGCAATGGGTAACATGGCTTCAGGCTCATGGTCAGGGGCTCACTTTGGTCATTCTACTGACTGGGTACCACACATGTTCAGAGAGGAAGGTGACACAGAAAGGGTGTACATGTGTATGTCTGTGTGTGTCTCTGTGTGTGTGTTATGAGCCTGCTGTGAGCTGCTCTGGAGGCTCTTTTTTCAAGCAGGCAGTTCAGACAGGCACAACCCACTCCTGTAGCACACAAGCCCCTGTTAAAAAGTGAAACTCAGCAACTTGACTGTGAAATAAATGCAGGCATAACATGTTTTACTGAAATTCCCCAATACATAATATAATCTGATCTCCCTCAGAAAAAGTATTGGTTTGGTTTCCCCAGCCTACAGCAGCCACCACATTTCCTGCGCCAAGCATGGCCCTAGCCAGCCCAGCCAGCATCTGCATGGGAATTACACCCAAAGCAGTGCCTTCCTTAAAGATATATAGAAAAGTTCAGAGTTTAAAAAAAAAAAAAAAAGCCAACAAAACTCAAGAAACACAGAAACATGGCCTCTCTTGTTCAGATAAATAACTGGTTGCCTTCTCAGGGATTTGTCTGTTAAAATAAAAGTAATGCTATCACTACAGAGTCTCAGGGGAAGATGACTCATGAGCAGGAAAGGGCCTGCAATTCTGTGCTCAGGATATTCACCCCAACAGATATTACAACCTTTTACTATGCTAGTCTGGTAACATGATTAGATGGCAGTCTGAAGAAATCTTCCCTTAATCACACTTGATTTGAAACCAAACTAAGAGCAATTAGCCCAGCCAAAATGTGTGGGGGAGACAGGGAAGGCATTTACATCCAAAAGACAAACCTAGATTGTCTAGAGAGCTTCAAAACTCAGGAGGATGAAGTTCAGGGCACCGGATTTGCTCAGAGCAGAGCTGTGTGACAATGAAGTCATGCACAAAGGGACAGCTGCAGCAACCCTGCCAGCTCCAGCTCCAGGACCAAGGCAAGGAGCCGCTGGTTGATTTGGAAACATTACCAAGCAGCGTGGAAGCAGCAGAAATCCCACACACAGCAAATCAGACTTCTCCAACAGCTGGAGAGAGGCAGCTAAGTGAAAGATCATGTATTGCAGAGGTCTGCTTCTGCCAGACTAAGGTATCTGAACAAAGCCTGTCATGGCTGAAGGCTCCTCTCCTGCAGTTTCGTGCAGCCTAGTCCCTCCCAAAGGCACACGCAGAAATCCCAAAGCCCACTCCAAAAGAAAAGGTCTCATGGAAATTGATGGTTAAATTGGTTAAGCTTGTATTCACTTGTTTACTATAAAATGATGCTGCGCTACAAAAAGCTTTTAGCTGTGCTCCGGCTGACATGAATTGAAAAGGGAGGTTCAGGGGGTACAGAATAAGAAAAGGAAGAATAGGGAGACTATTATAAAGACAGAAAAACGTAATATTAGTACTACCACCCCCGATAATAATAATATTAGAAAATTCTAATGCTGCGGGTGCCGTTTTCTTTCTTTCTTTAACAAAAAATCTCTCCCCAAAACAGCTCCATCTGTAGTCTCTGAGCATCTAGGGCTTTCTGCCAAAGTGATCAGTAGCAAAGAGCTAGCATTCGTCTTTGAATCGCAGCCATTATGTGCTTCAATGTTCCCACACCACAGAGAAGTTGGAGGCACTCACAAGTCTTCCTGGGCTAATGCTGAGCCACTGATCCAAAGCACGGAGGATGATGGCAATGCATGTGTGCTGCTGCATATAAAGGCAGGGCACAATGGAAAAGAAAGGACATTGCTGGTTTTCATGACCTATAAAACTTCCTGACTGAAAGGGGGCTTGGCTAAGGGCAGCTCTCCAACTTGCTGGCAAGCCTCTTCAAAGCAAGACACCCAGCTAAAGGTTGTTTTTCATACAATACATCCCTTATTCCCTCATGCCTCTGGTTCGTGAGCAGACACTCTTCATGAGGAACCATAGAGTGCACATCCAGTCTTGGCCACTCTGCACAGTGCTGGCCCAGAGAGTGGGCACACTCCCATGCGCACCAACAACCTGCATGTTGCAGTCACTTCCCTTTGGAGAAGTGCAAGGCTCTGCAAAAAAATCTGTTGTCACAGATTCATCTTTCAGAACAAAACATTGATGAAGTGCTCAAGAACTAAAGCCTGACATTAAAAAAATCACCAGATAAACCCTTTAAGTGGTGTCTGCTGCCCACCAGCCCTACTCACCTCACACCTGTTTTACCATTCTTCTTGTAAAGATAATTAAAAGAGAAGCTTAAAAAGGAAAATTAAATTATGAAAGAAGTTCCCTGAATGAAAGATCCAAAAGAACTGCTGAACACCAATAAGCTCCTACTAGCATAACTTGAATGTCTCTGTTACAATCCTGTGCATCAGGTTACAGAAAAAAATTGTAGCTCCTGGTATGTGGGAGGCAAGCAGGTTTCTCCCTCTGAAGCCCTCTAGTGATGGCCAAAAGCAGAGCAGTCATATGTTCATTTGCTTTGAGTGCAATCAGAAGGAAAAATACAGAAAAGCACCTGCACAAGATATCACTGCTCATCTGCCATGCCAGGTGAGGATGGCCACATTTCAAGGAGTACAGAACAGCTCATGGAACCATGCTAAGCAGTGTTCATGACTGTTTATCCATGCTCTAAGTAACCATTTGTCTCCAAAGGCTGATGAATATCGGTATTTTTGTAAACAATCACGGATTAGACCTCTAATCCGAACAGGAACCAATCTATCCAGAGTAGTTCTTAATCAAGACTCACAAAAAAAAGTGAATAATTTATAAGAATATAGGCTTGATACTAAATATCTTTTCCCCCCAAATTTTAAACACTGAATTCCAACTTTTTTATCTATATTGACCCATAGCAATAACTCAATCTCTGTTCTCTACTGAATACACAGCTCCTGAATAAATGAGTTCCCACAAGTATATTCATCCCATGCATTATCAAGCTGCAGAGAAAACCAGTAGAAGAAACATCTTCATTTTTATCTAAGAAAATTTCCTGTTAACTGCCAGTCTTCATCACCCTCTGGAACCAGCACTGCCTCAGGGAAGCTAAGTATGCAGGCCTTTCCTACAAAACTGCAACACGCTGCCCAAACCCACTGAATTGCATTCTTCTGCTTTATCAAGCAACTGTGTTAAATTTATTTATTACAGAACTAGCTATATAAAAAATATAAAAAGGACATTGAGGTACTAAAGTGTCTCCAGAGAAAAGCAACAAGGCTTGTGAAGGGTCTAGAAAACATGTCCTGTGAGACACAGCTGAGGGAGGAGGATAAGAAGGCTCAGGGAGAACCTCATCACTCTCTACGTCTGCCTACATAGAGGTTTTGGTGAGGTATGGGCCGATCTCTTCTACTGTGCCTTCAGTGACAAGACCAAAGGAAATGGCCCTGAGCTGACACAGGGGAGATTCAGTTTAGATATTTTTTAAAAATTTACTGTTTGTGATGTCAGACATTGGAAATGGTTGTCCAAGGAGGTGGTGGAGTCACCATCACTGGAGGTGTCTAACGGGTGTGTGAATCTGGTGCTGAGTGATGTGGGTTAGTGGCTTAGGGATTATAGTTATAGTGCAAGGTGAGTAGTTGGACTGGATGATCTTGTAGGTCTCTCCTAACCTTGGTGGTTTTTTGATTCTATGATATTTTTTGTATGTCAGAGTGGCAAATGATCAGATGCAGCATATGCAACAAAGTTAACATGAGCACTGTTTCTCACCGCAAGGTCTGCTCTAACACCTTATATAGATTAAGAGCACTTTATTGACAAAGAAACTGCCAATTTAAATCATATCTAACTACTGTGTGGAGGAGGAATGAGTGCTAATTCAGTGAATTAGCAATGGTGCCATCCAAGTACACACAGCAAGGGCAGGCTGGGCTTTTGACTCTGGACTTCACTTAAAGCAAATAGATGTCTTTCAGTGGTAGATCTACTTGGGCTACCTGGATTAGTCTACTAAACGGTTGTTTTCTTTTGCCATTCAATAACCAAAGCACAGTTAAACTCAGGGTTAAGGAGGCTCTCTGCCTGCAAACATGGGGCATGATCCACAATGTAGCTCAGCTAAGCCAGCCTCCCACAGGTCATCAGGTCAGAGGCAGCTGGCATCACGCATCCCACATCCTCAGCACAGGTTTTCTGGTTCCACCATTGCAAATGAGCTTGCCACACAGCAATACTTTGCTCTGATATTACCCTGAACACTGGAATTCAGAATCACAACAAATGTTATGGAAATCATCCAAAGCAGAAAGTGAAGTAATTTCTAAGGCGAGCAAGCAGACCAAAAATAGCCTGTTGCACAGTGGAAAGAATTAGAGGGTAGGAGAATGCCTGCAGAAGACCTTTACACTCCATTCTTTACTCCTAAATCTGCAGGTTGGAGCACTAAAAACAGTCCCTCAGTGGTCACTGCAGGTGGCTGAGAAAGATGCACCCAAATGTTGGAAAGGCGTTGCAGCCAGCTTTCCTCCGGGATCTGCACTGCAAAGGGATGGCTCTGGCTTCCTCATGCAGCCTCACAGCTGTAACCCTGGGGAGATGCTGCTTGCAGGCCAGCTCCCAGAAGTTGCCACTTCCACTCTCCATCCTGCCTGGCCCCTCTCACCCAGCCCCTGGCCAGCTTTAGCGAGGGCAAAAACAGTAGAAAGATAATCTATATATTTTTTTTAAATACATATATTTCCTTGCCAGCAGAGCATAGGATGGGACCTGATAGATGCTGGTGTAAGGGGAACTTGGAAGGGAAGGAAGGAGAGGCAGGGCTGTCCCTGAAATAGCATCCAGACACCCATTTGTCTTTGTTGCATTGTAAAACCTTATCTCTAGGTAGAAGTAACAGAAATGGGGAGATCACAGACACCTATGTCAGGAGGAAGCACTGTTAACACAACAGGATGCCATCTGAACATTTACAAATAGAAAATGTAATTATTCCTCCTTTTTTTCCTGCCAGTGGGAGAAATCCTTTCCAGAATTTACACACAGTTTGTTTACATTTGTAGGCACAGGAAAAGAGTTTGCATTTACATGCTGATCCATCCACTTTCACATGATCAGTGCAAACTCTTCCAGTTTGTGTTGCAAATCAATCCTAGGCTAGATACATTTCCCAAACTTTTTAATCAGAATTGGGGAGCAGCAGGAATTCTGACATAGGAACAGACACATCCCTCAGTGACTCAAATTTGAGTGCAGACTTGTTTGACCATGCAGCCCCCTCTGATCTATAAATCAGTGTGACTCTATAATTTTATAATCGATGCAAGGCTTCACATTTTAAAAACTGCTGGAAGTGAGTGAAGTAAGAGAAGCAGGAAGAAAAATTCAGAATGAAAACCAACAAACTCATTTATAAAAAATTATTTTGTCCCACAGGCTCAAAGAGAGGGAACTGCAATAAATGCTATTAAAAAGGGAGCTGAGCTAAAATATGCAAGAGACAAATAAAACCTCTAATAATGCTGCCTTTGTATCAGTGTTTCCACAGCAGTGACTCAGGGCTGCCTGTCTGCCTGCAGCCCTGCCAGGGCAGGTTAGCACAGGGGGAGCCAAGCAGCCACCAGGATTGTTCTCTCTCCCTGCTGCCTCTGTCTCTCTGCCCAATTACATTTCCATTCGGTAAAATATTCCACATGAGAAAATTATTTTCAGGGATCATGGATGCTCTCCTTTCTTACTCTTGCAGGCAGAGCCATGGTGCTTAGCCAGGACAGTAATAGTTATCCAAAGGTCTGTGGGCTGCTGCATTTACACTAGGATTTCCACTTAGTTCTTACCATATCTAGAATCAAACACTAGAACTTGGTCCTATGGTGGAAAACATTCCCACTGAAGACCAACACTGCAGAAATACCTCATACACCAACCAATACACAAAAGCTCAGCTCACTTCTGGAACTGACCCCTCCACTAGGCAGAGAGAGAGACACCTGTAAAGGCACGCATCATTTTAGAGAAGGAGGTGCAAAAGAGAGCAGGCTATTGGAACTTCCACCTCCACACCTCCATCTTTTGCACCAGTGATGTGCTAGGTAAAGAAACTACTATTTTACCTGATGTATGTAAAGCAAAATACAACACTCATGTGTTGTTCACACAGGAACAGTAGCACTTCTGCTCTTAGCCTGTTCACTTCTCACAGATTCATCTTTCAGAACAAAACACTGATGAAGTGTTCAAGAAATAAAGCCTGACATTAAAAAAAATCAACATGTAAACATCACAACAAAAATAATGTGCCTCTGTGGGCAGATTCTCATTGCTCTAATCAAACTTGAAGCAGGGTCTTAATAAGACAGCAACACTAAACTGTGTGCTTATTAGGAAGCACCAATCTTTGTAATTGAACGACAACACCTTTGCACTTCAATCTAAAGTGTTCTCTACACTTTATCTACTGTTTTCTGACAGACAGGCTTTCTGTCTGGAGGTATGTACACAGGAGCGTTGTTAGAAAGGATTTGAGACACTTATGGGCTCTGGAGACAAACAGAATCTTCTACACTCATCAACTGAACCCGTTTGCACAGCATCTTCAAGGCTCTTTTAACATTAGCTCAGCTGTGCGCTTTCCATTGCATATTTAAGAGATTGGGCACAGGGGAAGCCAAATGCTTTAGGCACAAGGGCAGTGTTTATTGTGGTTACAAACCAGCTTAGAGTACAATGAATTCCCAGGTCCTCGAGGATTAGCACTTTCTACCATAATCTCTAGATTCAGGAGCTGGGCTTTAAAACTATTTTTGCCAACAATTTCATACAGTATCATTCAAACTGTGCCTTGCAAAAGAAGCACTGTCAAGGGACTTAGAAAAAAAACATTTTTGTCTCATTAAATGTTGGAAAATAGCATTGCTATTTTATCTTTATATATACATAGGCATGTTAAGAAAGGAGGGGAGAGAGAGAGATCACACAGGATAATCTCAAATGTACAGTACTATATTTGTAGACCCATAAACTAAAGAAAGAACCAGAGGAGATTTTAAAATGCTTGAAAGTAGACTGTATGTGCTACACTGCACAGAACTTTTTCCTTAAATAAAAATGAAGTGCTCTACTTTCTCCTCATGATTTACTGTGAAACAGTGGCCAGCTGACTGATAATGGAAGATGGCTAAGGTCTGCCTACCATTTTCAAAGCAGAGGCTATAAATTTCAACCCCTCCCTTCTCCATGCAGCCTGCCAGTTTTCACATAACTTGTCAGGACTTTGTATCTCCGGAATTTCTCCTCCTCATTAAACCTGACTGAAGTCAGCCAGCAGCTCCAAATGGTATTTGGTGGAAAAGAAGGCAGGACACACTCAGTATCACCAAGAAGCCTCATTTCCTTAGGAAGTGAAGATAAAGAAATGGAATGCTGCAGCAAAAACAGGAGGAGCCCACAGGCAGGTGCAATTTATGAAAATACAATTAAACACAGTCAAGACAGATTACATTTCAAGCAGATATATCCCCTTTAATATAAACAGAGAGTTAACTCCCCTGACTTTGATCCTAATGCCCAAGCCAGATTTTAAAGTGTATCTCTGAAAGACAGCAGCGTATATTGGACCTGGGATTTTTGATTGCCTATGTACACAGGAAGAATACTCAGCAGACCCAAGTTCAGCCCAGAAACCTGATAAAATGAAAGTACAATGCTGTGTCACAATCCTTATTGGTTTCACTCTGCCCAAACTGGCAAGAGCAGACATGCTCTAACACTATATTGACAGGGTTGCCTTGTTATCCTTGAGTAGACAGTATGTCTGACTCACTGGGGATAAACTGAGCTGTACTCTGTGTCTGAATGAAATTATATAAAATGCAGCCTTGTACTTTTTGCTATTATCTGCCCACAAAACATTTGTTTCCCATCAGAACCTGAACCTCCTTAGACAGCTGAGACAATCAGAGCTCAGCACTGGGGAAGGCAGCAGCAAATCACCTGCACTGAGGCCACCTGCACAAATGCTCCTCTCAGCTCAGAAGAAATGCTCCATCACTAGAATTTGCTCAGGCTATTATTGCTCAAATTCATGTTAGAGCAAGTATGACCAGTAGGTAAAATATCTCAACTGTGAAAGCATCTGCATGCTACCTACATTGAGCCTTCACCATTGTTAGTATTAGGGTCCAGGACACAGTCCTCCACAGGGGACAAAGCAGTCACTGGTACACATATGAAATCATGTGTCATTAGTGACGCCTTTGTCAATGGACTTCAGATGATTCCAGGCATCAAGCCTAATGACTGAAGAAAAATAGGCACAGTATTAGAGCCTAAATGCATGAGTATTGCCCACCTGAACAGGTGACAGTGCCCAAGGATGGGAACAAACGTTAATGAATTCACCTAGATGACTTTATCTTTCTCAGTGTGTCACTGCAGCTGCACCATCCAACGGAAAGAAGTTTTTTAACAAGTCCAGACTTGTCCAAAGAGCTCAAGACTTGCAGAGAAATCTTCTTAATATGCAGTCGTGCCCTTCTGCCTGTAGAAGTCAGCTGCAGCCATTTCCATTATGCTCCAATATTAAACACATGGTCTCACATACTGATGAGCAATAACAGATCTCAGTGCCACAGCTGAGAGTATATCCTGAGCATTGTCTGCTGTGCTATAGCAGAGTGTTATCTGGTTCTCTTAAAGCCAGGTAGACAAAATTTTAAAGCTATCTCCCTAAAACAAAGGAGATTCTATCATGCTCCAAACTACAGCCAAGTTCCCTTTATGTGGCCATAACTTAGGTTGTGTCATCTAAATTACATTTCAATACAGAGCACTGGTAAAACGTTTTCCTGCTAGACAGGACAAGAGCCTTGTACATCAGATATAAGCATACAGATGAGAAGGCAGACGCAACACTGCTTTCTTTACACTTTATTCACACTGCATTCCACAATCAACTTAGAGTATGAAGCTGTTGTCCAGCCTCAACTGAAAAAGCCATGCAACAGGAATCTTACTAAAAGAGCACCATGAAGCCTTTTCAGCTAAAGCTCTATTGCTGTTGTGAGATGCTGCAATGGTGCCCTTGAGGATCTTCATGGCAAAAGGAAAGTATCTGTTTCTTTCAGCTTTCTTCTTTCTCCTTTGCCAATTTTTCCCTCAAACACACAGTATCAGTGCAAAGCTGCTCTTCACAGGGACACAGTAATGCAGAGTCTTAGTGCTCAACATCAGCTCTCTCCAGCAGTATAATTTCCCAAGCTGCTTGGTAACAGCCACAGCTTTTTGCCCTGATCTCAAACTGCCTGTGAAGCTCCCTATCCAGTTCCTTGCAACTGTATCAAACCAGACATCCTCCCCTTTCCAAATAAGCTTCTCCAGCCTGAAAATCTTGCTAACCACCTCAGTAATCAGAAGAAGAGGGTCAAAGTTTGCCCTTTATCCAAACTGGTGCCAGCACTGCTCCAGGAAATTTCTTGGATTGTGTCCAGAAAACACAGCTCTGACTTAAACCAGGTGTTAGATGTATCTGCCTTGCTAGGAGATAAAGTCATTGCCCCTTGCAAGGACAAAAGGCTCTTTAGAGTTAAATATCATTCTACTCTGCTAGAACTATGTGCTGGCAATCCAAGAAATTTCCTGGTCACCCAAGGGCAGGGGTGCCATGACATTCTGGCACCCTTGCAAGGCTCTTTGCACTGCCCTTGCCCTGAAGATGGACAGAACCACCTCTGCCTGACCCAAACAGAAGTCTTGCAGAAAAAAGGCAGCATGGAGCTGCAGTAGAACCCAGTCCCACACAGACATCAGCCAGCACCCAGGGCTGGACCACCTGGTGTCAGGTCCATGGTAAAGCAGGGGGAAGAACTGTGCCAAGCTGCTGGGTGAGGGCATGCAGCAGAGATAGGTGAGGGATCTCAATTAAAGAAGGAAATAGTCTATTATACAAATGTTCTGCGGTTCAAAACACTGGCTGCAAAACTACTGTAGCTCTTTTTGACCTCGTCCAAAACCAGATGTTACAGCTCAAGGGACCACTCTGTCCAGCTCTGTTTTCCTCCGAACTGGAATATATAGCTCCCAGCAGCTCTTTTTTTTTTGTTGTTGGTTGGTTTTGCTTTCGCTTTTTTGGTTTTTCTTTTGTTTGTTCGCTTGTTTGTTTGTTGTTTTTTTTGGTGGGGTTTTTGTTTGTTTGTTGATTTTGTTTTTGGTGGTAGTGGTGGAATTTTTTTTACCTAATCCCTAGGAAGAGATCAGAGGTTAATCAGATTCAGGAGAACTGGACAGCAGGGCTGTCAAGATTGTAAATAACTTTCCTATCTATTTCTTTTCTACAGAACGATTCTTTATTTTGCCAGGTAACTGTTTAACCAAAGACTGCAAAATGTTGTACAGACTAGTAGCAAGCAATCTCTCATTTCAGGGACAAACAAGCAGAGTGCCAGTACTCTACATGGAACAGTCTGGATTTTTAGGTCCCTGAGATACATTTTCCCCAATCCACATTAAGAAGTGACTATGAAACACTGGAAGGGTAAAGGCTTTTGGTAACTCTAGTGACTTTAGGTTTGCTTTGGCTGACTTCACAGTAAGTACAGTCATGGACCACCAGTATGTAAGTACTTTATCAGGCAGCTGCACTAAGCCAGATAAAGCTAGGTAAAGTACTGCATTCATATCTCTACACTAAAAGAATGGCTTCTATTCAGCTTCTCCAGGCTGGTTTGACCCAGTTCTGTTGCACAGGGCTACAAGGATCTGTATTTCCGAATCTTCCAGAGTGAGCCATCAACTTTTTAATTTTTTTCCCCTTCAAACAAATCAAAATCCATGGATTGTCTTCGAGTTTTCATGAGGAAAACAAGAACATATATAGTAGGGCAAACTTTTGGTTTGGCTTATTAGTTCATTTTTCCCTCACTTTGTCTGCCAGTTTATGTGAGAACCCACATTTTTATTTATCTGCAGTTTTTCTGCAGACTGCTTTGAGATGTTCTATGGAAATGGACAAATTATCCACACAACTGTAGTTTATACCACCGTGTAGGCCAAGATACAGACTCATAACAACCAAAGTGACTTTCCTATTGCACCAGAAATAAGCAGTCAGCAGAGTAAGGAAGATGGCAATGAGTAACCTGGGGAACCTTTCCTGTCTAGGTATGGGAGATGTGCCATGTTTCTCTGCAGGCCTGGAGGCTTTGGTCTGAGGTTGTTAATTTTTCTGCAGAGGACACACAGAAACAGCAAGATAGGCAAGCACTAAAAGCAATCCAACTTCTTTCATAAATCAGCAGGATACAGTATCCAGTTGTTTACTTAGCATAATTTTACACAGACTAGATTGGACAAGTCATGAAACACTGGGCACAAGAGCTGAGAAATGCTGCTATTAAAAAAGGCATGCAGAAAACTTTCCCAAGGGATGCCAAGAGTGTGTGTGGGAAGAGGTAGGAGGAAGAAGCAGCAGCGTCAGGGGTTATAACAAACAGAAAAGAAGCAATTGTGTTTTTTCCCTCAAAATCAGTTACTATACTTTTCAAAGAGAAAAGCATCGCTGGAAGCGGAACACAGGAGCAACACTGGAAACAACCATGCAGCTGCAAGGAAAAGCTCCAAAGTAGTTACAGCAGAGTCAAGCTTCAGGGTGTAATGCAAGTAAACAGCTTGGATACTGGCAGGTTTGCCAAGTAAGCTTTGCTAAGGTTTTCAATGCTGTTTGCTTCACAAGAAAACAGATTCTTCTAACTAAACAGGGACTGCTAAATCTTAGGAGTCATGGCAATCTTACAGTCATGGAAACCTAACAGTATGGTCAGTGAGTGGAAGGGATTAACATGGACTGAATACCACCACCTCCAAGCCAATGTCACATAAGGAAGAGAAACTTTACAATAGAAATATTAGTAACATATGATGCCTCCCTCACAACAAGCATGAAGCATGAGAGTCATTCTACATGTGTAGATTTTGTAAAACAATTTTTGAAGTGCGTACACACTGATAATTTGCACTGTTCCCCTTTTATTGTCATTGGGCTCATTCCAACAAGGAATAAGAATAGCTTTCCATTGATGAAAACTGGTGACTTCTTTTGTTTTATTTGTTCTATGCTCCAGTGAAATTTTTTTCAGCCTATATGCACTGCAGCTTTGTCCTCCGAAAGTAAAAAGAAGACCTACTTCTGCACCATTCTGTAGTAAAACCTATAGACCTTTAGGTCTTATAGTTACATTAGTGCTTGCTTTAGTGCTGTAGATCTGAAGATCAGTAAAGATTCAGTCTTCCATGTATTTTCCTTATTTATTTAGAAAGAAGGAAAGTAGAAGAGGCATGGAAGTTTTATGCACATCAACATCCCCCAACGTTTCAGGCAGCAGAACTAACTAGTTATAATTTATTCAAAGATCAAGCTGATAGGCTTCAGCCCACCTCCTCTCTTCTCATCCTTGCCACCATTCTTTTCAAAATTAAAATCTAAAGAGAAAACCACAAGAAAAGATGAGAAGGATGAAGAACATTTCCACAGTGCCATGTGCACTACAGAGTTCTAATATTTCTTCCAGTGCCTCTAGCCAGAGGTTATACTACCTCATTTTCTTCACGCCAACCAAAACTTTTTAAGGAAGCCTTCACTCTGACTTTGACATCCCTCCTGGTTTGGGTGATCAAAGCTTTACAGCCCAGAACTGACATAACTTTGCTGATCCTGAGCAACGTGTGAATTGCAGAATCATGGCCTTGAAAACTCAAAATCTGGGGTGTGCCCACAGAGCATGCCAATACATTAGGTTTTCTAATTTGTTAAACATTTGGCAAAGCAAGCACTGGATCAGAGGTATCCCAGAAGAAAGGAAGTCTTGTGTCTGTTCTCAATTCAGGTTAGTCAGAATAATCAGATATTCCCCATGGCACCGCTCGCATTTAAGCAGAAAGGCATAATGCTGCCAATAAAATACTCACATAGACACAAATCACCTACAGCTTCAAGCAACCACTCATCAGAAAACCATAATTTCAGTTTTGTGAGAGTTTCCACTCAAGCCTCTTTCTCCATAGGCATTACCATTAGCAGTTCATCTAACTGTAGCTCTTAAAGCAGGCAGAGAAGGTGAATTTGTGGCTGTGGTTCCCTCAGCATTTCTTTGGGATCAGTGCTAAGGGTGGCAGTCACTGTCCCCATGTTCTCTCCTCCCATTGTTGTGGCAAGCTAAAACCAGGATGGACCTGCTTTGTTTGCCAGCAAAGGAGGTGCTCATGAGACAAACCCTTGAGGAATGGAAGCTATGGCTTGATGACATGGTCATCTCCCACAGAAATATCAATTTGAACTACTGCCCCATCTCCCTGATGGGCAGCAGTGGCTCTTTTCCAGTCTCATGCCACCTTCTTCATAGCAACCAGACAACAGTCTGCAACATCATGCACTGAACTCAATCAATGAACCCATCCAGGTTATAAATAACCAGGGGAAGGAGAGGAGTAAAGGTATTTTAAAACTGGAACCAGAGCCCATCCACTGATCCAGGTCACCATCTGGCCCCAAGGCAGCTGTGTTGGCACAAGTGTTGGGAAATGGGCAAGGAACCAGCAAGCAAGGCTGGACAAGAACATCCTACAGCCACATCTGCCACTGAGAAAATGGTACACGCAAGAGTATCACCCATGCCTGCTCTTAAAAAGTGGAGCTGACTTAGTACAACTTGGAAGAATTTACACATTTTTAGTCTCTGTCAGCTCTTTACTTTGAAGCAAAAACACATGAGCTCCACTGGTAGGAATGACAATGCTTTTAAGCTGCATTGGGATAGCATCTCCAAACTCCTCCCTCTGACTACCCTTCATCCCCCTAAAAAGCATTGCACTTATGAGATAAAAGACAGTGCCAATATACAACTTGCTTTTCAAAACCAGACAAAAATTACAGTAAGTTTCAAACCTTAAGTTATCTCCTGCAATATGAGCTTAGCTATACTATAGACAGCATTTTTCAACTGTTTTCCTTTTTCTGTGCAACCTCTCTTTTACAACTGTTTGTGATTAATACATGCTATTAAAAACAGAGGGAGTGTGCAGCAGAGCCAATCTTAGTATTATGGAAGAAACCATTCTCATGCACAGTCCAGCAAGCTGCCCTGTGTAAAACTGCTGCACAAAGGAGAACATTTGCTGTGCAAAGAACATTCACTATGTGTCAATGTACCCTCATTCTTCTCTGGTTTCTCTGCTTTTTAACTGCAGCAAAAAAAGCATTGCCTCCTCATGAAGGCAGCCTTTGAAAAACTTCAGCTGAAAATTGATCTTTATCAAGCCATCTGACAAAAAAGGAATATCTTGTTGTTGGCAGACACAACAGCTGAATTAAGAGAGCAGCAGTCACACTGCCCATCGATCACTAGAGATTCAGAGATAAGACTAAGTCATATCAGTTGACCTAACCCTGCCTCTTGTTTTCTTCCTCTCCTGCCTGTTTATCCATTACACTCCACCACTCATCTAGGACCTTGTGTCCAAGGTCATTTTTACTTGTTGCACCTATACACACACTAAGCTATAAAATATTCTGCAGCAATATCCTCACAGAGGTTTTGCTTGCTGTAACCATCTTGGCCAAAGACCCCCTGTTCTGTACAATGTACATGCATTAATGTAATTATTCCCCTGAGTAAGGCTGAGGAGCTCTGAAGAATATGACAGTCTGAAAAGGCACAACCTCTCTACAGAAGAATGCTATCAGTCAAGCTTTGCAGGTATCACATGGGAGGATCTCGTTTGATTTTAAATTTCAAGCTGTTAATTTGTGAATGGAACTCTATATAACACAAATTGAGTAACAGGGAGAAGCCCATGCTTTTCTTCATCTGTTTTGAAGACTTAATTTAAACTGATTGCTTTTTGAACAGCATAAACTGCAAGAAACCCAAGGATTCAAATACAGGCATGTATGTTTTATTTCTTTGACCGGGTTAATTTCTCCTCTTTCCCATCTAAAGCTCCCCAGTAAATCCCCATGGGTCAGTTACTACAACTACTTTACATTGCTGAATTCTGTTAGCAGTCTGCTCATCATTCCTGCAGATGTTTCTGCTTTTAGGCTTCTTGGAACTGTATTGGAATAATTTCTTTGAATAAATATATACCCTTTCTAGGCTGCAGATGTACCAGGGAGAACACTGTCCTCTACATCAAGCAAACACCTCACCTTCTTTTTTGATAAAAGCAAGATGACACGTTTTAGAGAAAAAAGTGGGAAGCAAGCGATCTGAACTTTTTCTCCCTCTTCTAAGAAATTTCTGAAAAGAGAGTGCTACATGCATGCATATGCCCTGGGACTGGACAATGCAATTTGAGAAGGCCAAATGCCCCTGCATACAGGCACACAGAAACCTCAGGCAGACAGACTAGAGAGATCAGGTCCTGCAAGCAGAGAGCAAACATTCACATGACAGGACCATGCCTTTCAACAGAAATATGAGGTAAGCCTTATACCATCTCATGATTAAATTTTAGACATTACTAATAAAGCAGAAGGTTCCTCTACTCACCTCAGTAACATCCATGACTTTGATGGCTGCCAGCTGACCCGTTTTGACATGGCGACCCTGATAAAGAGAGAGAGAAAGAGAACAATCAGCACCAGCATCTCACCCATCCCTTCAGCTTACACAGAACAAACACTTGAACAAGAGCTCCAGTCACTGGGTTTTCCCCAGCTATGCTGGACCCTTCTGACACTTCCTAGGAAATATTACAAATACTCTAGATGGCTAAAAGAACAACAACAATAACAAATTTAAAGCGTTCCTCTTCAAATTTTAGTATCCATTTCTTTTTCTCCACATCAAAATAATGATTATCAAGTACAAACAGGTTATATTCACAGCTTCCCTTCTGTTTACTTTAGCAAAGCTTGTTTTCAGTCATGATAGTTTATTAACATGTCAGAATAAATTCCACGTGTTGCATGTTTTATTTGCATGAACCAATGCCTAGTAGCTAGGTGATTTAATACATGCATTACCTAGTAAGCATGGTTAGCCCATGCTTAGGGCTTAGGACATTTCTCACCAGTTCGGTCTTCCAAAGTACAAAAAGTGAGGGTTGCATCAGACCTGCAAGAGCTTTTTTTTTGTCTCTTTGCTTGTCTCACAATGGCTAGACAAGAACAAGACGTCATCTCTCTTCAGCTACACCACAGTTAGGGTACAGTTTCTCAGTACAGCTGGAGCTGAGTTAATAGATCCCAGCTCCTGCAGCGGGGAGCTCCTACCCTTCCTTCCTCTGCCTCCTTCCAGCCTCCTGTCACATATTTCTCCCAGGAGCACTGAGCTCCTTCTGGCACCCATTGTATCATATGATAAGCTGATTGAGATCACTAAAATGGCAGACAGTTAACACAGAAAAAGCAAACTGCGGGGTGGGGCAGGGGATTGCAGTCCAGGAAATTAAACTGGTTTGTTCTACAAGTGGAAACAGAGCTGCAGCCAGCAGGATGCAGATCACAGAGCTGGGAGGCGAGCAGCATGGCAGGCCCCTCCAGCCCTGGTGGGCTGTAACTCGCCTCAGCTGACTTCTAACAAAAGCCTTTTTCTCTCCAGTGTATGTTTACATGAGGTAGAGACATCAATTAGCTGTTGTGTACTTTTTTTCTAAACAGGCACTTAGAAATGGTACTAATATTGGTATTTTCCAGCTCTCCACTTAACACTCAGCAGTATAACACCCAGCAGTCTATCCTAAGCCAGTCAAACAGCCCAGTCTCCCAACCACTTTCCCAGGCACCATCACCAAAGGTTCTTATCTGCATCAGTCAAGCTCTTTAGCAATAGGTATGCCCATTAAATTCCTCCACTTTAATCACAAATACTTATAAGAACACAATGGAACATTTAACTGAAGTCACAGTTCCTTTATTTCTCTCCTCACCAATTTCTGAGTTTCCTAAGCAGAAACCTGTATGATGGACATGAATAGTGTATTTTTTGCCTGGACTAACATGTTAATCTCTTTACAGGGTCTTTTGAGACTGACACCCCAGGACTGAAGCACCCCAGACCACTAGTCTCTTACTAGTCTCTTTAGAGAAATCCTGACCCTTTCACAGCTTATGATGCTCTCCATGGAGGTAATGGCCAGGCATTGCTGATGCATTCAAAAGGATTAAATGCTGCAGAATTCACTGCCTCAGCTTTCTTCCACAACTCTTCTTTTGCTTCACTCTCCCCCTTACTAACCAATCCACGTTCTTTCTATAAATACATTACTGTGCTTAGGCTTTTGCTTGCTCTGTAAACTCGCTTTACCGCAGGCATTTCTTTTTACAGCTTGGTCTCAAGCTGCTTTTGATTTTGAAACAAAGTTAGGGGTCCTAACATGTGCGCAGTAGCCAACACTGACCTCACCTTGACCTTACTACTTCTTGAACCAAAGTCTTTCAGCAAGCCCATTAGATTTCCAACTCCAATTTCCCACCCTGGACCTCTGCCTAATGACAAAGGCCTGTGGTCTTCTCCTCAAGACTTAGCATCCCACAAGGAAGGAGGGGAAAAGAGCTTACACCAAGAAAAATGTCTGCTCTCAGTTCTGCCCTATTTTCCACAGTTTTGTTGAAGAAATTTGAAAGCTCAAGGACATGGGAAGTACAATTTTAGGTACAAAAAGAATATGCTAAAGATAACAGAGAAACAAAGACTTCTCAGATGGAAAAAACCCTCACAACACTAAGGAGGTCTGAGGAGAGAATTTTTTTTTTTTAAGCAGTGAAATACAGTTCCCCATTCACTCTGCAGCTACGTGGAGGTGCTAAAATGGTGGCAGAATATACTCAAGCAGAAAATGTGGCATGCAGAAGAGCAAAGTAGCAGGACAGGATGTCATTTTCATGGAATTTTTGCTCTATTTGTCATTTTAAATCTACTAACTACTAGTGGGCTTGCTATTTCCAGAGAGACACCTAAAATTTCCCAGTGCTCAACTTCACAGCTTTTCTGAAGTCAATGTTCTTCCCTGTGAGACTGGCCCACTCGGGATGAGTAATGTGCAGCAGCCCTACTGTCCTTCCCCTGCAGCTTTTTCGGGATCCTACTGGTGCCTCCACAAGTGTCCCTATGAAAACTGGGGCCAGCTACGGCAGAACACAGGCACTGCTCATGTTTCACTTCGCTTCTTCTGGGAAGGAAAAAGCTTCTACATAACCCTCCTAAGGGACTGAAAGCAAGGGAACTGCAGAGTGTGGGAAGTGTGGTCTGCTGATTATCCCAGACCAAATTTAAACCCTGGTCACTTCAGAATATTGTTTAAAATTACTCCAAATACCCTTTCCGTAATGTAAAGACCACTCATATGCTAAAAATCTACAACATATGGGGAGGAGGAGGGATGGCCTGCATGACATTAATTTATATGAGAGAAGTAAAAAGACATTCTGAAGCCAAATTCTTTTCATTAAAAATATTTTCAGAGGGCGGGAAAAAACAAACATTTCAAGCATAACATATAAGCATGAGCCGAGTATTTGTTTGTTTGTTTATCTGCTTAACAGCTCTGCTCAAGAACAGACCTGTCAAACTATTAGCATGCTGGTATAATTTTGCTTGAAACATGAAATGGCTAAGCATTCCCATTTTGGAAACCAAGCTTCAGATTTTCACGGCCAGCTTTTGCTTTGGAAAAATTTGTCTGTGTTAAAAAGAGTAATAATAAAATTGCAATGTGGTAGAATGTGAAGAAAGAACTGCAGAAATCATAGATGGAAGAAACCCTGTGAACTCAATCTCCTGGTATTAAAATTTATTCAAATTCTGCTCACAGGGCACTTCAAATTCAGTAAACATCAAGGCTCCATCCAGACACTTTATCTCACACAACACCACTCCACTGGGATAACATTTTTCATGCAGAATGAGGCCTCTGTTTTAGTGCAGTGTGGACACATGGCCCCTTAGGGCATCCAGGGATCCCCATCCCCATGGCAAGGCAGAGCTTCTTGCAGCTTTCTTTCTCCAGGCAAATTGTTGGCAATTACCATCTAGATATCTGAAAAGCTCTGCAATATTGCAAAATGCAACCCATGCTAACTGAGAACAGCAGTTTCTTAAAATATTGCTAGACACCAAATATCAGAGGCTGAGGATCACAAGATACTGCTCCATATCCAGAATGTTGTGTGGATATGAAATGTGCAATGAAGACAACTGGAAGCATCTTGCTAAGCACAGAGTGACTGTCTCCAGAGTCAATGGACTGAGGAAGCTGCAGAGGTTTCTTCAAATAGTGGCAGCAACAGGTAGAAAAGGCTATGTCATCCTGGGAACGAGGGTTTGCCTCTTACTGGGTTTCAGCATGGGAACCACAAGAAAACATCAGCACTGTCAGCTTGTCCCCATGGAAATGAGCCCACCAACACATTCCCTTCATTTAGACCACATTAAGATTTTATTCACCAAAATTTCTGAACTACTTCTTTTTTCTTACACATTCTCCCCACTTTTCTCTCCCTCATTTAATGGCTCTATTCATATTAAAGCACTTGGTTTATCCTCCCAAGGAAGCAGCATAAGAATATTTTTAAGAGTGCTACTTGTACCACTGCATTTTTAAATGGCCTGTTGGGATGAGCAATTCAATGGAATTGAGACTGCCAACCCCAAATCTTGTCCTGTTTCTTCTCATGCAGATGACTGCAAGTACATTTACATAGAGCTGTAGTTCTTCTCATCAACACAGCAATACTGCAGCATTTAACTGGATCTTAAACTGAATCCACTACTTCAGCACATTCCTAGTCATGTCTGATAGCAATATGGTGTTTATTTCTCATCTCAGTGGGCTTTATGCATGTTGAAAAGAGAGGGAACAAGGGGAATCCGTGGTAGACTGCCAAGATCTGCAGAACATTATAAATTTCAAGCCTTCCTACACTCTCCAAGTCAGTTAATACACCTACTTCTTGACTCTTTCTTCCTTTGCACACGTTATTACTGTAAAATTTTTAGTTTAGAAAGGTTCAAAGACAAGTGATGTTATGTGCTGTTTTTATGGTGCTTTTTTTTCTCTTGCGTCTTAATGTTATCAAAGAGCTATGCAAATCAAGTGCAAAAGAAATTCTATCAGCTAATTTACCTCTTTTCCCCACACCCATCCCCCTCCCAATTATCCAAGATATTTATGTCACAGTAATGTAATTCTCCCACTAACACAGTTTCAGACCTGCATATTAATATGCCTCTGGGAGACTGTTCCTGGAAGCTTGCTCCCCAGCTAAATGGCATGGAAGTAGCATATGGGGCAACATCACACATTAAGGAAGGAAAGCACCATTTGTGATTCATGACTTGCAAGTTTGGATTATCCTGTGCACTGTACACAATTAAGTCTTTGGTAAACTTCTCCCAGCTCCCAGTATTCTATGCTTACAGTTGTAGAAAGAAGAGGAATTGATTTGAAGAAAAAAAAAAAAACAAACAAAACTACTAATCCAATTTCAGTTGCCACAACACAGATAGAAGCAGCAGACCAGATTTAGACATGCCATCAAATGAAAATTCACCACAGTTCCACCTTAGTAGGGAGTGCTGTAAAATGCCCCCATGCCAAACTCAACTTTCCATTTTGCTTCTCATTCAGCTGACTCTTAACTCCTACCAGCCTGAGGCAACAGGCCATGAAGCAATACTCTGTTATTAGGTGGCACACCCCGGTGCAATAAATTATAACTTATTATTCCAAGTCACGTTTACCATCAGCTCTTCTTGTCACTCGCCAACATAGAAAGCTGTAGACCAACCACCTTTGCATTGTGAAAACTTGGGACTCCACATGGCATTTCTTTCCACTCCCTGAAAAGATCAGGTCTACCCTGTGAAAAGCAATGGGAGTAGTGCTTGTGGAGGAAACAACATATTTTTGAAGGGAAAAAAGACAGAATGGCATGAAGTGTAAACAACCTCCCCAGTCAAAACCAAAAATTTAAATATAAAGTGTTCTTAAGCAAAAAGTGTATCTAACTGCATTTGTAGTCAAAATTATGCTGTTCCTACTGATACAACATTCTCTAGGATAAATAATCATAGGCTCCAGCAATTGAGATGAATTTGTAAACAGAAAGGATAATGTTTATCTGACATAAACTCTTCTATAATAAAAATGAGCAAAAAAACCTCAGTACAAAAACCTAGAAAATCACCGCAGAAACACACAAGAAGTCATCCTGTTAGAAGATTTCTAAACCCAAATCAACCAGAGCTAAAGACTGTCACTGCTTAAGTCAACAACAGGACAGAGCTCTTGTGTTTTCCTTCTGTCTAACTCTTGACATCAAGTGCCTGAAAAACAAAACAGAAAATAACATACTCTCTATCCTGCTTTTGATATCCACAGGCTCACTTGCTATCTATTGATGAAGAAATAATAATGACAATTTACTCATGCACAGTACTGCATTCTGTGAAATAATGCACAGAAAGATACACAGTTATTATTGGTTTTGTCCTTCTGGGGACAGAGTAAAAAGATGTTTCCCACTAGGAAGAAAAATAGAGAGTTCTATTCACTGATTTTTCACTTTGATTCCTAGTTTTGTGGTAGCTTTCCCACTGTGAAAGATGCTGGATATACATTATCAGAGGCATTTCCTTCTCCCAAACAGCTCATTGCCTAAATAGGAAGAAAAGAAAGGGGAGGGGGGAGAAAGGATGGTGGGAAAAGCGTGGCACACAGTCACAATCTAACTTTCCCAGGATAACAACAGGTCAATCCAGAGCTCAGTTAGGAGGCATCTGTGCTGACTGCCAGCACTGCCCAGCAGCCCACCTCATCACACCCAGCAGCAAGAGATACTTCAGTCTGATGGGAGAAGACAGAAAGAGAACTGCAAAGGCAGCCAGTTCTCTTGACAATTCACCTGGAAAACAACACCAATTCCCCAAGGAGCTTTGAAAGATTTGCCTGAGGCCTGATGTTCATGCTGGTTTCAGTTCACAGCCACTGAAACACTTCACCTGTTAATAGATTAAAAAAGGTAGCAAAAGAAGGGGATGTTGCAGGGCAAGGGGAGGGTAGGAGGAGTGCAGCTGTGCAGTTTAAGACTATGGATGGTCCTTTGTTCACCCAGTTATGTCAACTGCAGTCCATTCAGCCAACTGGGATCCCTTCAAGACTACACATTTCATGGCTCAAATGGCACAAAACATTCCCTTACCAAGTGAAGGCTGCAGACTTCCTTGTTTTTCATTCCTCAAATACCAAGCAGGAAAGGCTGACAAACAGGGACCTGCTGGCAATGCTGGCAGCTAGGTTGTGATGTGCTTTCACATAAAGCCATACAAAATTTTTTGAAAGATGCACTGTGCTGAGTGCTGCCCCTCTGCCAGACACCCCAGTCATCAGCTGGATCACACTCTGCTGCTCTGTAGGTGACCACCACAGCTTCCTGCATCAGACTAGATGCTTCTTCTAAAGGGACACTTGAGCTAACTGGCTTGAGACTCCAGCCTGGCAGATAATCTCTTCCAGAGCCATCCTTGAAGTCATCATCCCATTCTTCCAGTCACCACCATGCTGTGTCCAGATTTAGTGACCTTTACTGAAACCACCATCACTCACTTTCTCTTATAATAGAATCTGCACCCTCAGTTGTCCAAAAAGAAAAGGACTTTATTAATCCTCGCAATTTTTTTCTGGTTTTAAGCCTTCCTAGATGGTTTAGTTAGCACACTACTGAAAGACACAAAAAAAAAAATCCCAAACTAAAATAAAAGAAAATAGTTAAATCAGAATAGAGGCATACCTCCCACATGGACACAATTGGCTTACAGCACATTTGGCTTCCTTTGGAAACATCAACTAAAATCAAGTGGCCCTCATTCAAACCAGTTCTTCACCCTACCTTAATGGCTTTACCAGTCACTAAATACATCCCCCCCCTAACACCAGTTTGTCTCTCTGGATGCCCTGCAATGGTCTCTTTTATGTGGAATAACTTCTTTCTGGCAACTATAATTAGAAATGAGCCAGATAGAGAACATCAAGAAAATAATTTAGATCAAAATTATAAAGCATGTACTTGTACATACAAAATTACACGAGCTGTTGATACAGACTGTACCAATTTCTCATCTTACACCTAGACAGGAATTTTCACCACAAAACACCTTCCACGGAGTCTTGACCACTGCCTGAAGGAGCAGCAGACCCAGTTTGGTGGTATGGCCATAGCAAGTCCCTGCAACAGAGGCTCTGTCACTCAGGTTGAAGGGAACCACAAGCAACCAGAGCAAGCCCTGTGCCTGCCACATGGCATCACAACCACCCAGCATCACCTCAGAGACATCACAAACCACACAAGGTTCCTACTTCAGACTAAGCATGACCCAAACTGACCTACCAGGGTCACCACATGGGTGCACAGGGGCTTTAATACAATCAGGTGCTTCTGCAGCTGAGAGAGATGGCAGCTAAAGGGCAGAGTCTCTCCATCCCTTCTGCAGAGTGACATCAAAATAAGCCTGGATGAAAAAAGCCTGGGGCTGCTTCTCTTTGTTTGACTGCTTTTTAAATGAATTAATATTGACATCTAATCATCATCCGGGATGAGCAGAGCTTTCCAGCTGAAAGGAGCAAGTGACACCTTGTGACCAAGGCCCTCTGTACACCCAGACAAGTCTGCACGTGTTTCACCTTGCTCACACTCACCACCAGCTTGCAGAGAAACCATCTCAGTGCTGGGCACACCCCTTCAGAAAGAGGGTGTGAGATGTCCTCAACAAATTTACGTATTTAGGCACTGAGCACACAGAAGTGCCACAAAATACATACTTTTCTTTGGGCGGAGAAAAAAAATAATAATCAAACCCTAGTTAGTCCCAGCCCCCCCCATGCACCACTGCTGTTGTAAGCAGCCTGCATTCTTGTGGGGGGCATTGTCAGAGGTCGTGCACCATGACAGAAGGAAAAATAAGCCCACACACACCCTACCAGCCTTGTTGCAATGCATCTACTGTCAAAAGAGACCTGCTATGAGAAATGGGTGACAGTCATGGCCAGGCAGCAAGAGGTCAGTGTCCCTCCCTGGGCAGCATCCAGCTATGCTGCTTCAGGTCCTGGCTGCCTGAGGCACCACACTGAAATGTCCAGCAGCCTCCTGGAGAGCAGCAAGGTGAGGTAATAAAGGAAAATCATCCTTTTCTTTTATTTCAAGAATGCTAAATGGATGGCGCAGTTGTTTCAGAAGGCACAAAACTCCATTGTAAATGCAAAAGACATAATGGGAAGGGAAAAGGGGCAGCAATTGCCTTTGCTGCTTTTTATTTCACTTTTTAGTATGATTTTTGGGTTGCTGCTGCACAGAGGAGCCCAAACACACACTGCCCCATACAGCTGTCTCCATCAAGAGTCCCATCTTTTGTCTGACTGCATCACAAGATGCTAACAAACACTCTACATGGGGAGGAGCTGCTAGCTTAATATTAATGAGGGGCAAGAGGAATATTTCCATGTACACCTTCCCAGCAGAACAATACAGCTGAGCAGAGCAAGGAAATCAGGCCATGTAATGAATTTTATTTCAACATAGTTGAAATGAGAGATTTCACACTGGCAGCCTTAAAAAAATTCCGGAACATGAGTACTAAAGAAGAAAAGTTAATGAACTCTTAAATGTACATTTATTTATATACATATATATATATGCATATATATATAAATATTCCAGTCCAACTGTTAACACTTCTCCAGTGCTACCCCACACAACAAAAAGGGTTGGAATTGCATGGGTTTGTGCTTTTCACTGCTCCTACTGAGGGGAGACACTCCATCAAGAGTTGTGGGTCCCTTCCAACTCAGGATATTCTCCTTTTCAATTGTCTTTTCTTTAGCCATTACAAACATCATCAGTAGCAGTTCCAGTTAATCACATCTCCTTGCCACTATGGACAAGGAAGCCAGAATCTGCCAGGCAGAAACTGCTGAAACTGAAATACATCTTGTAGAGCACAAGGTATGCTGCAGGAGGACTACAGTAAGAAGCATTCTTGAAAGGAATAGGGACCATGCCTTGTACTGTAACCCCATATATAAGAAAAAATTCAGAAATATTTTACCAAGTTACTTGCAAGCAACATTTAGCCTAAAATTGTATATTTTAATTAAATGAGGGCTCGCACCTGGAGACTATTTCCAGCATTTTTATCTTCTGATAATGTGCCAAGTACATCTGTGATTCTAAAGGGAAAAAAAAATCCAAATCACCTTGTCCTTGAGAAGCTGGCTAGTGGCCAGTGAGTGATCTGTAAACAGCTTTGTGTCCACACAACTATTTTCAAATACTCAGGCAGTATTTTCAGACCTCAAACTATTTCTGCTTTGTCAGCAGTTTGACTCAGAAATTCAAGCCTGTACTAACAACCCTTCCTATACCAGAGTCAGTAACAACAACTCCCCAATCTCAGCGATTACAGAACCATTTATTTATTTTTTTAGCAAAAGAAGGACCAAAATAAATGTAATTTCCTCTCTGTTGCTACCTCAGTAGTGTGTAAGTTGCATTCCCAAAGCCTGTGGCCAACATCTGTATTATTTGAAAGGGCCAGAAGACAGAAAAGCCATTATGCAACACATTCAGTTCACAGGTTAATCCACAGAAAAGAAAGGCATTAAGGAAATGGAGGCTGTGTGTTTTCTGATAATGACTTTTTACAAAGTACTGAAGAACACACCAAGTGCCTTGCAAAAACTAGTCAAAACATGTTCACCACTCTTAACACACTACAGGCCCTCACAGACTAAATTGTGGCGAACAAAAAGGGAAAGAAATTCCTTGGGAGAACTTGCAAAGCAAGGCTGCAGTACTGCTGCCACTGCAGCTGGTCCTTACCTGCCTTGCTGTGAACTCAGGGTACAAATAAAACACAGATTAAGCAAAAGTTATTTTGGTGCAAAAGGCTTAGTTAGGTTTCTTTCTACAGGAAGAGTCAGCAGATCAATATCTGGCTCTGAGCCTGGTGTCCCCATCAGAATTTTGGGGGTTTTGGTCATCAGTTAGTCTACATGACAGCAAGCCTGCTGGCAACAGACAGGGTACACCTGTCCCAAAGGGAGAAAAGGATCTCTGGGCAGCAGTTAACAGGGCTCATTGAAAGAGCCTTGAACTAGCTTTGGAAGTGGAAAGGGATAAAACCAGAGTCACTAGAGATAAGCCTGGGAGAACCATGCCAATGTTTGAGGGACAGTGTGCTATCAAGGTCCTTCAGTCTCCTGTCTTAGTAAAGGCTGGAGATGGAGGTTCATATGACAGCAAAGACGGAATGGGTTACTGGTGTTTTGGAAACCACATAAGTATCTGAGAAGGGTCACACAAAAATCAGGGCTTTTTCCCATGAAAAGGTGGTGGAATCAAGAGACCAGCTGAAGCACATCTACATCAATGCACACAGCACGGGCAACAAACAGGACCTGGAAGCTGTCGCACAGCAGGAAAACCATTATATAGTTGCCCTCACAGAAACATGATGCAATAACTCAAACAATTAGAGAGCTGCAATGGATGGTTATAAACTGTTCAGAAGACACAGGCAAAGAAGTAGAGGTGGTAAGGTAGCCCTGTGTGTTAGGGAGTGTTTTGACTGCCTAGAGTTTAATGACGGTGATGACAGGGTGGAGTGTTTAAGGATAAGAATCTGAAGGAAGGCCTAGGCAGATATCCTGGTAGGAGTCTGTTATAGACCACCCAACCAGGATGAAGAGGCAGATGAAATATTCTACAAGCAGCTAGAAGTCATCTCATTATCACTGGCCCTTATTCTCATGGGGAACTTTAACTTACCAGACGTCTGCTGGAAACACAACACAGCACAGAGGAAACAGTCTGGGTGGGTCTTGAAGAGCGTGGAAGATAGTAACTTCCTGATGCAGCTGGTCAAATGTGGACAGCTAGGGAATCTGCCCCATTAGGACTGCTGGTTGTGAACAGAGAAGGATGGCAGGCGATGTGATGGTTGGAGGACTCTTGAGCACAGCAATCATGAAATGGTAAACAGTTTTCAGCTCTTAAACAAGTAAGGGGAAGGGCAGCAGAACTGTCACTTTGGCCTGTCTGGGAAACTGGTTGACAAAGTCCATTGCAAGGTAGCCCTGAGGGGCAAAGGAGTCCAGAAATGTTGGACATTCTACAAGAAGGAAATCTCAAAAGCACAGGAGCAGCTCATGTCCATGTGATGAAAGACAAGCTGGCAGGGAAAAAGGCCAGCTAAACCAAGCGCTTTGGGTGAAACTTAGAGAAAAAAAGGAGAGTTTGTGACCTTTGGAAGAAGGGGCAGGAAACACTGGAATGTGTCAAGAGAGCCAACAGCACCCTAGCCTGTATCAGCAATAGTGGTTCACACCTCAAATCCTGTGTTCTGTTCTGGGCCCCTCGCAAGAAGGACATTAAGGAGCTGGAGTGTGCCCAGAGAAGGGCAACAGAGATGATGAAGGGTCTGGAGCACAGGTTCCATGAGGAGCAGCTGAGGGAGCTGGGGGTGTTTGGCCTGGGGAAAAAGGCTCAGGGGAGACCTTACTGCTCTCTACAACCACCTGAAAAGAGGCTGTAGCAAGGTAGGGGACAGCCCCTTCTCCTAAGCAAACAAGTGACAGAACCAAAGGAAATGGACTCGAATTGTGCCGAGGGAGGTTTAGATTGGATATTAGGGATAATTTCTTCACAGAAAGAGTGGTTAGGCATTGGAACAAGATACCCAGGGAAGTGGTGGCAACACCAACTGTGGAGGTATTCAAAAGACACGCAGATGTGGCACTCAGGGACCTGATTTAGTGGTGGACTTGGCAGTGCTTGGTTAATGGTTGGACTTGATCTTAAACATCTTTTTCAACCTAAGCAATTCTATGATTCTATGGTTTTAGTCCCCAACACACACACCTCTAACTGTAGGTAGGATATACACTGAAGACTTTTTTAGTATTTCTAGTAAGAATTGCACTTTGGGAAAAATAAAAATCTCTTTTCTCATGACACCACAATACACACAAAACTATTATTCAGCTCATGATCCAACATCAGCCATTCCTGCAAACCACAAGTCACTGCTCTGGACCACAACTGCCATTAGACGTAATATAAAAATTTCTAGTAAGAAAGGCCAAGCTTTTGGTTGTAAATCATTTGGTAAACTGGAACAAATAAGGCAACTTACTATTGCCCTAGACTGAAAAAGAGGAGCAACGATCAAAATTCAGCTGAGGAGCATGAGTCATACATTTTGCAGTTATAGCCAGGCAGTTTAGCCCAGCATCACTATCCACGAAACCTCTGTAATACTGCACCACTTCTCAGGTGGCAAAGGGAAAGGAAGAACACTCCACCCACAGGAGCAACAAAGTTGTCCCTCTGGCCCTGCAAATATCTTGGCAGTCACACTCCCATAAACGGGAGAGCAGCAGAGACACATCTTGCTGAGGGCCAGGGCACAACATAAAGGAAGCAGACAGTGGACCAGCCCTGCTGATGACTACAGCAGGCTGATCATCTCTGGGACCATCACCTCCATCTCCCCTAAATACAGAAATGGGAACCTATAAATAATTCAGATGGAAAGTCCCAGTCCCCTGCAAACAAAGAAATATTTCTCCAGCAATCATTCAGCCCTGACTCAGGAGCGCCCTACACGCCCAAAGTTTCTATCCCCAGCTGGGTGGCTTCCAAGAGGCAGTCATGAAAGATCCCATGTATTTGCCAATACACTAGTGTCTCCAAGAGCAGATGCAGTTGACTGTGAAGGATGCACCCAGACACATATGGATTGCAGCACAGCTGGAGCCAGCACACTGCCTCCTGCCGTGTGCTGCCACGGTTCTTTGCAAAATAACCGGTCATCTCAGCTACTGCAGCTCAGAGACATAGAGAAAAGCCTGGAAGCCTTCAGTAAGCTTTTTGTTAGAAGTCACAAGTGAAAATACTGTTTAATCCCACTCAGAATTTAAACCTTAAAAAATTTTAATCCTTAAAACACAGATATACATAATGCCAAAGCTGTGGCCAAACTTAATCTTTTACTATTTGTTCCACCTCTTCCAACCTTACAAAAAGGATTGAAGAGGGGGGACTGGAAATAAATATTTTTTTAGGAGTTGAAGCCTTCCACTTAAGGTTTCTGCTCAGTCACTTTCCTGGGACATGTGGAAACCTACCTAGAAAGTTCGAGTAATACTATCTGAAAAGCTACCCACCATTTAAACAGATCACCACTTGAATCTGGAAAACAGTTGTGCTAATCACAATCAGGTACTCCAACCAAACACTACAGCCATGACCTAATTACATTATGTGGTATGGTGGTGCAGAACAGCAGTTCCTAGAATTAAGCAATCTTCCAATTAAATGTCATGCACCAAAACCAAAATTAAATCAGCTGTGATGCTGCCCTATTACTTCTACTCCCTTTTCCCATCAGTGAAAGAAAATAAAGTCCTTTCCACCAGTATGAATGTTGTATCACCAGCAGGACTGGATTTCGAAGATGCTGGGGAGGGGTCTACACATCCCAGATGTGCCTGTCCCAAATTACACCATTATGAGGACAGCTAAAACAAAGTAACTATTTTTTAAATTACAATAAAACTGGATTTACAGAAGTTTCAATGCTTTTAAAGTTCACCTTATAAATTTACAGCCACTTGTCTAATTACTGAAAGAGCATTACAGTTTATTATAATCACGTGTCTGCACTGAAAACATGAAGATGGAATGCTGGAATAGATTGCTCAATTATACAGTGCACAGCTATTGCAACTGCTGTCAAAGTAGATTTCAGAACAAGTCCAAGCACTTGTTTTGCAAAACACAAGCATAAGCAATAGTTAACACTTAAAGCAATTTCACTGAACCATGGATCACAAGGCAAAGCACATGCAAGACAAAATTTAGCCAAAAGTGCTGTTATGGACACACACATGGACAGATGACTATTTATGCCAAGTATGGGGCAGTCCCATCAAACACACAGACAAGCCAAGGGCTGACTCTGGTTCCACACTCTAAACCCCACTTCACCATCAACATCACCTACTCTGAGTAAGAAGACCCCGATAAAAGACAGAATCCCACCACTTCCACCAGCCCAGCAGGTGAGGTTGCTTCACGACACAGGGAAACTACTGGCATTCAGGAACTACAGGGCACAAAGGAAAGGAGTATTGGATGCAGCCAGCAAAGCGCAGCCCTGGGAGACCCATCTCTGGCAAAGTTCTTAAACTCTGGCTGGAATGCTGCTCCACTATCACTGAAGGTGAAAAACACACAAAGAGTCATACATGTCAGTCATGCCAAAACACATTTTTCATCATCACTCACCTCTGTCTGATTTTGTCTGTGGCAGGGAGGCAGGCTCCACAACCAGCTCTTTTCAAGGGAAAGCCAGGGGCTTTCTTACCCTACCCATGGACAGCTATGGGGCACCCATTGCAGCTACACACAATCTGAAGGAGGGCAGTCAGGTCCCTGTAGGTACATAGGTCTGTCCCAAAGGTCTTATTCTACCTAGATTAGGGCCTGAGAAGCTGTTTTAGTGTAACAAAACAAACAAACAAACAAAAAAAACCAAACCAAAACAAACAAGAAAGCCCCACCTCCCCCCAACAACAAAATAAAATAATAATTTTTTAAAAAGTAAAAAACTCAGGCATCTTGTGTTCTTTCTTATCAACTAGCTACAGCACATCCCAAACTGAGATGCCTGGAAAGAATAAACAAAAAACAAAACACAGCTCAAAGCTGCCAATGAATTTCCATCTGAAACATCAAGAAAACCCCCAAAGCTTAATTGGATGCTACACTGGGCTTGAGCTCAAATAAACATGAGAATTCAAAGCTGGAAGCATTTAAGATGCCCATATGGCAGAAAGAAGGGAAGGAGCCAGTACCTTCCACCAGGAGAAAGGTAGAAGGACTTCCTTTTCTGAATTTTGCCACAAACCCTAACTGCAACCAAGAAAGAGTGAAGCTAAGAGACTAGAGATAGAATCATCCAAGATCCAAAGTATTAAAAGTGGGGAGCTGTATTATCCAAATATCTGCCAGAAGCATAGAGCAAGGGTTCCTCAGTGTGAAACCAAATGGTTGGGACAAACAAAGTAAACAGTTACACATTACTGGCAAACATCAGCACTGCATTGAAGAAAAAAAATAGCAAGTGCTTAGTTTTACTTTAATGGATTTTGATGATTCTGCTTTTTATTTTCATTTTACTATCACTTCAGTAGCTAACAAACTATCTTCTATATGCACTTAAAAAATTATAATGCTCAGTTTCCATTTAGCCTGCTCATTAGTTTGAGTATTTCAGGAGACACTATTCCAGAGCAAAAGGAAAAAAATAGAAGAAACCCAACACTTCTCCACTACGTGAATAAGTCTGTAGCTAAGAGAGGTTTAATCTATCTAACTGTATTGTTTGCCACTTGCATTTATAGCTAGTATTCAAGTCAGTGGGTGAAATAAAACAAAAGGTGGCAAGCAAGAAAAGAGAAGTCTAGTTGACTGCTGCATTGGAGTCTTCAAAAACCATCCTTAGCTACAGGACAAGCAACTGAAAATTAACAGAAAAACCAACCAATTTGAAGTAGATCACTCCAGCTTTCCAGTTTCCATTTTCATGTTCAGTGCAGGCAGAAATTAATTTGTTTTGCTTTTGTAATTCCTGTGAAAGTGTCACACACTCAGCAAAAAGTACAGCCTTACTAATGACAAATTTTAGCTCTGTCTCAGGATAGGAGTTGTTCAATGTATAGGCAAGCCTGTGCCAATACCTTCTAAACAAGCTAGAGAGATACATGATATGTTTAAATGAAGTCTAATTCCTTCAAGGAAATTCACTTTTTTTAAAAGCCTTTGGGCTACATTTCTCCAGGCTGCCCTATGGAAGAGACCTGAGAGAAAGAGTGGGTCAAAAACAGAAGAGAGGACAGACAAGCCCCAGGGAGGAACCAAGACGGAGGTCTCCAAGTCTGGCTTGGCACAGCTGCCCTGGGGAGCCGTGCCATGCTACAGCTTTGGCAGAGCTCTGGGAGCTGGGAGCTAACAACTGTAAACAAACAAGAGACTGCATTTTTACTGCTGGATGGGTCAATGGCAAGGGAGCTGAGTTTATGGCATGTAGGTGCAAGTACAGCCCTATCTTTCATCTCTTCCTCCACATCAGATCTTCAGTACTCCCAGCCATGACAACTCCCTTCATCTCAGAAAACAGAATCTCAAGAGAGAACACCTAATAAATTATTATTAGGATTTCATTTCCCCCAGCTAGAATCACCTCGTGAACAATGAGCAAAGCCTTTCTTTCTTTCTTTCTTCAATCAAGATTACCTGATACTGGATTCCATGTGACACTCACTTGTAGCCCAGCAATCTAAAAATCATCAGAGGGAGGGGCAGTTGGCAACACCCCATGGAGATTCTTCCCTAACATCTCTACTCACTTTGAACAACCAAACTCAAAGAAAGAAATCTTTCTCATGGATATCCCCATGACAAAGGAGGTGGAACCCACTACATAAAGCTAGAAGGAACCGTCAAGGAAAAAGCAAGAAGGGAGGAAGAAAAAGAGGACTGCTTCCAGCACCATTAATCCTCACAAAAGGTCCCTGCCTAGTCACTACTAGAACACATAACAGCAGGCCCTTACATCAGACAAGTCCAGGAAACAAATGTGCACACAAGAGATTGTAAGGATGAGCAAAGGCCAGCATTTAATAATCCCATCTACCATCACAACCTGCCTATGTGCCTTTTGCACAGGGGAGTCTCCCTTTACAGCATCAAATTCCATTCCTAATAGGAAAGAAAAAATATTGCCTCTAGAGTGTTGGTGACTTATTGCCAATATAAGATTAAGATAATTTGATTCCTCAAAGCTAGATTTAAAGAAGGCTTATCCATTTAATGATGCCATTTAATGACAGTTAACAATAATTCTCTCCACCACAGTAGACACAGACACTTCCAGGACTGGACTCTACTTGTCTACTCTGGCTGTGATGGAAGGTCTTCATGAAAATACAAGTACCTCAAATTCAATGGGGCAAAATATAGGGCCTGAAGTTCAAAGATGGGAAGAAACTGCTTTCTGTGATGTTTGTCTGCTGCAATATTCAAAACATGCTTCTCAAGTCTACAAAACTTCGATAGTTAAGGCCTGTGAAAAAGTACTGCTAACAAAGATTTTAAAACTTAAGTAACAAATATCCATTAGATGTTTTCACAAAACTCTCTAGCAGACCATAAGCTCTCTACCAAATTACTTCTCAAACCAACAGCTGTACCAGAGTACCTCTGCACATATAAAATTACTTGTGGAAAAGCTTCTATACACATTTAGATCTTAGCATTCCTACCATTTTTCATGCAGTTCATGCATGCAGTGGTAGTCTAACCCTAACAGCATCTGCATTTCTACCCTTGTAGAAATACTCCTCTAAATCTTCTCCATTTGCAAATGTTCCTTTTTACTCTTTTCAAGCCTTATCCTGCCAAATCTGCTGCCTAAAAAATTAATTTTATTGTACCACCTTTCACTTCCTCAGATGTGAAGCATCCAGCAGCTAAAGAGCACACATCTGCATCTTGCCTTTGCAATGAAAGAGAAAAACATGCCAACCATCTCTTTTTCCAGTTAAACTCAGCAGGTAGCTCAAACATGGCTTACAAGAGAACACAGAAAGGTGCTCCCATGAACAATGGGCTTGGGGTTGGAAAACAACATGGAGATGTGCACATTGCCAGGATCCAACACAGAGAGTCTGTTCCCAGGATAAACTCCAGACCTTGATCCTCCCACCCTCCCCCCATCTCTAGTTTTCCAGCTTTGCCATGAAAACCAGCAAAAACTTCAAAACATTAATTCAGAAGGGAAATACTGTCTTGAGAAATTTGAGGCACATTGAAAGAGACACATGAACATAAATCTGGGGTGTCTGTCCCCACAAGACAGTGGGAGGTGGGCGAATGCATGTCAAGAAGAGGGGTCTGGAAGGAGATGACACATTTCTATTTCAGCTGTAGATTTCCTGTGCAATTTTGAACATGCGACTCAAATTTCTGTTTTGTTTCAGTTGTTTTCTTCTAATCCATAAAAATACTAACTCCATAGTTGTGTTGTCAGATGTAATTCATTAATGTTCAGTAAGAAAAAAGTGCTTTGATGTTCCTGAGTGAAAGCTGGTGCAGATAGATCACATATTAAAGAACCACTAAATATTACCAGGACTAATGCCTTACAAGAGTATTTGCGATTTCTCTGTACTGAGTGGCCATTTGAGACCAGGAAACAGCATTGGACACATCCATCAGAAGCATCAGGCACATTCAGTGCCATGCCAGATTCAGAGGAGAGCAGATGACACCACAGAAGCAAAGAGACAAAATCATGGGTGCTGAGGGAAAACCAAGGAAGCTGAGTCAGACTTTCTCTTCCTCCAGCAAGAGGCTGAGACCAGACTGCCAGCATCCTGCAGTTCAATTTCTATAGCCCACATATGGGTGATTGATGCTCTGTGGGACACCCTAGGGCAAGCAGAAAAGAATGTAATGTTCTATGTCCTTTTTGAGCAGATGCTGGGGGCCAGGCAAGACAGGATGCCCCAGCACGCCTCTCCTTGCTGGAGAGAAACAGAGGTGAGAGGATGGAGAGGAAGAGAGCAAGACATGGGTCCCATCCCACTGCCCCTGAGGCATCACTAGCAATAACCCCAATACAACAGCTCAAAGGCAGTGTCCCAGCTGGCTGCACCTGGGTTTTGAAGGCAACTGGGCTGTGGTGGCCTCTGAAAGTGGGATCAACCCCTCTGACTTGAGGAAGTGCCTCAACGTGGCTGGAACAAAGGACCCAGGAGCAGCTTAACAGCAGGCGTGGCTTCTCAGCCTTCATAAAAAGGCATGCTGCAAACAACGCTGCAGTTTGGCAGACAGGATGAAAAGGAAGAGGAGTGCCTATTCAAAAAGGCACTACTGATTACTACTACTTCACGTGAGATGAGATCCTGCCACCTTTTAATTTTTCACTCTTGATCCCATATACTAAAAAAATATATATATATATAAAACAAAAACAAAAAATCAATCAAACAAACAAAAAACACCACAAAAAACAAATAAACAAAAAAACTCCCCTCCTATTCCTGAAAAGGTGGTATGGTTTTTCAAAGAGTATATGCATTCTGACTTTGAGCTTCTGAGTATTAATGCTTTCCACGTTAAATATGGAAAGGAAGAAAGCGGGAAAGATATTCTTAATTCTTGCACTTCTCTTCAGCACAGCAAAAGGGAAGGAGCAGGTTAAGACAGTCTCCAAAGAAAAGTAGATTTTTTAGTAATGGAAGGTCTGTTAAACAAATATTAACGGCATCATGTGGATGTCTTCAAGAGGCTGTAATTCCAAGATTTGCTGATGCAGAGGAAATTCAGATCTTTATCTATAAATCTGAAAGCAAAGCAAAATGAAATAAATTTCTGAATTCCCTCTCTGCAGAGACATTTTGTCCTTCAAGACAAAACTCCACTGCTTCAGCACTGTCACTTCTAGACCTTGCTTGGCTCGGAGCTGGACCTGCTGGTTTTCTTTCAGACCTAAGGTGTTCTTGTTTCTAAAATTACAAGTCACTAGATCCTCTGAAGGCTCTGTATTTCAGGGGTGGTGAGAAAAGACTGCCTTTAATGCAGTCCAACTCCTCCCACACTTTGCAACTGATGGCTCACTCTATGCCAAATTATTTTAAAATTCTGCAAATCCAAGAAAGAATTTTCCAGAAACAAGGAGCAGCCTGGGGTAGTGCAGCACCCTCCACTCGCAGGGACCCTCTTCTGTACTCCAAAACCCTAGCATTGGCTGCAGGTTTACATCCTACCCTCAAATGACAATTTTTGCAGAGCAAGCTGGTATCCCTGAGGAACTACACTGAAGCAAAAGATTCCCAGCTCCCCAGGTCATGATTCATTCAATGCTATGATGGAGGACCACCAAGAAATTAGGTGTAGCCCACTCCTCTCATGACACTTCAGTGGGCACACAGCCTCATCCTCCTTCCTCACTCAGCTGCAAGAGTTACAGCTATTTAAAGAAACTGCACCACACATCCAGCAGGAAGGACTTGTCACCCTCCTCCCGTAGGAGCAGCAGACATCATTAATCAGGTCCTAAGATCATCCTCTGCCTGGTGCTTTTGTGTGTCTCTGAATCATTAGAATATTACTAGGGGCAGTTTATAAGATTACATATAATGAGCACTAGTTAGAGGAAAGTGCATCATGAATTTAACAGAACACTAAGAAAAAAGAGCAACAGTCCAATTATCTTCTCCCTATGCCAAGTTTCACATAAAGCCCTCTGTGAGGCCAACACTATAGCACAGTAGGGAACAGCACAGTGGGCTGAAACTGTGTTATTCTTCTCTTTGTTGAGAAAGGAGGACGAACAATTTGGACGGGAAGGTATTTAACTATCTATTTGATTAGTCATTCAACAGAATGACAGAGGTCACCAAAGCACCACTCAGCACAAATGAATATCTGACCTCACATCACATGTAAATGTGAAGTGCAATTCCTCCCTGAGCCCTTTCTCTGTCTCTTTCCAGTGCTGGGTTTGATACCAAAAATCTGCTTTACCCCAGTTCTCTTAACCTATCATGCTTCCAGCATTCCAAAAGAAGACCAAGCTTACAGCAAGTTGTGGGGGATGTGGAGGTTACATTTGCAGTATTTATAAATAACTATTTTATATCCCCAATGTTACCTGTTTTATATCACTATGCCCAAACATCAACAGCTAAAGCAAAGCAATGGGAAAAACCATGGCAAAAATTAAGCTACTGCAGGAAAAAAAAAGACACAGAGCCTTTTTTATTGAGTAGAACAACCAATTACCTTCAGGTTTACACAGTTCACTCCTTCCTAGGCGAGCCAAGGATCAAAGAGGATTCTAAACCTCAGAAAAATGCTAGAAAAAGGAGCAGAGGTTGAGCAAGAGCCTGCCCTGGGTCTGCGGGTAGAAAAGACAGACTCCCACATCTGCAGCTACAGCTGCAGCAAGCTATAAATTAAATTAATCCATCTAGGCAGAAACACAGATGGGAGAAACTTCATAGCGGGTATCTATAGCATGAGTAAATACACCCCTGCACGCAGATGTTCTGCAGGTTTTCAAGGTACAAGATGTCCATAGGAACAAATGAACAAGGCTGGATTTGCCAGGCAATTTTTCTGTATCACTGAACATATACATGATGTCACCAGCTCCCAAAGGGAAACAGTTGAAGAAACCACACAGGGACAGTGTGAGGCAGACATGCCTGACATGGGGTGAACAGGAAGCCTGCAGCTCACACAACTTCCCCACCAGCCACGTCCTGAGGATCCGACCCAGCATGAAGCACAGGAAGCCAAAGAAGCCCGTCCCTATGGAATTGCACTGCAGGCAGAATAGAAAAGTTTGGGGCATCCCCAGAGCTCAGAGAGGCACAAATTGATGGGCAGCCAATGGGAACTCAACATGAATTCTTCAATAAAGAGCACAAGGGAACCAGAGAGCTAACTCTGCAAAGGAAGGGAAAAGATAAGGCTGCAGCTTCTCCACCAGCTACCAATGTGTCTGGGTATACTGGGGGAAGCTTGCACTGAACACTAATTAAAGTTGGAACAGCAGGCAGTTGGGACTGAATAGATTTACACATGCTCAGCATCAATTTATTTCTTATTTACACTGCAGTACCACTCAGTGGCCTCAAATAATAACCAAATCAGCATTGTGTTAGACACCGTCCAGCCACCCACACAGACAAAACGCTTAGTCCAGAGCGCTTACAGCCTGGTGCTCTTGCTCAGGAAAGCATGTGCACTCCAGCTATCCCAGACAGCAAATACTCCAAGAGTTTAATCCTTAGTTAGTCCCAGTTAGGGCAGAAATGCCCATCTGGAAAATGCCTGGCCTGAACAAACATTGCTTCAAATTCAGGTCTTTCCTCTGGCTGCCTTATGCCCAACACTCAGGTCCTGCAAGTTCCCAGCCACTTGGTAACCTGGAAGGAATATCCTTAGGATGCTTAAGATTAGTAAAATGTTCTCTAAAGTGATCAAAATGCAGTTGTGATATTCAAAAGGAAACCATGCAGACAAGGAAAGCATTAAAATCCATTAAAAAACCCCACATACATCCCCAAAAATACAACAAACACAAAAAATATCACTTCTTAAAGCTTGTTCCTCCTGCTGCAGGGCTCAAAGAAGGTATTCCATGACAAAATTTTGACAATGTTTATCAAGCACACTGTGGCTTCCCATAAATGTGATTTTGTTAAAATTGCCACAGCTCTAACCTATAGGGTTTGTGATACTATTTACAGTTCTTGTTCTAAGAAAATATTGTGAAGTTCTGATGGAGACAGTTTCTCGGGGCCCTCTTCCATCAAGGACTGCTTTATCAATACCAAAGTACTTCCATATCTCAAGAGCTATCAAGTTTTCCCATAATGCCAATTTCTCTTCTAGTTTAGAATGTTTGCTATAACCCACTACAAAAGAAAGGACATAATTCAGTCAGACGGAGGGAACTAATTCCTACCACCCTCCTGATTTCCAAGGCCAGAAGAAAACCACAGAGCACAAACACTCAAAGCAACCTCTAGAGAGAACAAGCCAGATGAAAACTGTCAGACAAAGCAGGAAAGGGGGGAAAAAAAAGAAAAAGAAAGAAAAAAAAAAAGGGAAAAAAAATGAGGGTCTCCAATCTGAGGCTCATAACAGAAACTGTTTAACAACTTGAATTACAAATTAGACTAGAACCCAAAGTTATAGTATTTTCTTAACATTTGTATACATGCCTAAATCAAATCAATAATTAAGCTTTAGGCTTACAGGATTTACTTTGTTATAGTATTCTACTTGGCAGAATATTTTACAGCAGCAAGTTTACATAGCAGTTCATCCATAACCATGATTTACTTCACTTTCATTAGCTTAAAGACTAAAATCAGAAGACATTTAATTTTTCTTATTTAAAATTTATAAATTAAGGAAGTAGGTTCATGAGTACTGGGTTGCTAAAAGCCACTTCCACACCAAAAAGTTCAACAAGAAAAACTTACTGCTGCCAAGGACATCACTTCCAGCATGGGCTCACAATTAACTACCATTGTGCTGTGTGACTGGAACTGTGATGAACCCTGTCAGGAGGAGAAAAATATCTACCTTTCCCCTTTTCAGGCAGGTATTCAGTGAGATGCCAAGGAACCGAGAAGTAATTTGGAAAGGCTAAGACAGACTTCTGGTTCCATGACTGCTGTTACCAAAAGTACAGACTTCAAAGATGGATGGATGGATGGATGGATGGATGGATGGATGGATGGATGGATGGATGGATGGATGTCCAACTGACTTGGAACATAGTGAGGAGGAAGAAAACCACGTTAACAAGATCAAGCAGATTAGATCACAGGGGCTGCTAATAATGATCAGGAGTTCAACAGCAGTGGAGTTTCTCCAGTTCTTGTCCCTTCCTTGAACAGAAATCAGTGCCTGACCTTTCTGCTGCGTTCACAATGCCTTGTGCTAGCTCTCAACCACGGGGAAAAAAAACACGTAAGTAAATAAAATAAAATGTTATCCCAGCTGTAAACAATTTTATTACTACTCTACTCCCCACAATTTTACTAAAAATACACATCATTTAAAGAAATCCATTTATTCTGTCCTCAGCTATGAAAACAAATTCTGTTTTTTTGAGGACAACATAACTGTAACTTAAGCCTTTTCAAAACATGCCTCCACGAAAGCAGTCTCTGTCATACCAGCAAGATGAATGCAGGTCTATTCAGGATGTTCTTTCAGCTAAAGCCAGGGAAACAGAAAGGTTGGTAGTGTTTATGGGTAGAGTAAGTCACCTTTTTTTGATGCCAGAGGAAATTAAAAGGTCTAGTTTGCCAGAAGTTATTTCTCTAGAAGTAGAGGATCACTTGAATTCATGGGTGACTTGATCACTTTCAGTAATTATCATATTTGAAAAGAGAAGCATTGATCCCAAAACAGGAAAGCAAGTGTGGTGCAAATGTTCTTTCCAAGAGATTTACCACCTTGCCCATCAAAACAAAGTGGGTGTTTAAGAGAAGGTTGTTTTGCTTTCAGCTTGCAGCCAAATTGCAAGAAATTAGTTCCTGTCCTTGTCTGGACGTAAGGAGGCAAAGCAGGGAAGCTGCTATGTGCAAGATGGAACAGGCAAAAAAATGGGTAAAAGCCAAGGGTAAGAAGGCATCTGAGAACATAAGCAGAAGGCAGGGTGTCGAAGGAACCAGGATGGGAAGCCCATGCATGCGCAACAACTCCTCCTGAGTCCCTCACTGTCAAATGAAGCCCATCTATCCTGAGCAGACCGTACTGCTGGAGTCACAGCTTAGACCCACATCTCACCCCATGTTCCAGGGCACCAGCAGTTCATGCCTCACTTCGACCAGACCTGAACAGATGTCTGTGGCTGTGACTTGGGGATTCAGCTAAAAACCCAGCTAAGGGTGGGCTAATGCCAGCAGGAGCAGGTTCCTGACAGCTCCCTTCCTTGCACCTCCAGCCCTGACCTCAGGCACAGCAGCAGTGGCCACTGCCAGAGAGCCAGACTGGCAGAAAACTCCAATCGCTTCTCTGTCGAGGAGAGGGGGAAAGAAAAGGAAAATTAACATCCACAGCTCAGAGACAAAACCAGTGCTGCTGAGCTAGGAGGCTGAGCACCTGCATCCAACAAACAAGTAGACAGGGTCAAAGATTCCTAACAAGCAGATGTGGTGGAGGTTGCAGCATTCCTACCAGAACCAGAATGTCTCTTGAGGATAAGACACAAACTCCTGATGATTTTCATTTATCAGCTGGAAATCAGGGGGCATGCTGCTACAAATTACAGGGTCCTCCTTACTGATGATGGTTACCTGCAGAAACAGATTGCCTGAGGATGCAGTACCATTCGATCAGAGGCTACACAAATTAGCAGTCAGGAACAGCCTAATAGACCTAAGCTCTCCAGCTCTCCTTGGGGCACAGGACTGGATAATCTCCTGCGATTCTTTTACATGAATGGATTGTTTACCTGTACATGCATAGATATACATGCACACATGCATATATATATACAAACATGCACACATAAACTATCAATTCTGGGGCAACAAAAGATGCCATATGTAATTTCCTTAATACAGTTTCCAGCTCACCTGGATCTTAGCTGAAAGGAGAACAGAACTCAAACCCCCTTCAAATGATCTATACTATAAAAAAGTCCCAGTAACACAAGACGTTGCCAGGCATCCCATATCCAAGGATTGCAGTCAACACCTTTGGTCCCTTACATAAGGTTGGAGTCCCACGACCAGTAAGAAAAGAACAGGCTTCCCCCTCAAAGCAGAGGAAATCTTCCTAAGGTTAATCTGCTGGTTGTTAAGTAACTTAGGCCAGACACCAAAAGGAGACTGATCACATGCAGGAGATTAACACTCTGCAGACATGAACACAATGGCCCAGGCAAAGGCACCATGTGCTCAAACCTGTGCTTACACCCTGCTATGCCCAATGTGCTCTCAATGGGGCACTCAATCGATCAACGTGTAAGTGAAGGGGGCAATGAATCCTCTTTTGCTTCCTGTCTCCCTCGGAAAACATGACCATATGGTCCTCCCTCCCCTCCAGCCCCCCCACTTCCCAGTGGCTCGGGCAGGGCCAGGGTGGTGTAGGGGATCTGAGTTACAAACTTTCCTGAGGAAATGCCACCGAGATGGTATCATCAGATCCTTTGAGAATAGGGAATAGATAAGACCAAGTTCTGGGAGATAATTACCCATTTGTGCTAAGAACATTTTTTCCTTCACAATAGCCAGACTTTTATTCTTAAACCTGTTGGCAACTTTTTTCCCTCAGAAAGATTAGCCTACTATTACAAAAACACTTATGGAAAGTGCCTACTGAAAGCCCAGGATGACACAGATGAATACAGATTATGGTCCTAACATCCAATGTTAGTGAATCTATCTCGGCTCTTCCATGCCAAAGCCCCTCTGCTCCTTCCTCCTGTCTCTTCCCCATCAACCTCTACCAAGTTCTGTCTCATCTCCAAAGCCTCCTTGTCCCTAAAGGTAGGCAGGGCAGCTATCAATGGCACAGAAGGCCAGCAGGGCAGGGCTCAGATGTGGCTGTGGCCAACCCAGGCTGTAACACAGGTCAGCCTGGCCAAGTGTCCTTGACTGCTGAAGCTCTACATCATTTCAAAGCAAGTTTTTTCAGACGGTTCTGACACCATTTGGCTCCCATCACAATGCTGGCAGAACTGTGTAGTAATTTTGCCCAGCCATAAGAATTTTAAACCATGCTTAAGCATGCCTGCTAACCACATGTAAAAGATCTACCAAAGTGCAGCCAAAAACGACTGAAGCCCTCCAGCTGACCAAAGGGCACCCAGATAAGTAAGTAAATAAACAAGCATGCACTCACAGACAATGAGAGCCTATCTGAAATACTTCAAAAACCAAATAGCAGCACAAGACATTTCAATGGGATTCGTAAGTCAGCACACAGGAGTACCATATTTACAGGGATGAAAATTCAAGCACTGATCCACTTCTTAAGGCTAGCACAGGGGTTTCTTACAGGAAGATTAGTGGAGAAAAGAAGGAAAAAACTGATTAGTAACAAGACCTGACATTTGCTCAGGTCAGGAGAGGAAGTCTGGTATTTTCCGGAGCAGTGACTGAGAGAGCAATGGGAGATGTGTTGATACCACAGGACCATCAGCAACCTTGCTGGCAGCGATGCCAGTGCATCACAGGACACAAGAACCTAGGGACTACCAGGTTGGTACCCAGACACAAACTGTGCATGCCTCCTTTGAGCTAACCACCTTCCTGGGCTTCTGCTGCCCGTCAGGGCACCCCAGCATCTCCACCAGCTTCATCTCCAAGGGCCTGGATCGAAGAGCCTTCTCCGTAACAAGAAAGAACAAGTCAGGTCCCCAGCAAGAGCACAGCAGGAAGGGAGGAAAACAAAAAGAACCACCTGCTGCCTTCACTCAGGCAGACCCCAAAACCTCACTGCCTCTGAAACAGTATCACACTAGCAATGGCATTTTTTCAGCATCAGCAGTAAAAAAGATTAAATGGTAGCACTCAATGTTACTTCAAAAGTAATAAATAAAAAAAATTAAAAATAAATAAATAAAAAGAAAGAAAAAGAAGAACCAAACCCCAAGTGCCAAACTCCTACCCATGGAGCGTTAAGTCAAATAGACGTTNTAAAAAAAAACAAAAAAAAAAAAGGGAGGAAAAAGAAGCCGTGATTTTCAGAAGACATTCCAAAAAGACAAGTTTCTTTAAGCCTTCCCAAAAACTGAAGGCATGTGAATAGTCACTTGTCAGGTCTAAGAGTTTGAGCTACAGGCTCCACACTACCTGGAAATTAATTTAGAAGCTACAGGAGAGATCCAAAGACTTCTTGTCCAAGCCACATGCACAAAATAAAAACCATTCCTTCAGCCTGTGCCCTCAACACCCTTCCAGACACAGGTATTTCATCTGGCATAAATGCACTCTAAGGAGGGCAGCAATCAAAAGGGCACATTTAATGCAATTTACCCATAATGAAAGCCAAGGCTTCCCTAATGCTGGCTTAGGGCAGCCAGAGGAGGAAAAGCCACAGGTTACTGCTATCCTCAGGGTTCAGCCCCAGAGTCCCCTCTCCAGGGCTCCTCTTGACAGAGGTAAAATGCCAACAGCTCCACAGTACTGCATCACAAGGGCAATAGATGGAGGGAGGGTGGGGGGAAGAAATTATCACCAGGAGCTACTTTGAGCTTCCCACAAGAGAGTCACAAACCACAGAGTAACATTTTCAGTAACAACTACAGGTCACCACAGGACAATGACATGTAATATTTTACTTGTACCAACTGGAGATGTCAATGCTAATGAATAGATAATTTTCTCTTCTGATGCCACTCTTATAAAATATCCAGGGCCAATAGCCTGTTTTTCTCCCCGAAACATAAACCCTCCCAGAAGAACCAAGAGCACTGAAAGCCTAGGTTGCAAGAAGTTATGACTAAACTTTAGCATTAAAAGCTGTGAAAAGAGCCTGTTACCTTCATAACATGGCAGGCCTAACCTATTGTGAGAATCTGCAATGCTGCAAGCTCAGGACCTCCCTGAAGCCCAGCCACCCAGAGAAAATGGATGCACTGAGCAAAACAACAATACTCCATGAGCGAGCAGAGCCCTCAGTCACTTTGTACCCGAAATGGTGCAACATTTCAAAGGTCTGGAAAACTTGCAGGCCAGAGCTGGGAGTGGCTGGAGCTTGTGTTGAATAAAAAAACAGTAGCTAGGAGCATTACATAATATGTGGTTAAGTAGGTAACACAGGAAAGGCTAATCACTAATGGCTACTCACTTCTCCCTTAAAACAAAGAAACATTTTGTGTCCTAAACTCCTAAATAAAGAATTAAAAACAATAACCAAAACCCAAAGGCCCATGCATAACCTAAAGAAAGTATTTTCATAGCTTTTTGAAGCTGCTGTAAGCTTCGTGGATCACCAGGATGACACCAGTGATAGCAAGAATTCGCCTTCACATTTGTATTGCTCCTGGCCTCCAAGAATTCAAAAGCTTTAGGTTAACTCTGATACACCCATCCCCACATTTCTTTCTCGATGTCCTCACAAAACAAAGGGGGGGGGGGAAGAAGACCAGAACTAAACAACTGAGGAGTTGTATTTCATGCCCTCTTCCTTTCATCAGATAAATGTAGGTCAAAAATGTGCAATGGTCCAGCTCTCTCCATAAAGATAAATTATGGAGCTCAGGGAATTAATACCTCCTGCACTTCTGAAATGGCCAAGCAACTTTAAATCCCTTAACACACTTATGGTAAGTTTAAAATGTTGAAATGAATTCAGGGTTGAATAGACCTAGCCATCTCATTTCAAACATTTGGCAACTGAGACTTAAAAACAGAGCCTGAAAAACAGAAGTAGTAGGAAAAAGTAACACTACAGGGGCAGCAGTCGAGCCTCAGATCCCGAGGGTGGCTTTTCCCCCCTTTCCCTGCAGCCAGTACAAGGTGGTCAGAAAAATGGCCAATAAAATGAGAAGCCAGCTGAGAGGATTTGTAACATGAAACCACCAGGCACAATACTGAAAAATTTCCTGACTGGGGGGGGGGAATTAAAAATACCAAAACTGCCCAACCCCCGTTAGAGAGGTCATTAAAGACAGATGGTTAATTTGGAAGGGTTGGTAGGAGCTGCTCCTACCAGCCCGGGCACCAGCACTGATCACCTACATATCTGCTGGCAGAGGAAGATGCCCACAGACAAAACAGAGGGCTGTGACCAGGACAGATGTGCAGCACCCTGCCAGGAAAGAACACCCAGCTACCACCATCCTCACCCATGGATGCTGCCACAGCAAGCACATCTGGACCTGAGGAGATGGACGAGAAGGAGGGACACGGTGCAGCCAAAATGACTTTTGCATTTAGGTTTCCTGGATGGGTATCAGCAATCTGTCATAAAAGGAAAGGAAAGCCCTAACCGAACCATCAGCTACACTCATTAAAATCTTAAAGACGCCTGGAGGACTGCCCTTTCTACAGCATTAGAAAGTCATTGGCAAGTTCATCTTAACCGGGATGGAGATTTCCCTCTGCACTCCCCACCACCTTCCTCCGCTCACCCCAAATTTAACTACAGGAGAGAACACTGGATCATATTTAACAAAAAAAAAAAACCGTCCGAGGGCCTGCAGCGGGGTGGGAGGGTGGAGATAGCGGGAAGGGGGGCTGCAGAGATAAGTCAGGCTTTGCTGTGCACATGTCTTGTCGCTATTTATCCCCTCGCTGCCGTCACGTGAGCCTGCACAGGAACAAAGGCCCTTTGCTCAACCAGCCACAAGGAGCCCTTTAAACAGCACAGCCCAAGAGTGAGTATCCTTCCAATTAGCCTTTAAACTGCACCACTAAAATAAATAAAAAAAACCCTTTTATGCAACAATGTTAGCCCTTCACCACAGAAAGTGGCACTGCTGGAGCATATACATCCCCCACCCACAGGGACAGAAAATTCCTGCATTTAGGCATGCTTTCTGCCCCCCTTGTATCCATCAACAGATCAAGCTCTTCATTAATGGTGTTTGCCTAACTTGCTAATTTAAAGGATGAAATCACTCCTGCACAGTACCTAAAAGAGGACAGTAATTTTAGATGCCTATTTCAGAGGAAGCAGTACAAAACAACTTATCCTCTTTATTTCCTGCACAAACTAGAAGCAAAAAAAATCAAATGCAACTTCAGCCCAGAGTTCAGACCTGACAGAGACCCAGAGGATTTGTGCCCAAGGATCAGTTCAAGGCTGGCATCCTTCTGGCTCAGAAGGCAGCGACCTGAGTGCACGTGTGTGTGTCTGTCTGTGTGTCCGTGCATCCATGCGTGTGCTAGCAAGCCCTGTACAACAACAGGGGCGCCTGCAGAGCACCAGACCTGCCCCTGAGCACTCAATCCTGCAGCAGGTTCCAGCAAACCCTATCTCACTTGAGCCAAGTCACCTGATTTCAGCACCTCAAAATGAGTCAAAATGTGCAGAATCAGGCTCTAGAGCAGAAAATCAGCTCCTCTGCTTAAAACCACAGCAATCCTCGCCTGCCAGTTCTTTTTAATCGCTAGACTGACAGCCATGTGGTCAAGTCGACAGCGCCAAGTACTTGTCATTTCATCGGTGCTGCCAATTCCCATCTTGCTGAGACAATGACACATCAAAAATAGCTTTCATCTGTTTATATACTGCACGCTCGGCAAACTATGTCACCAACTGCTGGTGTGGGAAAAAAAAACAACCTTTTTTTTAATCAACTCCATCCTGGAAAAAAATAAGATTACGCACCCTCTGCAAAATACAAAAAATGTATTCCATATCTTGGGAAACCTTCAGTACATGCCATATTTCATTGCAGATTACTATATCCTGGAAAAATTTATTAGAGTAAATCATAATTCTCACTCTTTACTAACAAAGAGCAAACCTTTTTTCTGCAAAATCTTGGTTTCTGAAGCTGCTGAAAATATTCAGAAGATAGAAGCAAACAGCCAAAAGCATTCTTTCTAATAAAAATTGAAGCCTTTTGCACACCAACCAGATGCCAAAAACAACATACATAAAAATTCACAGTCTTTCTTCACAGTTTCATTGGTCTCCCTGAAAGACATACGCAGCATGAGTCACATCCTTTTGTTCCTGTCTTCCTAGGCTATTCAAATTTGCTACTTCTTGGTGGACACCAATTCTAGAAAAAACTCTGCTCCCTGCTGATCTGATGAACACTGAGTTCATGAGAATATACCATGCATACATAAGAAAATACCATGAAACATTTTTATGTGCCTTTTTTGCTTTCTTCTTCCCTCCTTCCAAACAGGGTAAAAATAGTTTGAAGCACCAAGTTCCATACAGGTAAATTTGAAAGGAGAGCAACAAGGAAATCCACACACTTAGAATAGCTGGAGAGCCAAATTAGAAAATTATATCAGATAACCCTACAGTTGAGAAACTACACCAAACAAACACTATGTGGCAAGCAGCACCTAAAACTTGCTTTGATTCTTCATAAAACTCATCCTGTACTTTGTTGAGAAGCGTGAAAGGAACTGCAGAAATTCAAGAATAAGAGCTCTTTCACAGCTAAAAAGAACCTTAGGCTTAAGACATGTATTTACTGTTAACAAACTAATTTTCATCTCAAGTGCTCTCCCGCTAACAGCAGAACATATGAAAGTGTTACGCCAAAAAGGAGTCCCAGATTGCAGGAGACAGCAAGAGTCAGGCCTGACTTAGGGAGCCCTCATGACAGCCTAATAAATCAGAAAAACATATTTTTCCAACTTTTAGATTAAAACAAATACCAATTTGGTGATAGCATGCTTTAGAGCAGCCATGCTTCCAAAGGAAAAATGACTGTTTACACTAGCCTGATATTTTAATAGATGGACACACATGGATCATTAATTATGTCCGGCAGATGGAAGTGGGCTGCGAAACCATGCAACACAACCCACAGGTCATCAAGCTGCCAAGGTGTAGGTGTAACTTTGCTATCTAGAAATGAGCAGAGAAGAATGGCAGGAAAGATGAGGCTGTGCCAGCTGCAGACAGCTCTTCAGTGCTCTTTCGCCATGAAGTCAAACCATGGTGCTCCTACCACTGTTTACTGAGTAGCAAGTTCAACCAATACTTTTTCACACAGCCAGATTCCTTCCCACCGGATGCCACTGAAGCCAAAGGTGGAAACATGGTTTATATCATAAGGCTTATTAAGAATGGATGAACTGGATGCAACCTCAGTTAAAAAAAAAAAGCACCCACAGCAAACCCCCAGGATCAGCTGCCAAAGGTTGGTAATACGGGAAGTCTCTCTTTTTGTCTGTATATGTATTTTTAATTCTTTTCTCAATCACTGACAAGCACTAAAGACAGTAGCCTAGGCAGTACAGATCTGCAGCCTGATTCCACATGGAAGTTCTTAGGCTTTCCCAAGTACACTTAGATTTTTGTGTAGAAAACATTTAAGTTCTTGGAAACAGGCTTTTACATCAACAGTGGCAGCTCACTGGCATCTTAAAAAGTAGGACTCAGCCCTAAGTGCAGTGTAGAAGGTGTAATGCTGACATAAAGCAACTAAGCAAAAGAGAAAGTTCCTGTTTTCCCTTTATCAGGATTTAGTATCAAGTTGGCTAAGTGAAGTTGTACAGCTCTATGGAAAAAGCAAGGTTTTTTACCCCTACTCCCCTCCTCTTCTGAGACATTTTCTTCCTTATGAAGAAGCAGCAGGTAAATTAAACCAGCACTCCAGGCCCCTCAGGACTAGCCAGCCTGCCAGCTTCTGGGAGGAGAGCTCAACTCTGAGCTTAGAAAAACTTCTCTGAAATCATAAGCTCTCCCCCGAGGAGGTGGTGATGTGGAAGCAGATATTGATAAACACAGATATTAGCTGTTGCTCTGTTCTCACAGTCCAAATCAAACAAGTGGAAATAGGAGAGAATTATGTATGCATTAAGATTAAATTCATACTTTAAAATACCATTAGCGAAAGACTGGTAAGAGATCAAATGCAATGCACTCCCTGTAATTGCTGAACTCCTTTGGGGTTTGTTTTCTTTTTTTATTAAGTAAACGAATTCCATAAGAGGAAAGATATTCACATATGGTTAAATTTTAATTTGGTTAGTTATATAAACTACATGCCACTATAAAAATTCTCACCAGTAGTTTCAATTCCACAATCACAAGCTGTTATTCACTTTTCATGATTACATGTTCTGCCCGCTCAGAAATTTGTCCTTCCACTTCAGTCATGGGTTAAGCAACTAACAGATGCATTTAAATCAGACTGTTAAAGAACTTAGTGAACTTTCCAAGTACAAAATATACTAAAATTAAGCCTCACTTTGTCGTCATATTTCATCGACTTGTCATCACCTTCATCATGTACCCAAAGGTAACATTGTTCAAAACCATGCTAGGGCACAAGAACATTGCATAAAAAAGACAAAGTAAATTATCTTGCAGCTTAATATTCCTTAATGTCTCCAAGTAAAATACAGTATTTTTTTAATAAAAACACAAAGCAAAGCTTCCACAGAAAAAAAATCCCTACTAAAAACTATTTTAAATGCCATGTAGCAATCACTCAAAATGCAGCCTTACTATAAAAACACAAAGCATGCTCTTAGCATAAAAATAAAGATCATCATGAGATGGGGTTTTATTCCAAATTTAAAATTAATTAAAACTTATTATATGCAAGTGTTGGATGGGGCTGAGTATATGACTCAGTCCTCATGTCGCCTTCAATCACAGTGACGAATCTGCTCTTCAAGACGAAGTCTGAGAGCTATGGGTAAAACAACTTATTACTGTTAGCTCTAATTAATCCAAACCCAACTGTTTCTAGTTCTTCAGTACACAGAACAAACTAGATACAGGCTTCTCCCATGCATCTAATTAAAACAGCAAAGTCTTCAAATCTAGGGTTACAAAAATGTAATGAATAAATTTAAATAATTTGCCCCTTTAGGCCCCTAATCAATGGAATTATTTGTGAATGTAAATCTAAGAGCATGTCTGTATTTTCCTCAGTATCAATGCCCCAGAATCTCCATCCAAAACTAAAGATAGCTCCTCATACAGCAACCTCCTACATACACCAGAAAAAGGCATGCTCCCAAGCAATCAAGGTGAACAAGCACCAGGAGGAGAAATCTAAGTGAGAAGGAATAAGAGACCAAAACTGCCACTTCTTAACAAAGATTATAGCATTTTGTCAGTAGTGCTTCCCACAGTAAGGTGTTTCCAAGGAGTGGTTAACATGTGCATGCAATTCCCAGGAATACCGGCAACGATAAAAATATTTACTTTTAGGCTACAAAAGCAACCCAAATAATACTGACAGCCTCAACCTCATGGCAATCAGCATATCTTAAAGCACAGTAAATAATCTCCAAGGAGAGCGATAACATTACAGCCATCCTAAGAACTGTGAACAGGGTTCAGGGAACAAAGACTACCAATGTTAAGAAGATAGGCATCTCCAAAAGAGCAGTTTCCCACTCCATCCAATACACATGGACACATGACCTGTAACTCTCTGCTCAACCCCAGAGCTGGAATTCTCATCTCACTAAATGTGGAGATTATTTGGGATTTGGCCTGCATGGTACAGAGCAGAGTTGAACAGCAAATGCATACCTATCCTTCAGAGCAAGATTAGCCTAAGGAATCATTATTTCTAAAAGACACAAAAAAAAATAAAATAAATAAAGGCAGTGTGTGACAGCTGTCAAAAAACAGTACTTTTCAATCACTGAAAAATGAAAAGCCCCCACCATTATCTACCTAAGCCTACAGCAGAAACCTTTTTCTTTGTGCTGAAGTTATCCAATACTTGGACCCAGATTTTGGACCAGCTGGGACTATTATTTTATACACACAAGCTTCCATTCGGTTTTCCTACAAACTGACATTACAATAAAGTGTCATCCACTCCACTTGCCCACATTTTAGGCTACACAGAGAAAGGGTACAAAAAGAGAGCTGCTGCAAGAATAACTGCACACCCCCTGATTCCCAACTTCTGAGTAAAGAAATTCAACATATTAACTTGGGTTTTGCGCATTTTTGCGGGGTGAAAGGTCACTTCTCGTTTCCATCAATGTTACCAACACACACTTCCAGAGCCAAGGCAGAAGAGCTCTGGCTGGTGAGACAGTGCTGGCTGAAGGTCCTCCTCACTCCAGATGGCCACCACCAATCCTTGCCTCTGCAGCCAAATTCACCCACTGAAATCCACCTACAAGCTTTCTGCCTGCTCTAAATTAGAGTGGCATCAGAGCTCCAGCTACCTTTGTCCATGGCTGTGTGATACTGAAACTCTGGACCAGGCACTCCTTCCCCTCTTCCTGGCTGCCACCAAGGAAGGACACGCTTCTAACAGCACATCACTCACCCCCAGGGCTCACCTGCAAGCACTCAAGGAGGTGTCTGGCCATCCCCCCATAGTTCAGTTTGCTTGTGCATCCGAAGTGAATTGAAAAGGCAATCACAAATGCTAGCTCAGTTAGCTGCTTTGCCAAAAAGTTGAGCACAGGAATTTAGTCAAGAGTCCAAAGGTCTTTATCCTAGAACCCTGAATCATCCATCACAGCTGAGTACTAGCAACTGAACACACTAACAACTACTCGTTGCAAGTTGAATATGGGAAGCATTATAATTTTCCTAGCAAAACAGAGGATACTGACCACATGACCCCTCTTCATGTGATTAATCAAAGCGTGTTTTGAATTTAAATAAAACTACAGCAGAAATTCCCTTGGGACACTCAAATCTCACCATAAAAGCAAATTCTGGTTTGCTGCAGGCAAAGCATGCAAATATTCTTGAAGAACCATAACAAGCAAGCAAAGAAAAGGTTGGTCAAAAATCCAGTGCCATCTGCACCTCTTTACACAGCTGGATAGGACTTGAAAGAATTGGAAGATCACAGTTATGCCAGACTTGTTTTTCTACTGTCTTTTCTAAAACCTTTCCTCACAGAAAAATTACCTCATGCTAGCAGGTTTGGGGTTTCTTTGTTTTTCAACCTATAATGTGGCTACAGCAGTTCTTCATCTACAAGACATCTCATCATTTGCTCTTCTTCTGAATTCTGTGAGCAAGCAGACCCTGACAGAGATCTATTAACATGCACATGATTCATGGCACCAGTCAGAAAGCAGAGTAAAGCCATCATTAAGAAAGCCAAAGGAGAGAAGCTGAGGGAATATTCCCTTAAATAAAGGGATTAATCTAGGAGGTGCTTTATTAATACAATACATAGTGCAGAACACCTAACTGGAGAACAAAAAAAGGCAAAAAAGAACAGTGAACTCTGTAACTTGGGAGGAAATCAATTTCTAAGACACACTGCCAGCCAGTGCAAATGATGCTGTTTCAGAACAGTTGTTCTTCTGTTGTTTTTTGTTTGTAACTAAAGACTTGTGTTAGCACTTTTTTCAGCGAAACCCATGAAGCACCTAGTTGAACACAGTGAGAGGTTTTTCTGTGTACGGGGATACCTGGAGCTTTGAAGCAGGCTGCACAGTAACAAGCACCCCAGAGCATGCATGGGCTTCCTGTGGGTGTGCTTGAAAAGCAGGGGGAAAGTAGGTACCAGTGGGAAGAATGATTGAGCAGGCAGGCCTTTGCATCCTGCAGCCAGGCTATGGGAGGGGCAGCTGCCTGCTGCCCTTCTTGGCTCTGCTTCTAACTGCAAACCCAAACAGCAATGACAGCAGCAGACCACTATTTTTAATTACACAGCTGGGATCATCTGTTCCCTGAAGAATTCTTTAATTGCTCTTTGCTTGACAACCTCACCCCCCTTTCACAGCAACTAGGTCTTGAGAACCTCATCATAACAGCACTGAGCTCCCTGAAACACAAGCACATCATTTTTGTAGTCTTTTACTCAGTTCTTTCTTTCCAGAATCAAGGAAGTCTAGACATACAAGGACTGACTAAATTATCAGAGACACAAACACATTAAAAAAAAAATCAGAACATAAATACGAACACTTTCCATCTAAGTATTTCCTTACTAATCCACATTAGTATGGCAATTAGAGGGGCAGAGAAGCCTCACAACAACAGCACAACCTGAACCATGTGCTTCAGTTCCAGAGCACCTGGTTCTGCTGGGACATACATCTGGTATTACCAGGACCCCATCTGTGCACCTTGTGGCTTACAGGGAGCACGAGGAAAGGGCTTGATGAGGGGCCTGTGACACCTCAAACTGGGGTTTCCAGGCCCCTACAGAAACAGAAAACAGCCAACCTATTCATGCCTACCTGTGGGAGAAAATGAAGCACATACTGCATCTGAGAAAACAGTGAAACATTTTAAACACTAATACTTTCACCTTAGTGCACTCCCCATGAAAACCCAAAGTGCAGGTGCCTAGAGAGTAAAAGGTATTTCAAAGAGGATTCCTTCTGGGCAGTCCCAGGAACGGGAGGCTGCCAATCCTGCAGAATAACCCAGCATCAGGGAGGTGACAGGGTGGGAGTCACCTGACCCTGCACCCTCATAGTGCCAGCAAGGCAGTCCAGACTTCCAGGGCAGGTCACAAAACTCACCACTCCCCACTGCAAATGGCCATTCCTCCAAAGCCTGCAAAACTACCAAGCTAATCCTCCGAGACAGGTAGCATTGGTAAAGCACTTATAGGAAAATGAAGTACCAAGGAAGAAAAGTATTTGGCAAACACCACTGCAGTTTATAGCAAAGTAAGTTGATAAATCTCATGAAATTAACTTTTTTTTTTTGTTCTGTTAAAACACCCACTCACACATCACAGAACAATTCAGGAATATCATTCTTCCCTTTCCCTCTGCCCCCAGCCCTTTTCCACTAGCTCTGGAGGTAGTAAATTAAATATTAAGAAAGTTTCCACTGTAAGTTTCGGTTTCTGACTTCATTTAAACTTCATCATGCTCCAGCTATTTCAAAAATCCCCAGCCAGTCCAGAACTGCAAATGACACCCATCCATAATGGAAAAATTAAGTGCTTAAAATTAAGTACCTCTCACTTAAGGCAATGAAAATATAAAGTCCAATCACAAAATGTTTGGCATGTTGTTTCTCACTCTATGTTTCTATAACTTCTTGCTTTAAATGAACCTTGGGGAGAGATGATGCTTATCAGCATCCTCTGCTCTAACATCAATTTTTCCCAAACCATCACCTAAGTATGTGCCCACTCCACTGCAAGAGCTTTCCTCTCTTATATGAAGACTGTGAATCTGTTTAGTTACTCTCTGGTCCACCCTGCTGTCTAATATGTTATTGGGGACATGAGGACAACCCTAAGTCTCAACTTTGATACCCCTCATTATCTTAAAGAGCTGCCAAGTCTCCTTCAAAAACGTGTCTGTGCACAAGCTGGGGAGAGAATATTCCAGCTTAGAAAACCACTTTGAGCTGCACCTTCAGAGAACACAGCCTAATTAGAACGGAAGTTTGTAGCTCAGTCATGCAAGAATCGTGGGAACACATAGTCTACATGTATGTTAGACACATGGACATATATCTTTATACATATCTACATACCTGTATGTACACGTATAGATGTATGTCTATGAAATACAGAGAGGCACACATCTACGCTACATACCTGGCTGGGAAGAGAAGCACAAAGGCATGAAGTCCCACTGCTGCGAGCAGAAGCAGTGCAGGTTTACACAGACATATTTTCACCAACCTACCACAAGAATATTAATGCATAAATATCAAGACCAAAAATACTAATGAGTACAAAAGCCGTGTAATCATTTTCCCAGATTAAATCCATCTGTCCAACAGAATCCATCTGCCCAAGGAGCTTATTAAGGCTGGAATAAGTCTTTTATTAGTCGGGTTACTAGGATTCAAGCCTTATCTCTGCCACCTTCAAGTTCCTCCCAGGCTGCCAGCCAGCATGCAGAGCTAGCTGCCCCACACACAATGAGGCTTTGCCACAGCTCCTGCTGCAGGACAGTGTCCCCTGCACCTCTCAGCTGCAGGGAGGAAACTGGGGAAGTAGAGAGTCCCTTTTCCCTTCTCTTTCTTGACCTGCTTAATTGTGTTCAGGAGTTTGATGTTCAAACTGCAAAAGTAATGCTCTGAATGTCTCTTCTCACCCATAGAAAACAGGAAGAATTCCATTGCAAGCTCCCCCAAGCTCAGCAGAGCCCAAGCTTTCAGGCGTGGCACAATCCCACCTCTGTGCCCTGCTAACTATGAAGGGAGTCACTCAAACCCAAACTTGGGCAAAGAGAAGGTAATGTCTTTGTAAGCCTGCAAGGGCACAGTCCCAGCAGCCAGCCTTGCCTTGCCTAAGCACAGCAAAGCAGGAGGCGAACAGTGCCTCATCAGTCTCCCCAGCTGCTATTCAGAAGCAGGCAGGCGTCTGGAAAGCCAAGAGACTGTTAAAGTTCAGCTTTGTTCACTGCTTGGCATGGTCCAGAGCAGCGGCCCAGGGAAGCTGGCACTGGGAGCATTTATAGGAGAAGGGTCTCCCAAAAATGGAAAGGAGGGGAGGAGCGGCTAAACAGAGATATATTCCCACCACGGATGCCAGAAAAGAAAGGAAATGACCAGACAGATTAAAAAAGAAAATGCTCAAAGCAATTTATGCGAGGTTACATCAGGCAAGAAAAAAAGGGCATAGATCAGTTTAATTTGGAAGGGAAATTGCAGCAAGAGCACCTACTACATCCATATTTTTTTTCAGGCTTGTTTATATAAAAGACATCTATCAACAATATGTTAGAATTATAATACAAGGAACAATTCCTGCTCCTTTGCAGATATACATTGGGGGTTTATTTATTCTTCTCAAACACATACAGGAACTTATTCTTGTGTTTTATAAACTCTCTATAAAATAAATATATGTTTACAGGCTGACAAAGTACCAGCTGATACACTACAGCAGACAAGAAATAGTGGTAAGGAAGAATTAAGTCAAAACATCCCAACACAGTGGCACATCCGTGTTTGATGACCTCTTCTGCAGGAAGCTCAAGTTCATTCCCTAACTCACTGCCACATGAGCCAGGACACCAAGCAGAAGCCACCACCATAATCTCTGTACTTTAAAAGATGAACTATGTAACAAAAATATACATTCTGTAGAAAAGAGGAGGATGATAAAATTGCATCCAACCCCTGTGGCAGTACCTCTAAGTCATTACAAGAGTGGACCATTAAGACAGCATAGATGGCAAGGATCTATAAAACCAAAGGAAGCTCTGAACACAGCCTGTTTGCCATACTTCAGTGAGTGCAAATCCTTAAAGCAAGATCTCTACATCAAAGAGCCCTAGAACTTCTCTTTTACCCCCAAATCACTCACCCTCCTTTGCATTTGGAAACACTGGATGAAATGGACTGCATCCAGCATAACCACACACACATCAACAGTGTCTGAGCACAGGCACACTGGAGAGAGGGAGGAGGGAAGAGCTTGTATATCCCTCCTCATCAGGGCTGGGGCAGGCATGTTGGAAAAGCTCTCTGTGAAACTCCACCATGAACCAGGATATGTATGCACCATACAAGCAGTATGGCGCAACATTGTACCTGACCTATTTCACCCATTTGACTGGGCTTAATTTAGCACAGTGAGATGAGCTGCAGAAGAGTTTGCTTTCACACATGTATATAACCACACCTTCTCACCCTCCCAATTAAGAAGATGAAATGCAAGTTTTCCTTCCATTATTTAAGTCATGAAAACAACCTATTTCTCAGAAATCTAGACAGAAGATATCAGTATGAGATAGCCAAAATTTCATATGCTAAAACATCTCAAAAACGAAAAGGACTGATGGCTCTGCATTTTGTACCAGAATATACAATTTTCCTTCTCATATTTCCTACCTCCCAAGAGGAAATAAACGGAGATAATAGGCAATGAAATGTGCTGAGAGTAATAACCATCAGTGAGTATAACCTATTAAAAAATTAATTTGTTTCTATAATTTCCACAACACTAATCTGCCCTGAAACGTCAGGAATCAGTAAGAGAATTACCGTCTGTACTTGTTAGAAGAGGGGCTTTTTATAGGGCCCTTAATTGTTGAAAATTAAACAAACCTAGTGCCGTGTCTACAAAACACATAGTTTCATGTATAAATAGCTTCTCATCTTCTAAGCAAGGGGAAGTACTTTCCTCGAAATGACTATGCTCTTCTAGCTTTTGGTTATACTGTTTAAGCTGAGTCAAGCACACCTTATGCTTTGGAGGACATGCCCCCTTCTGCATCTGGTAAAATAGAATTTTACACTTGCACATGATACATCTTTAGGCCTCCCTTTGAAGTCATTCCCTCACTGCCCCCAAATTTATGTGTACATAGAGTCTTCACCAGGGAGACAAAGCTCCAGTTACATTTTATCTGCACTGAAGAGAGAAAAGGAGAAAAAATGAAGAAAAAACAGGAGAATTGGGAGAGAAGACAGAAAGGAAAGAACAATGAACAGAACAGGAAGAATTTAAGCCAGATCTCTGAACAAGGACTTTTTACTCTAGCCTTACTAGGGCTTGTCTACATGGGAAAGTCAGGGCAAAGGAACTGGCAGTGTGAATTTTCAGCACACTTTCTTTCAGCAGACTAAATTAACCTGCCCAACAGGCGCTCTTAGTGCACACTCAGCATCCACAGGGGGAGTTAGTGCAGAGCAGCTAGCGTGCTGTAAATTCACACCCTAGCTTACTGCGCACTAACTTCCCCATGTAGACAAGCACTAAGCTGCAGAAGCCTTCATTTGCCTAAACACTTTTTTTTTTCCTCCTCTCAGTGGACTAGTTCTGGAAAACGCAGGCCATCACCATTCTAAAGCGGAAAAAAAAAAGGGGGTCAAATGCTATTCTTCCAGTAAAGCAAACTAGAAATGATCCACAGGCTAATTTGTTTTCCCCAGCCCTAATCAAAGGCCTAGAACCCATTCAGATGAAAGCCCCCAGCACAAATGGCACCAGTAAGAACACACAGGCCAAAGTATTGGGTTTGGGTGGCAAGGTACCACAGGAGGGGTTATAGGGGTTTATTCTCTGAGAACCTGCCAGAAGCTTTCCCTGTCCGACAGGGCCAACACCAGTCAGCTCCAAAACAGACCTGCTGGTGACCAAGGCTGAGCCCAGCAGGAATGTTAGTAATGACTCCAGGATAACGTATTTAAGGGGAAAAATTTATTACGTGAAGTAATTGTGGCCAGAGAATTAAAAAGGAAGAATGTGTGAGACAACTCTGCATCACCAACAGGTCAGTGAAGGAAAGGGAGAACGTGCTCCAGGTGCTGGGAAAGATTCCCCTGCAGACCATGGTGAAGCAGCTGTGCTCCTGCAGTCCTTGGAGGTCCATGGTGGAGTAGACATCCACCTGCAGCCCCTGCAGACCCCACACTGGAGCAGACAGATGCCCAGAAGAGGCTGTGACCCTGTGGGGAAGCCCATACTGGAGCGGGCTCCTGGCACGGAGGACCTGTGGACTGAGGAGCCCACTGTGGAGTGGGTTTGTGGGCAGAACCTGTGACCCCATGATGGACCCAGCCTGTTCCTGAAGGACTGGGGCCCATGGGAGGGACTCATGCTGGAGCAGTTCATAAAGAACTGCAACTCATGGGAAGAAGCCACGTTGGAAGAGCTGGTGGAGAACTGAGGAGGAAGCAGTGGCAGAATCAACCACTGATGAACTGACCACAGCCCCCATAGTCCATCTCCCTATACTGCCACGCTGAGGATGTAGAAAATAAATAAAGTTAAGCCTGGGAAGGAGGGAGCAGTGGCGGGAAGGTGTTTTTAAAATTTGTTTTACTGCTCATTATCCTGCTCTGATTTGATTGGTAATAAATTCAAATAATTTCCCCAAGTTGAATCTGTTTTGCCTGTGATGGTAACTGGTGAGTGACCTCTTCCTGTCCTTATCTCAACCCACAAGCCTTTTGTTATATTTTCTCTCCCTGTCCAGTTGGGGAGGGGAATGATAAAGTGACTTAGGTGGGCACCTGGAAACCAGCCAAGGTCAAACCACCACAGCTAACAACTGGTGTTCAATTTCTCCCAGGTTCTGCCTGTCACACCAATACAGAAAAGCCCTGAGAGAGCAGGGTAACAGGTTGCACCCCATCAGTGTTGAAGCAAGATGCAATCTCCCAGTGCCAGTAGGCCAATCTGATGGTGCCTGAGAAAAGTTCTACACCATAGATACAGTTCAGACCCAGTTTCTTCTCTCTCTGTTAGTTAATTAAAGAGGGCTTTTTCCCCATTTTGGGTGACTCATATCAAATTTGTCAGCCTTTCCTTAATAGCCTCTTAGCACAGTAAGGTACCGACACGGCTCTGAGCAGACCCTGACACCCTGATGTCACTGTCTCAGAAGCTGCCCGTACCAAGCAGGGACTTTTCCTGCCTCAATCCCTTCCTGCTTTTGGATCCAAACTCATTGCACCTTGCTTGTTGTCCCACTGGGGGGACAGCCAGGCACCCCACAGCAGTGACCAGGTGGTGTCATTCTCTAGGAAAGCAAAGCAGCTTAGCAAGCCTCCAGCTCTGTCCTCTTGTCTGTCACTACTTCCAACCACAGAGATTTGTCTAAAGCGATCAGACTTCAGACTCCTGAACTGTTCCCAGCACTTGTTTATCCCTAAGACAATTACAAGGTTAATATTGCATAGAAAAGGACAGAGAACCTCTCCTGACTCACAACTCTTAATTTTATATGATTTTTACTTTTTGTGCCTTACTTTCTCCTCCACAGTGAGAAGAATAAAAAGCAAAAACACAAGGTGTGAGTAAAGGCACATATGCCTCAGGAGCTGGGTGATCTGTACTCTGAACAGAAAGTAACTGGTGCCATTTTTGACCTCCCATATCAAGAATCATATTTCTCATTTACTATTGGCAGAACAGAGCTAGAGCAGAGACAGATGTAGCCCTACATGGAGTTTTCTTCATCTTAAGGATCACTGCAAGACCTCAGTCACATCAGGACATCACCTTCAAGGAAAACATGAGAACATCACCAGGAAAAGGTCACCAGTGAAGAGCTAAAGTATCACTGATGGTTGGTTAGAGTTCCCCCTCTCAAGCCTTAAAAAACTTTCCTTCAAACCAAACCATAACAAACAAGGAAGCCAATTGGGTCACTTCAAGTTTACATCTTCATTTAAAGTTCAGTGATTTTTAGGGCATGAACTGGAAAGGCAGGAAAGGCAGGAAAACTAATTCCTCTGAACAAGTTAAAAAAAAAAAAAAACAACCCAGACAGAGGCAAGTGATAAACCCCATGTTTTTCACACAGCTCTGCTGCCTTCTCCCTGCAATACCCTGAGCTCTAAATGACCTGCAAATTAACCAAAACATGAAATCTGACTCCATGGCCTTGCTCTGCACAACACAATCAGCCTGCCAGACAGTCCAACCATGAGAAAAAGGTTTCAATGAAAGTTGTTTAAATATATTACTGCCTGTCAACATTAGATTTTCTACAAATAATGCACTAAACACAGCAGTCCCTTTTAAATTGCGTTGGAAAGACTACCCAAGGAGGAGTAAAACTCAAGAGAAAAAGCAACAGGGAAAACAAAGGATGACATAGTGACTTTCAGCTCTTCTACCTCAATAAAAAAGCTAATCAGATCAAAACCAGATCTAGTCCTTGCATGCAACACAGACTGTCAATGAACTCTCAGTACAGAAATTGATACCAACAATTGTTCTTCTACAGATTTCTCTGGAACTAACAAAATTCTGATGGTCTGAAACAGTCCTAGCAGGCACAGTACCAGTGGAAGTACCTTAAAATCAAGTGAACATGTATTAGAGACTGCTACCAATCTCACCTTGGCTTTAAAAATATAAAAGCACAGCAAGTAGGAGAATAATAATCTCAGCATTTTGACCCAACACTAAACGCTTCTGGTTCTGTTAGTCTTTACAGCAAAACTCCAGGAGAAATTTTGCAGCAGTAATAAGTGGAGAATTTTCTGACACATCGTCACATCTCCATCAGTAGGAGCCCATTCCCACAGGCACACGTCTCTCAGGACACCAAAGAGATACCACACTACCTCAGTGGTATGGACATCCTCATCTCATGCAAGCTCCACTTTGGGAAATGAGCGCCACCACCCTTTGAAGAAACATTTTCTTTGCAAGAGATTACTTCTCTAGAGCCCACCTGCACAGTTTCCTATTTGGCCTCAGGCAAACAAACCTGGCCCACTACAAACTCAACACGTCACTCCTTGCTTTCTTAGGAGGTCCTAATGGAAGGAGAGTAGCCTAAAATAAGGGCTTACACTTTTTCAGTAATAGAGAGAGTGAAAGGAGAGCATCCACACACAGGATTATGTATGAACAACGCTACCAACCAGGAATCCTTGAATCTTACACTTTTTCCATCTTGAAGTTTCCTGGAGCAGATGCACATACATGGGATTGAAAGTAAGTATTTAGGCTTTCATTCCTGCCCTGTCATTAGATGTCCTGTTCTGGGAAGCAATGTTCCCTAGACCATTGTTACCCAGAACTACAAGCCTGTCCCTCCATCCATCAGTGACAAGGAAGGCATTCAGGCGAATACACCAGGTCGTCAAAACGAGTTTTTCATTTATTTCCACAGCTAAGAACGAAGGTGAGAGCTCTAACATGAAACAAGTTCTTCCAATTTTTCTTGGCAGCCTATAGAAATGCTCAAATTTTCTTTCAAATTAAGGCCTCTCATGAAAGTAAGGGCTAGGCAGCAGTTTGAGCTTCCTAGTGGGGTAGCAAACATACCATTTGCTGTGAGGATATGCAAGAACATAAAAGAAAAAAAATCCATACTGAATTTAAGAAGAAGAAAGGAATACAAGCAATCATAGGAGTGCAGGAGTTTCACTTTTGGTTTGTTTTCTGGTTTTAACTTCCAATTCAAAATGCCTTCTATTAAGGGCTTTTGGATTATTCAGAGTAGTATTGTAAAAGCTACAATACAGATTCTTAACACACAAAAAAGAGAGGGATTTTTCTTCATGTTAACAGACCAAAACACATCTTCAAACATTTATTTTCACATTGTGAATGTCAACATTCTTTTCTGTCTTCAGGACAAGCGGGTAAGGTACAGTCACTGCACAAACCAAGGTCAAACACAACCCTTCAGGGTTTCATTTGCTGGGGTGACACTGAAGGACTTATTTGTGCAAGCTTGGAGATACATAATCAGGCAGGAGACTGCAGAAATTCCTGAGAATCTGGGTAGAGAAGGGTGTATTTATTAGTGTTTTGAATTATAAATGGGTGAAAGATTAGTTGTTAAAACAACTAGAGGCTAGAACAGACCCACAAGTGCCTGTGCAGCAGGGTTTCCCTGAAAGCACAGCCACACACACACACATGCCCTGACCTCCCAGCCTAGGGAGGGAGAGAAGGCTTGTGTAAGGCAAGGACAAAATAAATATCTGAGGTATTTAAGCTGTATTCTTTTCTACACTTAGATTTATTTCATGACAGCGGGGCTGTAAAACAAGACCTTTCTGGCTTGAGCCCACCATTCTTCAGGAGGCTTTCAAGGAGAATATTTTCAGAAAGGGTTTTGCAGTTGACCCTCTGCAAGGCAAATAAATAGCTTTCAAAAGTACATGCACATGCTTGTACTTTTCCATGGAAAGAGGGGGGTGTGAATTGAATGATTTCTCAGCAGAGAGCCCATGTACATGCCTTCCCACCATGGGGATTTCTGCACTCCAACACATCCCAACAGCTAAACTGCAAGTGCTGTCAGAATGAAAAGAATTCAAGTGCAATGGCTACATCATGGCTACACTGTCTGGAAGCACAGGAGCGACATACCAGGATCCTAACAGCTGCAATCAACTTAACACAGTGCTAATTTTTTTTTAACAGTACCCCCTCTGCCAAATAAAAAAAAAATAGACACAGAGATACCTAGCATTTGCCCTTGTTTAAAGTCATTCCATCATAAAATAACAGAATTTGATTTCCAAAGTTGTTCAGTATTAAATGCATTCAGTATAAAAATCTTTTAGCAAAACTGGCAATTATACACTTTCATTGATAACTTGAGTTTAAACAGAGGTATAAACTTAAAGATGTAAAACACAAAAATACAAAATTGCACATTGTGAGTTTTTTGTTAGCTTTGTTTTATGTAGGGTCCAGTGCAGAGTACACAGGTCCCACATCTCAACTTCCCATACACACACAGTGCTTTGAGTTGTACTATTCTGACATACCTCCAGTTTAAGATTTGTTGAGGATTCAGCAATCCAAAACTTTTCTTTAAAAAAAATGTGAACACTTCCAATGCTGCACTGGGGGAAGTTATTAACAAAAACAGCAAAGGAAACCCCAGCCATTAACTTTAGCCAACATATTTATCTCACCCAGCTACAGGTCAGACCTTTTCACCTTTAGCTGATCCTACCAGCAAAGTCTTCCCTGTACAAACTGTGAGAACCTCCAGTTCCTTTTCTGTTTCACCAAAGTCTGAAGAGGGCTACTCCAGGAAATAAAAACTATGTTTACATTTCCAGTGTTTGTCCAGCATATAATTTATTTTTGAGGTGACCTCAGAGCATTTACTGCTGCAGACATACAGTGTCTCCAGCTGCCACACAGCTACGCAGGCAAGGCGCAGAGAAGCAGAAACGTGATCTCCTCTCATAACCAGAAACACCAAGCAGATGTTTTGTCATCAGCACTCCTTCTGAGTCACCCGTCTGAGACTCACAACACAGGGTCATGGCCCTGAGCAAGTCAAGAGTGATGTCTAAAGGAAAAAGTGAACATTTCAAGGCCATTTTTTTTTCAGTTGGGTTTTTTTCTGGTGTGTGCATGTGTGTTAATCATCTTATTTATGAGGGGTAGTCAGTCATTCCACCTACAGACAAGATTGGCTTTGGCTTTTCTCCTAATACTGCTGTATCAAGCATGTCTTTCAACAGCATTAACTGATCCACCACATGAAACAGCAATAAATAAGTCAGATAGGCAAGCGTAACACTACCTAAATCCAGATCTGTTCAACTGGACAAATACTGCACAACAAAAAAACTGCACAATAACCTATACTAAGTGTTGGCTGTATGAGAGGCACACCACAACACGCAGGTACAAAGGCTGCGACAGAAACTCAAGAATGCAAGAAGACACATCCTTGGGTGACACAGCACAGGAGGAACCCAACTCACACTGCAATGCTTCTAATCATTTTTCTTTTGCTTGTGTTGCCATGGCATCACCACCTGCAGGTACTGTGTTGTGAAACAATCCCCTCTCAAAGGTGTTCCTGAGCGATGCCAAGGATGCCTTAAGCTAACTAAGTACAACATATCAGAAACCTTGACTTTAAAGGAAACATGAAGGCTGTGTTTCTAGGAATGTAAATGAGCCACCTGCACATCCAGAAAAATGGGAACGTTATAAAAACAAGGAGAAAGTATAAAGCTCCCCCACTGGAGTTTTATGTTTCGGGAGTTTTTAAATTAATATGCAATGCAATATTCATTTAAATAGTAACTGGTTAAAAACAAGTCCCAGTTAGCTGTAAGATTTCTTTTCAGAGTGCTCCACAGCAAGTGCTGAGTACTACATGCAGTGTAAAACTCAGAAAGCAGAGTTACACTGTACACTGTACAGCCCTGTTCGGCCCAAACAGATGCTATAGCAATCCAGACAGGAAACAAAGGCATCCAAGACTGCAGCCTGAGGCTCCAGGCAGTATGGAGCCTACAGCACTCATGCTTCTCTCAGGGAGCTGTGCAAGACCTCCCAGGGACCACCCCGGAGGGCTGCCACCACCCAGGCGCTTTTGCTGGGAATCGGACAGCAGAACGGGCATGTTTCCACGTACTGATGGGATTTGAGCTGTAGGGTGGCTGACTTTTTTTTCCACTGAGGGAGCCATCTGACACCGGGTGAGAAGCCTCACACTCCGAACTGCATACAAGGTTAAAAGCTGAGTTAAACTGCACAGCATTTATGAAACACTGCAGGGGAAAAAAAAATCAATAGCATCACATTCCAAGCCATTGTTCATGGCCTCATACACAAAACCTTTACAACTGCCAGGCTGGGCAACTATGTCAGAAGGCTCCAGCTTTGTCCTGTCTTCCCTAATGTACCATATAGTCAAACTTAGTCCCAGAAAAAGAAATTGGATTGGTTTATATCCTCATACCCAGATAGTACACAAGCACCTCCTGTGTAACAATCCCTTCCACAGATTATCTCGCATTTGGCATGTTGCTATAGACCATCTTTGAAAAGTTCATAGTAAAAAGAGAAAAACAGTAAGGTAATTTGCAAGTTTTGTCCAGTACCGACAAAAAACATAGCCTATACCTTTTTCTGCAACCCTGGGGCTCAGATGTTTAGACCTTAATCACAAAAAGGTACACAGCTCTCCAGTGCGAAAAAGAGATGTAAGGAATAGAGAAAACTCTATTTGTAACTCGCCTGTTTTGCCTTAACCACCAGTGATTACTCATCTCCACAGCAGGAATCCAGAATATGTCTCTTCCTGCATATGCTTGTCCTTCTCTTGCCTTCAGTCCCACCCACCCAAACTGGATCAGCTGCACACCTGAGGGATGTTTGACTTGCAAAAGGAAAAAACAGTAAACATAAGGAGGGAGCACCCTTGGTTCAAACAAATAAAAAGGGCTGCACAGCCAAAATACAGTTTCAGGGAAAAACTTAGCAAGAAAGTTGCACACCATTACTACAGCTTCTGGGTAAAACTAAATGCTCTATCAATCTATTTTCTGATGTGGTGTTTGCATCTTGACTGAATCTCCCATCAAGAAAAAACAATTAACCAAAAAATGGATTGAGTATTGCACTGCCCAGTATATCCTTTGTCCTACAGACACAGGGACCAGGAGGAGGAGGGAAGAGAAAGGGCACAGGTTTTCTTACCTCTCTCTGGGGCAGCAGAAGCTATCAACTAAATAGGATTTTTGCCTCATTTCAACAAGCCCCGTGTGATGTTCACTCAGAATCAGCAGCATACAAGTGAAACTGTTCAAGACAATGCTGAAAGCATCTGCAAGCCTCGTGGCCCCCTTTGAGGGAGACAAGCTGTGGGCTGTTCCTTCTCAGCATTGTTAAGAACCATTCACTCAGGCTGTGCTGTACTCTGGGGAAAGAAGCCTGGATGGTTATCTTCACAGCACAGGTGAGACTTGAGGGATCTCCCACCGGTGCTCCAGCTGACATTTTAAATACATTTTATGTTTATGCATGTGCTCCCACTCCCAAATCAACAGTTGTTAGCTAACACCCCAGCGAGGGTGGTGGGGAGCTCATCTGCAGAGGGGGCACCTTGCCAGGGCATCCTGCCCGGCACACTGTGTCCCCAACACACCCAGGGCGGCGGCTGAAGCCCCCTTTCGGCTGGGTACACGCCACAGCCGCTGTTCCTGGGCCAGGCAAGCCGAGCAAAGGCGCCACACTGCCATGGCTGTGCCAGCGCACCAGTGCCAGCTGGGGACTGTCCGGACCTTTCCCCACCAGCTGCCAGCGCCAGCCAGCAGGCACCCGTGGGGCAGGCAAAGCTGGCTGCAGCCCCACCCCAAAACGCCAGCAAGAAGCCAGCAGCCAGCCAGCCAGCCACATTACTCTTGAACTAGCCAAAGCTTGGACACCCTGCCAGCTTTCCACTGGCTGCAGGAGGAGGACATCCAAAGCAGCACAAAGCCCCATCAGTAGGAAGTTAACCTGTTTAAACAAAATAAATAAATAAATGTTAACAGATTTGAACGAGCTGAGTTTGTACAGCAAAGATTCAGATCTGATGAGAACACTTCTGATCCAGTATTAAAAAGCCCTAAAACCAGCTTACAAAAACTGACAGCCTTCAACCACAAGCTCTTGTTTCGACAGCACAGCCAAGCCCAGCATCCCTCCTCCTCCCTCCCCACCGCTCTGGCACCTGGAGCCACTTTGTACAGCTGGACAGGGACTGAAATTCAGCTGCTGCCAGGGCTGTACCAGCCCGGCCAAGGAGATGGTGGTGGGGAAGGGCCGAGCTCTCCCAGCTGACATGACTGCTGAAAGAAATCCTGGAGAAACACCCAGATTTAAATTTCGGGAATCAAATTTTAAAGAGTCCTCTCCAAAGAGAAGTATATGAGTAGCAGTGACCCCTCACTCTGTCACTTGAACCCTCTAAGGGTAAAACTCTGGAAGAAAGATTGAATGAGAACCAAGAGAAGCCAACCTCATTGTACAACAAATCCCTCAGAGACTGAATTATTCCCAGCACTCCACCCCTCTTCCAAGCTTGCTTAGACTGTAATTATTTGCAAGGTAGGTGCCAGCTTTCCTCCACAGATGCACCTTGCACGTCACAGGGACTGTGTCACTCACTACTCCCAGTCTGCAGAAAAATAAGGCAACAGAGTGCTGCTTCTTATCAATCCATTAATAATTTCCTCCTTCCTAAATCATGTTAGAATCACAGAAATAGAATATCCCGAGTTGGAAATGACACACAAGAACCACTGAGTCCAACTCCTGTCTCTGGACAGGACAACCTCAAAAATGTTCAGAGCATTCCTTTATTATTTTTTTCTTAAAGTTTGGAAACTGCTGCTGCTCTTGAGGACAGGAAACCTGGAACAACCAGAATACAGACATGGCAAGAGGGTACAAAGCTGTAGATGGGCACATAGGCTCCTGAATGCAGTATCTGATTACAGCAGAGGGCACATGTTTGTGAAATAACCATGCCACCTATTATTATAATTATACTCAGAATTTATAATGTTGAAAATCCCATACAGATAAACAAACAAACAATCTCATCATGAGGAGATACAGACACCCAGTTCTCCCAGCCAAATCAGAGGGAGTGGATTTGCATATCTAAGAAACAGCTGAGTTCTCCACAGCCAGCATTGTGCTGCATTTCTGAAAGCCCTTGGTCTGAATCACCACCTCCCAAGCACACTTACCCCCAAAATTCACCTAACAGCTGTGGACCTGGTTTGGGAATTATCAGGAATAGACCAACACCACCCTCCTCATCCTCTTCACAAAGTGACCTGAGCTGGGGATATCATGCAGGTGGAGAGTGGGAACACATCTGTCTCAATCCAGAGCACCCAACTGCTAGTTTCAGCTAGTCACCTTTTCATCAGGGTCTAAGACAGGTCAGATGAATCACCTGGAAGCACCTATTCATCTCTCAACCACAGACGCAACTAAGTCTGAGTAAACAGGTAAGCCTTAGACATTAATTGCAGATATCTGAAATGAAAAAACTGAGGAGGCTGTGTGCATAACGTTCCAAAATTACACCACTGCAAACAGCAAAATAAAAATGGAAAACAGACAAAGAAAGAAAAGGAAGGGGGGGAACAACTAATTTGCTCTCCGGAGGATGAAAAAAGGCATATAGTTACACCAGGCAGATATTTTTTTAACACATTCATTATTTTCCACCTTTTTTTCTGCCCTAAGTGCAAATATGCTGTGTTAACGGTAACTTCCATAAATGTTGTACCTCTATATTAAGCTGTTTCAGTGGGTCAACGCACTTTATCCATGACTCCCATTAAGGGACAATGCATATTACAAAAATAGCTACATTTAAATAAGCATGGTTTTGTAACATTATGCAGTGAAGCTCCAATATAACCTGGTTTATTTTTGCTAGCCTGGATAGAAGAGACAGGTTATAATTACATTAAAAAACCTCTTCCTTAACCCTGATAGAGACCTAAAGAAGATAAGCCTTGTCGACATTTGGGCTTTGTGTTCTGGTTTTCTGTTTTGATTCTGACATAATTTAAGGCAGAAATGTGTATCGCAGCACTTAAGCCAACCCATAATTCATGGCAGCATCCAGAGCTGATTAGTCCTGTTGTATAATCAGGTCTCCTTGATATATCAGGGGACTGCTGTTCATGCAGGAGGAACTTACTGTGCCACTTTCACTGTGAGCTGTATTAGATGAATCCTTTTTTGTCTTTTATCAACCTGATCAAGCCTTGCATAAAGCTAGTGATTGACATAGGAACTAAAAATGAATACACACAGGCAAATGTCCAAGGGACAGCTGTCATAGCTCCATACTTTGAGGGGAGGACATTGATTTGGAAGTCCTGATTATAAAGACACTACCAACCTGACAGAGCAGTCAGTGTTATCCTTTTTGTATGTTAACATGCATGATTTATATTATTCTGATGTGCAGTACACACACAGTTCTCTCATACACTGAAAAATTCATGGTACCGACACAGAGGAGACCAATCAACAACATGGTTATGAGAGCTCTTAGAAGCTGCATGAAATGCCTGAATAGGAATATTCTGCATGGGGCTTTAACACAGTAATTCCACACCTCTGCATTACGTCCATCCTTCTCTTCATCTTCCTTTTGTTGTCTCACCTCTTGAGTCAAAATTAGCACCTCATGTGATTTCAACATTCAAACCCTGGTTAAGATTTAGCTCAGCATTTTCAGCAAAGAGAACAATACCTAAAAGCAGATCACAAGACCATTCCAGCAAGCTTCTATTTGCTTTTTGCTACTTTTCTAGCCCATGTGAATATGCCACCCCTAGGGAAAAAGAAAATAAAAAGCAACACAACCATTTCTGGGGTTATTTCTTAATAATTTTGTAAGAAAAAATTGCTGAACAAAGATAGAGAGATAGGTAACTATTTTTTAAACATAAAGCAAGAATCTGAAGTGTACAGCAGCACAGCATCACTCTGCTGAAAAATTCCATTCTGTGCATCACAGTACTTCAGTGCTATCACATGAATGACTCTGGACCTGATCTCATAAGCACACCCATGTGCCAGCAAATGGTTCTCTGTCCCAGCCCTCACCTTTCTGAGTAAAACATTTAAGTATAAGATCAAGCGCATTTAAGTATAAGATCAAGCCCAGAGCTTGGCTCCCAAGTGAAGATGTAACAGCAGCTGAAGGTCACTCAGCTTTAGTGCTGGGCTCAGTACAGCAAAATTTCAGAACAGATGAAATAAAAAGAGTCACAACCACCTGAAAGAGCTTTTAACCTTCTTTAGTCCATATTCCTGACTTAATGATTTGGAGTAAACAAGTATTTTCTGCTACCAAAGCATCACTGAAAAAGGCTCCACAATGACAAGCACCAGCTTCTAGGAAAACAGCTACAAAGCCTTCTCCCAGTTTGCCATCTTTCATTTCTGTTTAAGTTGATTAGATCTGTGATTTGGGAGTGGGAAGAATCCAAAATGAAAAGGCAAATGCTAGGGTCCAAGTCAGGATTAACCTCAATGCAGCACTGCAAAATAAAGGAGCTAGTTTCTAAAGTAGCAATGTCCTTTGGAGCAGGCTGTTTAAAATCACTGACTGGTATTTCAGATTCCTCATTAAGGGAAAAAAAAAAAAATGAAACAAAGTAACATTTCAACACAGGGAAAGTAGAGAAACCTAATTAATAGTTACCACGCTGATCCTTGATTTTTTCCCCAAGTCTGTGAGAAGAAATGATTTTTCTTAGCTGACAGGACAAACACAGTTTGGATTTACAAACCACTGGGCCCTACAGGCCTGATAAGGTAGGGAGCTTTCTGCTCCCATCAAGGACAGTTTTTACAGAAGTATTCGATTCCCTCTGCTCCTCAGTCTGTCACTGGGGGTAAAACTGGTACCTACCAAGAGCCGCTTTTCATGTCAGCCTGCCCTCCCACCCCTCAGCAGTACTGAAGCACTCTGCTTTTCCTGGAAGTACACTGCTAGGAGGGAGCTGTAGTAGGTAACAGCATCCCCACTTCTCCTCTTCCAAGTGGAAGAACAGTCAGTAACAACCAACCCACCATCCTCTCCACCTGAACAGTATTTCAACATTCTTAGATGCACAGACATGGAACTTTTTAGGAGATACTCCACATGATGATGTACCACACAAAGCCATATGCATTGTATCACCTCCTTCCCAAACCAATCAGACTTTATTTACACAAGTATTAAAATTTCAGAAAGAGATCAGGATCAAATCTACCAAGACTTTTCTACATCACCGTAGCTAGAGTAGGGGGAAGAAGATAAGAGATCACATCCCAAAGGAAGAAGCTGCATCCCAACTCCCTACTAGCCAAGAGCTCTTGCTAACACACTACAGAATTGTTAGCATTCCCTGTATCTGTTGAGCACTCACACCACTGCTCTTCTGTTGGGAAATTCCACCTAGACTTCAAAGTTCATCAAACCAATGACTACTATGTTTTCCATGCCCACATTAACGTCAGTAGACACAGAGAGGTGAATTCTGATGAGCAAGAAGAACCAATATCCTGTTTTCCAGTTCCCTTTTTTTCAGTGCTTTCCAGTCCCACTCCCAGCAACAATAGTCGTCTTCGAAGTGGAAGAAATCCCCTGTACAAGCAGAAGAAACTGCTGGGCAACACGTTTTGCAGCTCAGGCCCAGAAAGCCCACAGAACTCCTGGAGCAGGGCATGTGGTCATAAATTATAAACTGTGGACTGTGGACCCTATAAACTCAGGATCACAGTCCACAGAGGCCTGGCTGTGACCTTAAAAATTAATTTCATGAGGAATTCAACCTTGACCAGTTGTGCACCCAACATGTGAACTTGGCAAAGCGTGTTCAAAGCAGTTACAGGATGGCTGTTATCAAGATGAAAGTGGCACCATCAGACTCTGCCTATAAGCTAAGGCAACAATCACCTTATACAGTTATCATTTATTATGGCTGTTACAGATGAAAGTTAAACGTGCCGATCACACTTCCAGGCACAAAAGCACAAAGAAAGAAATTATCTGCAAGGACCACCACAAAAAAACGAACAACAAAGCCAAAAAAATCCAAACCTAACAAAAAAAATCCAAACCAATTCATATTGATGCATATTATCTGCATTAATGTAAAGAAAAAAACCCTTACTCTCTAAGGCACCAATCAAATGCTAAGCAAACAGCTGGGCATTGTATTTTGAAAGTGTATTAGGCAAGAGTGCTAAATTGACAGAGCCTCTCTGGTAGGATGCTGTGCTTCTTAGGGGTATCCTTATGAGGATGGGTTGACATTGCCTTCTCAGAGGAAAGGAGAGCTTGCTTGAGCAATTTGCCTAATGGTGAATCTATTTTAAGAGCAGTGACCCAGATCTTTGTTTTGTCAGCAAATGACTTGTATAACAGAGATGAATTGACAAGGAGTTGAACCAGCATTGGGCAACACCAAGGTGCTGACAAGCACTGGCCGAGGCAGGTGATGGACAAAGACAGCACCAACAGACTCTCCCACCTGAGCTTAAGCTTTCAGACCTGAAGTCAGCAAGAGGGGCATCCACAGCTAATACAAGCCCTGAGAGATCCAACTCTCATTGGCTGTGTGACTGTGATCCCATATCCATGCTGAGAGTAGCTTTCCATGGCTCCATAGCAGCAGACCCCCTTAAAACGCATCTGGTCCCAGAGCAAGGCGCAGGGTGAGCTGCAGCCCTTCAGCAGAAGTTTCACTAGTGCTGTGCACACAGCAAACACATCCTCTACTCAGCCATACACAACATACCCTTTCCTGATGTCTCCTGAAAAATGAGGATCTGCCCAATACCTGTCTCTGTGCAAAGCAAGGGGTCAGAGGGAAAGTGCCAAGCCTGTACCCACAGGCAAACTGCTGGCTCAGCTGCACTTTGGGGGTCTTAGTCACTCCATCCACACTCACTGCTGGAAAAAGCTGCAAAGACTGAGGAGACAGATAGTCTTGACAAGTATCCCTAGATACCCACCTGATCTTAAACATGCTTTTTATTACCGGTGATTAACAGGCAACCAAGCACTTGGCAAATCTGGAGGGGAGAGACTTGATGGAGGCCCTGAGGCTAAGAGGAAAAAAAGGAGGGTTGCTAGTGGGCAGCTGGACAGGACCGAGCTACTCAGGTGGCTTGTATGTATTTCTTGTCTGGGAAGGTCTTTTGTTTTAGCTGTCTCCAGCATTTCTTACATACCAATAACTTTATGGAAAACAGACTGAAGAAAGATTAATGTCTCAGTATTAAATATTCTGAAGGATGGAAAATGCAAACTGAGAGACCAAGAAACTACCATTAGCGGAGGAGGGAAAAAATTAAGTCACAGAAAACATCTCCAGAAAAGTTCTCTCAAAAGACATATAGCTGCAGACCTGGTCAAAATAAGGAGAAATAGGGAAGGACCACCAAACACCAGCCTGCACCCCTAGCTGGGTAAAATAATTTTTTAACAGTCCTGCTTTGCACAGGAATGTATTCATTACTCTCAACAAAATACCACAATTGCTCACACAGAATCAGCACTTTTCCCTTAAAAAAAATCTGTGCTCTTGCTAGGAAAAATATCTGTACTGTGAATAAGCAAATCAAGTTCTCTCTGGAGTGGATTTATTTTTTTTTTCTTATCCTCTGCAGTCCAGAGTCTGTAGGCCCCAAGAATACGAGTGATAAAGCAGCAGCAAGAATAGGCTGCCTGAAACAGCTACAAGCAACTGTTTAAGGCTGGGCTGGTTGAGTTCCTTTGCCCTTGACGTCCCTCCTCTCCATTCAGTGTTTTGAGACCAGTGCACTGGCTGATATAAATTACAAAGGGAAACAAAACAGGTGCATCTACTCAGCAATCACCTGTGCCCACGGCTCTCTGACAAGTTTATCCAAAGGGTGGGGATGCAATGCAGGGGGTAGGTAAAAAGTCTGGGCTGTGCCCAGCTGGGAGTTGGGGGGGAAGAAAGCAAACAGGCAGAGGCCAGTGGCACCTACAAACTTGCACACAGATGGGCAAATACACTCCAAATAAAACTCAACAAGAGCGGAAGATCCAGATTCCTCCTCTAGAATGCAAAGGGAGAATTAAGTTCTCTCCAGCTCAAAAAAAAAAAAAAAAACAACCAAACAAAACCAAACCAACCAACCAAACCCCTAAATATTTTCTGATAAAATAATTTTTTTCTTTCTAATAGGAGGAGGAAATGCTTCCCCACTACTCCTCATTCCCCATCCCACCATGCCTGGAAGCACTGGCTGCTAACAATCCTATAGCAAACTGCTGCCAACAGGAGAAAACTAAAGGGTTCATTACAAGGAAATACATATGTTTGCACTTTTAATAATAGATTTTTAATAAGGTATAGGAAATAGCAATAAAACTAACCTTATGATAATACAACAAAGTTAACCAAGTATTTCTGAAGCAACAAATTTCAAGACCAGAGCTTTCTGGACCTCCCAGAGTTGAAAATGTAGCCTTATGGCCAGCTCCACACAGATCACTCTGCCCATCATCAGGATGTGGCTACGAATGATTATACCCAAGCACTCATTTCAAGATGGAAAAGGATCGAGATGAAAAAAAAATATGTCAGAATCCTGTAGACTTAAAAAATCAGAAGTAATTAAAACCATGCAGAATTCAAGTCTACTAGATATTTATCAAATGTTTAATACAGAAAGCCCTGAAGCATATTGCTGTCAACTGAGCTTGAGAGAAATGTGCTCCTTTCCCAGCATATAGCTTAATCTGTTCCCAGGATGCATTTCTTTACTCAATAATTTCAGTTTAAACAGAAATGAACTGTGGATGCATATTTTAGCTAAATTACTGCCTTTCTTTAAACAGACTCTGAGTAAAAGGGGCATTAACCCCCTCTCCATCCTGTGTGCTCAGTGCTGCTTATCAGCAAGATGAAGTAGTATCTTTCCAAAGCATGCCCTTTAATCCTTCTGGTGCCTAAATGTGAAGCCCCACCAGTACAATGCCTCCAGAGTGGGACATGTATGGCATGTCCACACGGCTCTAATCTTCAATCAATTCCAGCAGAGAGAGCATGAAACACAGCCAGTTAAATTCAGCAGAGCAGGACTAACAAGATCCATGTCTGAGGGCAAGAGCCAAACATTTCAAGGGGTCAAGTTGGAAATATGCTGCAATTTCAACTCTTCACAAGAACCCAAGCTGCTTTCAGCAATTCCTGTATGGGACAGGTACAGGACCAATTACTGGAAGGAAAAAGTGATTCCCAAGTACTTGAGCACCTATATTATTAATGAATTTGCCATATAGGAGCAATTAACAATGATTAGAGTCGTTTGCCTACCCAGTACATTACAGAGGTCAGCACCAAGCCATCTGCAAGGACTATTTGCTTTTTTTTATCCAGCAAAACCTTCAAGAAACACAGTGTCCTAAAGTAACCACAGAGCAGCTTGTATCTTCCCTTACTGCCTTTTCAGCCTACTGGTACCACACACACCCCATGTGAACAGTCTTCCCCTGAAACCACTGCAGCTCCTCAGTAAATGAATCTTTGTCCAGATGGTGGTCTCAGCAGAAACTGCTCTAAGTACCTTCTAATACCTAAAAAAACAGACTTGGCTCAATCCTTCCACAACTGTCACCTCCTTGGAGATCAAGGAGGGATTGAGGTGGCAGGGGGGGCAGAGAGGAGGGAATCTTAAAAAACAGATGCAATTATGGTTTTCCTGGGGGAAGAAGACTATGTGAGTACATTCAAAACTGCAGATATCCAAGTGAGAGAGTTTTGATCTTTATAATTTGTTGCCTGCTGCTACCAGGGAGACCATTGCATTGCTATCCAGCACCTGAAAGACTGAATCTGGGATACAGGGACAATCAGCATGTGGAAGGCTGGAGACGAGACCTACAGCAGTTTCTTCACCCTCCACTGCTCAATGTATGGCACAAGGCTGTAGACACTCTTACACAGTTCTCAATTCATCCATGAGGTGAAAAAACTCTGAACAGATAACTAATTTTACTTCATCTGGTAAACCTGGCAGGCTGGGAAACTGAGTATAATAAGCCTTCTATGTGTCCCTGCTATCCCATCCACTCTGTACCCAGGAAGGACAGGAAAAGCAGTTCCTGGGCAGCAGAGTCTGAATCAAAGCAAAGGGATGAATAGCTCCCAAAGGGAGAGCATCACTACTATGCATGGAGTGGATCACTCTGAACACATCTGGGAAAGAGAAGCACAACCAGCAAGGAAAATTGTGACTAAGCTCCAGGCTCCAAAGGCAGTAACTCCACATCTAAAGCTTCCCCCATCAAATGCTATTATCATCTAGACAAATTAAATGGACCATTTCTTAAGGCCATGATGCCCACACAGTCTCAGGGGGACAATTACATGGGCTAACCCACAGAGCTAGAGACAGGATGTGGTGATGGTCCACGTGGAAGCTCCAAGCAAAGCTAGTGAAGGCAGACCCACAGAAACAACCTGCTCTCATCCCTCCAGTCCTCCACCTCCGCTTTAACAGCTGCCTAACACCTACTGCCTTATACGCTGCCATTCAGCACTTACAGAGCCACTAGGCACCTCCTTGCACCTGGAAGGCCAAGAAACAGAAGTTCATGTATATTATATGTCCTACAGTGAACTGCGCTGGGCACCTAAATGTCACAATACACTTATACACAACACACTTTGAAAAGGCAGAAATGTCGCAATAAAGAAGTCAAAGCAGGATATCAAGGGGTGACAGTGCTCTCCAGGATGGCAGCACTGCTAATTTACTTTGCAGAAGGAGAAAATTTTTGAAAAGATTGTTAAAAATTCGTTGTAACAAAATTTAAACCAGTCTTTTTTCTTTCATGTTTCTGACGTCTTTTTACCTGCCACACCCAATCTCAAAATAAGTATCAGCTAAACTACAGTTTATCCAACTCAACACTGCATTTTCCTCTCCTGAATAAAATTAACAGCCACCCCCAGTTTAAAAAGAGATTTCTTAAACTAACAGCTGCATCAGAACCAGCACTGAAATGCCTTGAGAGTTTCTGCTTAAACCCACACTTTGAAAAGTCATGATGGAGTTCATTTTCATAAGTCTGAAGAGAGAAGAAAGTGAAATGCTTTGCTAGAATTTGTTCTGCATAAGTATAAGAAAGATACCCTCCAGAAATGCTTTTTGCAGCATCATAGAGAGATAGAGTATGAAGCCATTCTCTTTTTTTAAAGAGCAAGCTGATCTTCAGAGGCTGTGTTTTAGGCTTAAAAGGGCAGCTCAGAGATAAGATGGCACTTCAGTTTTGTTTTTCACAGTAAGTTTCCCAGAACTCTACAATACACGTGTCCCAAATAGGTATCCACACATTAATTAAAGCCTTTGCTTTGTTTCTACTCTGTACCAACACTTGCATGGAGTCGTTTTATTAAAAAACCAAAAACCAAACAAAAATTCTAACAAAGTCCGCTTGATAACTTATTAGAAGGCTGCATTTTAGCAATGACTTCAAGCAGAGCAGAGTAGAATTGGCTACTGGCTAGCCCACAGGTGGGCTGCTCTTGGATTAAATAAATGTTAGAATATGATAGCAAGCCCTGTAATCAAGGAGAGGTGCCTGCATCAGAAGGATGAGCTGAGACAATACTTGAATTGTCACCAACTCTTTTTTGAACAAATCTGAAGCAGATTTAACAATGTTTTGCCACGGCAGGCAGAGAACACAGGCTGGGGTTTGACCCTGCACTCTTTGGACAGGGTGGTGGTGCCTGTCCTGGGAGCACCAAACCATCACACCTCTCCCCTGTTTGGCGCCCTTTTGTCCTTCCCACACCAAAAGCTAGTCGTGCCCCATTTCTTCCCTCCTCTCCACCAAGAGAGAAACAAAGGGTGGCAGTCTCTAATGGCTCCAGACCAAGAGATCTGGGGCTTGGTTTATTACATGCTTAACAGAGCACTGAATTACTGGTGGTTATTGCCTAGTTTAACTGCTTTTCTCAAAAGAGAAACATGAGCAAACAAGCATGTGTCATGAAAAAGCCCCTATTCAGACAGGAGCTGACAAGAGAAAAAGCATCCAGGGTTTATGACTGTTTACTACCAGTTTTGCATTCGGGCACCAGCTGAAGTCACAGCAAATGCAAAGAAATCCCCACCTTGTCTACCACCTCCTTAGGGGGTTTGTCTAGCCCTGGATTTACCTCCCAAGGTTAGCACACACTAAGTACCCAAGGCTTTAAACCACACCAACTTAGCATGTGTCAAGGGCAGCATGCCTTGTCTAGACAAAGACTTTCAATGCACTTTAGTGAGCAGATCCAAATCTCACATCTTCAATCCCAGTGGAGACAGAAGCCCTGAGAGAGCAGAGAGCATCCCTCCACAGAGCTCCTCCGACTGATGGGGAACACCTGAACTTCAGAAAATGGTACCACCCTTTTTCTCTGACAGACCAGGGTAAAAAAAAATACCCACTGGAGCAGAAGCCAGATCTCCAAGGAGGGGAAGAGCAAACCTGAAGCTTGGGCACACACCTTCCCAATGACCAATAATGAGGGGGTTTAACTGAGAAGCAGGGGGGAGGAGAAGAGCAAACAGGCTCTCTCACTCCCATCTACCTAGTCATCTATTTTTTCATGAAACCTGTAAGGATTTCAGACCCATAACCCAAATCAAAACACAGCTGAAGTCAGCCCTGAGGTAGAAAAAGTGTTGAGGACAGAATGAAATGGACAAAAAGGCTTTATTTCTTCAGAAACCCAGGGTAAAAAGAGACCACAAAAAAAAAATCTAAAGATACAGAATGCATATACAGCAACACATTAATGTAAAAACAAATATACCTCATTCATCTGGGCAGAACTACAGCCAATATATCAGATGTCATGTGGATTTAACCATATCCTCTCTATTAGTTAGCTACTTTTAGAAGGAAAAAGAGCCTGAGACAGGCACAGAGGAAGAAATGCTAAGGATGACAAGTATAGAGTTTAGAGGAAGGGAGACTAACAGGAGGAATTCACCCACATCAGATGAGTATGAACGAAGACAGCAAGGACAAAACAAACCACACAAAGGGAGAGAAACCTGCCACCACTAAGGAAAAGGGCAAAATTACAAAATTCATTATACAAGAAAAGATTAAAGAATAAGTCAAAGAAGTTAAGGACCTGAGGCACTTCCAAAAAGTGTTATTTCTAGAAAGAATACTTCTTTTTCTCAAGTCTGACACGTAAACATTGTCTCAAACCAAAAATGTGCCAGCCTTTGCCCACACAGCTCTAACCACAAACTCCAGAGTCAGGCTGACACTCAGTTCAGTTCCTCTGACTTCAGCAGACAGGGTCTGTTCCTGGACAGTCAAAATACTTCTAGCTTTACAAAAAAAAATATCTAAGCTAAACCAATATGCACCTCAATTCTGCACAGAGATTGTTTCTATTATGCTCTTATTCCACCACATTTCTTCATTTCTCAAACGACATTTACATCTCTTAATTTATGAGCATACAGGTGGTTTCATAATCTGTTAAATTTGCATTCCTGCTGGCCTAAGACAGCAAAGACATTCAAAGCATTTCCCTCAAAACATTCAAACCATGAAATCCCGTATTTGTTGAAGAGAAGTTTGGCTCGGGTGCTCACAAGCCTTTCTGCCGTCACGCAGAACTGTTCCCGAAATAAGGTGGTTTTGCTGATGGCTGTGATTCAGACACAAGTCCCTAGTCATTTCAGCATGTTGTTTTTATCATCTTTCAAAGCTGTCCATAGTCACTATTAAAAGAAACCCACAAAATCCAGCACAGGAGAGGCAAACTCCATCTCTGCCTTGCAAAGAAACTCAGGACTGAGCATCTTTGGAATTAGCCTGTCCAAGTCTTGGAAAGAGCAGCATCTCAACGTTATAAACAACTCTCTCAGGGAAATGCTCTGTGTACTGCTGCTGGGTGCACACAATCTGGCAGGAGAAAAAGGAATGGCCTTTGAAGATGGACAAGCTATTAAAATTTTACTAGGTGAAATGTTTACTGAAATAAACTTTTCCACTCTTGGTTATTATTGTAACACATATGGTAACTGACACGCAGTTAATGCAGCTTTAAACCAAGAAAAACACAACCCAAACTTTTCAGCTAACCCTGACAAAAAGACAGGTTTTGGTAAATTTCAGCAACACAAGTGGCTTTGTGATATTCACCGTTTATTGGGCACCTCTCACTCTCAGAAATGAGCACCATCTCTGAGCAGAGGAGGTGAGAAGAAGCACTGCCAAGTCAGCAGCAACCACCACCACTGAGAGATCCACAAGCAGCCAAGGCTCAGCAGACACAACTACCACCCCAGAGGTACCATACCACCCACACCCTCTTCAGTGGGTTTTCATCTACATGTGCCATTTCACAACAGCCAACAGCTGAGACAATGGCACCCACAAAAAGAATTCTTAAAGAAGAAGTTAGAGGATTTGGGATACTTCCCTTAAGAAGAATCTCCTCTTTTCCTAAGCATAGGGATCCTACAGGGTGAACAGATTTTAGCAGTAACAGAACACTTTAATACTCAAATCTAACGGCTTTCTTTCCAAATTCACAAGGATCTACAAACTACTTTGACGCCATCTTTATAGATTTGAAATGCTGTTCACATTTCTTTTTCCCATCTTCTCCTATCTGAGTTACAGAGAAAGATTAAAATCCACATTACGGTGCTACTGGCTCAAGAGATTCTCCAGCAATTCCAGGTATCTCCAAGACCCAGTGCTTTCAGCACAGCTCTGAATCATGTAAGCCAGCAGGATCCCTCTCCCTCCAGGAATAAAGCAACCAGATACCACCCAAGGTGCTCCATCTGTCTGCCTAACCTTCCCTTCTCCTTTCTGCAATAGGAAATTCTTCTGATGGGGAGCACAAAATAAAACCTTCCACTTTCCCACATAGCCGAATGCAATCATAGCATATGTATACAAAACATGCTTTTTTACAACACCAGCACACAGACTACACACTCTGTTAGCAAAGAGCTTACAGGTGCAGAGCAGCAGCAGATGAGGACACTCCAAAGCCAGCCCTGATCACAGCAAGGACTTGATCTGTGAACAGTGGCACAGTGTCAGTGACAGTGGTTTCATTGCCCATTTCTCTCAACCTTTCTCAAAGCCCAGCACAAGCACTGCCACAACTCTTGGTCCATGAGGAGGCACCTCCAAATTCAGCAATTAGCCAAAAGAACTCTTCTCAATAACGAATACATCTTTATTCCTGAAGAAGAAACCAGAGCACTCTTCTATTACCTCAGAGGAAACCTAAGGAGAGGTAGCATTACTCAAAACTGATTTAGTGCCTCAAGCCATTCAGAAGACCATAAAGCCACTGACAAGACAAGCAACTCATTCACAAGGACTCTTTGATCTTAAATACAAATAAAATTAGGTCAATATTAAAGATTTTCATTCCTTGCCATATAAGATTGCAAAAAACCTAAGAAAAGCTTTTCTCATTCCTTCTTTTAACACTCAAGTTATTTAGCAAGTAACATTTTTTTCATATGACTTGAAACATTTTCTCCATATTCACTTGTCATCACCCCAGAACTTAACTCTTGGTGAAAACACACAGGGGGAGCTGTACAGAGTATTCTCCACAGTCACCAAGGACAAGTCAGATCAGAAAATTTCAGTGTGCTCCACATGGGGGAAAAGCAAAGTACACCTTTCACAACACTCAGATTAAAAACAAAAAAAAAGGGGGAAAAAAGAAGATTTTTCATTTATTTGTTATTCAAAGCATTCCAGTGATTTTTAAGAGATGAAGATGAGAAAGCCTGTGCTGTCACTATTAATAGGCTGACATTCTTTCTTCCCCCACAAGGCCACACCAGAAACACAGGCGAAGGTGACAAGTTAAGGGAGCCTGGAGTCTTGCCAGCTCTTCCAAACCTCAACTCTTTGGCACAGGGACTACTCCAAACAGACCCCAGGACAAGCTCTCCTATCCCAGACTCCCCCATAATTCCTAATGATGCAACTTTGGTTCCTTCTCCCAAGAAAGTACATCATTAACTTCATCTGCTGAAATAGCAGTGGTTGACAGGATAATCTAGGATATAGCATCACCTTGCATTTTCGATTTAACATGCTTAGCTGTGTTAGGGTACCTTTAAAATTTTATTTATTTGCTTTCTAAAGCAACCAAGAGCTCTCATATGCAGCAGAAGGCCCCTGAAGCTATCACTGTAATGTGATATCTGCTCATAAATGTCAATATACCAATTTTAAAGGTATTAAAGCTGCTGTTTAGTCATGGTAAAATAACCTAATACCTTCCTCACCTCCGTTACAGACAGCAATACAGTTAAATGTGAGCAATGCAGTTCAGGCCTTTCTGCAAAAGACAGTTAAGCAGAAACCTCACCAACTGCAGGCCAGCACATAATTCCACACAAATACAAATAAAACAAGCAGGGGTACCATGAGACTCACTCTATGAGATCTACCCACCTAGTCATCCAAGGATATTTAGACCCTTTCTCTGGGCAGTTTTTAAGAGACCACAAGGTCAGCAAGCAAAGTCTTCCCTGCCTTTGGCATAGGTAAGCATGAAAACTGATCCCAGCCAGTTGCAAGGCAAAAGAAGGGATCTCACTTGATTAAAGCACCTAACTACTCGGTGTTCAGAGGTTTAGATTGTACCTCTGTCATGTATTTCTTGGGTAGCTGGGAATAAATTACATCAGTTCCCCACCGTACTTCCACCTCCTCACCCTGAAGTAAAGCACAGTGGATAACCTGAGTATCAGAGAAGCACATGAGAGTTCCACTTCCTTCTGTGTTTATACAGGAGATTACCATGCAACTGAAAGTTCAGTTTAACAAATGGTGCAGAATCTGAAACTTCAAGTACTTCAGGAATGTCCGCTGTGGCTGCTGAAGGAATATCCAGGATATTGTCTCAAAAAAACCCAAGCACTAATTAGAGAAGAGATACTTGGATTTACAACAGGTCAAGATTTGAACACAAGATTCACAACCAAACTAAATTCTACTACAGATAGGAAGAAGCAATACAACACAGGTGGGAAAAATAAATAAATAAAAACCCAAACAGGTTTGATGGGAAAGGACACCTTACAGAGAAGCACACATTTGAAAAAAACAGTTTGAACATCAGGTACTTAATTACAACCCTTATCAACATAATCAAAAAGCTAAAGTGCCTCTATAATTCTCACTTGACAAACAGTAACCTAGATTAAATGCATTTCCTAGAGATGTATAATCTACCTGAACAGGAAAAATCCCAGTGCTTACTGCTGAAGCACACAGAGGAGACACAAGGCACTGACTGCTTTTCACACTGTTAGATTTATTTCTGCAAAATTTCTGAGGGATCTGACTGAGAAAAACTGTCTTATATAAGTTACCATACTTCATATAAGAGTGCAGAGAATCCTAACTGAGAGCAAGCACATTCACCTCTTGGTACATGCAAAAACAGGCCACTTACAAGGTTTTTTTTGAGAAAATATATGTTTCCCTTCCATGATGGGCAAGTGAGTTTTACACGTCACTCACTTTCATATAGTCACTTACTAAGGATCTTCACTCTTACTATATATCCCACAAACAACATGGACTGCAAGAGCTGCTACATGCATGGTACAGAGTGGGGTGAACCTGTCCAATTTTAGACATTCAGATGACATAAAACTGAGACATTCATCAAAAGTTCCCATTTTAACTAACAGACAAACACTCAGGTAAAGAGCAAGTTATCTCATCCTATGGTAGTTATCTCCAGAAGCCATTCCCCTGTCCTATTTCTCTCCACCGAGTCCAAAAGCACATAGCTCAGATCAGACAGCAAAAGGACAGTAAGCAGCCCAACCACTTAAGCACCTTCAAAAGTACCACTCAACCCCACTGCAGAGAAACAAGCTTGAGCATCTGTGTGTAAAAGCAGCTCTCACTACAAAATGCATTTTTCACCCATCAGGCCACCATAATATAACTGGAGATACACAGCACTATCAGTTTTTTGGGAAGCACGAAACAAACTTAATTAGGGCTTCCTGTCAGCAAATATCTCATCATTATTTGAAAACTCTGCTGCACCAGCTCCCCCAAGAATTATTTTGATTATTGTAGTTAGCTTGTGGTGATGGACCACAGCTAAGGCTTCACCAGCATCTTGATTTTCTTTCTGTACCCCTATCTGTAAGGGTTTATAACTCAATTACAAGCATTCCCTCATGACAACAGCCTCATAAGATGGGTATAGCTGTGCTTCCTTTTAAATTTTCTACTGATTTTCCTTCGGGAATCACAAAAATAAAGAAAAATAATGAACCAAAACAACACTGGGGGATCCCTGACTCTAAGATACATAAACCCAAGCAGGGCATAGAATGGTTTACGATAGCATATTAAGACCCATAGACCTTAAGCATTTCTCTTCTGCATTTGAAAACAAAACAACCCAATACCATTAAACAGCTGAAAGTTTAGGGAACAAGTTTTGAGACAGGTTTATTTTGTTTTGAGCTTAGAGTTTAAATTAGAATCATGAGCTTTTGCCCACTGTCATTCCCTACAGCTACTCTCTCTCAAACCTGGGAAGAAGCTCATGAAACTGCCACAGCTTAACTGAAATTGTTGTATTTTTAAGACTTCAACAGTGCCAATCCCAGAGCGCATCAGCTTTGGGGTAAACCAGCAAGAGTAAACCATTGCCTTGGCAGTCCACAGGAAGTTAATAAAACAGATTTGATGCAACTGATTATTCTGAGCCGCTGTCATTCTTTTACCTACCTAAGTAACAGTTTCCCATTTCACCTCTGTTCTCTGGTGAAGTTTCCCAGTGCAGGAACTACAGCCAACAACTCCATACCATGAACTGGCACAACATTAGAAGACAAATAGAACATTAGAAGACAAATATTTACACATAAAACCTGCATGACTTTCAGAGCCCTAATATATCCAGTGAAACTAAGGGAACTCCATGGACAGACAAACTGAAAGGAAAAGCTATTTTGGGGGTTAAGACATTACAGAGTGAGTAGTCAAAGAAGAAGCAGAGGGATGTCACGGATTGATGTGTGGACATGCATTTCCATGAGCAAAGTGGACTAGAAGGAAAACCTTTGGAAGCAGGTACAGAGTGGAGCAGCACCACACCTCCAAAGCTGCAAATCTACAGTGCCCAAAGGGATCTCTTAAGACTTTCTCAACCAGGGTGGTGATAAGAGCACTAGGTAAGTGGACTTCATCAGCAGCCCCAGAGCCAGGGAGCTACTGGGGTGCTCAAGGCACACAGGGGCAGGGGAGGAGGCAGACAAATATTGGTAGTACACCACCAACAGCCCCAGCAGCCACATCCTGACCACATCCCACAGCAGACCTGTCCCGGGGCAGCACTACCTTGCTCCAGGAAGAGAGTGGCCACAGTTCATGTGGCTCTTTCAGCCACAGATACAAAGCCATGAGTCACTGCAATCCCTGCACGGAGAGCAACTGTTATCAATGCGCCACGGGACAGCTCCAAAGGGAGGTGACAGAGACAAACTAGATAAGCCCTACAATACCAGTATAACTGCATCTATGTTAGGAGGTTTTACCACGCTAGCTGTTTCATTGCTAGACAGGCCAATCAAGACCTGCTGGCACTTGCAGTGTCCTATTTGTACAGTGATAATGACAGCCACAGTGCCAGAGCAACCCAGGAGGTGTGGCTCTGGTGGGAAAAAAACATTTTGCCAGGAGCATGAAACAATCTCCCCCAAAAGACATCCTTTATTTTGGCAGACGGTCACAACAGAGTTAGGTGGGCTAAAGGAGGTCTCCTCAGCCTGGGCCATACTGAAATCAGCACAAAAACCTGTCAATGAACATACCTCTGATGTGCATAAACCCAAAGCCTGCCTGACTAGTGAGCTGCCATGGCTAAAAGCTAATCTCTTTCATAATATATATATATATATTTAATATAAATTATATGTGCTAATATGTTTCTACTAGCAACTAAGGCATCCCTTACTTTTTCTTATATTAAGCACTTCCCTGACTCCACACTACTTTTTTCTTCCCCACAACTATTAACAGTCCTCTAATTAATTCTTTACATTTAAGCCATGTTCTCCTTCTTCATCTTCTGATTCCCTCTGTAAATTCAGCTTCAGTAGACTGCTTGTCTCTGAACTGTCCTACTATCTCTTAACTCCAAATCTTCCCACAGATTTCATCATTCACTTGCAACTACGATGCAAGGTCAAGCAGGAGGCCTTAGAAGAACCTTTGGGAGATGTCAACACCCTTCATGCCCATACAGTTGAGCTGCACAGGGCATTTGTGATGGGACTTAGTTGCACCAATTTCTATGTAAAGTGGAGAGAAGCCTACTCCATCCATACCTCTATCGGATTTTTATGTGCCTCTGAAGTGCATATCCTCTGAAAGCATGAGCATCTCCACTCCCCAGTCTCTGTGATTTCATCCTTTTTTAGTGGTGCTTTTCACAGATTTCCCAATCGGCAGCAAATTAAAAGCAACACCACTGAGGTCAAATTGTAATTATTCATTACACTCAGAACAGCAGATTTCACTCTGCTGCAGGACAGCAAAGCCTGGGAGAGCAGGGGAGCGCTTTGCTGGCAATACTATCAAGTCTCCAGTCAGTATTTGCTCCTCTTTCAAAAAGCTGCTCTGTCCTTTTTCTAACACTGAAATAGATACCACACTTGTTAGGACTACAGGGCCCCATGGTCACTTTAGAAGAGATATATCAGGCCTTGCTCAGGACATGACAGGGAACCAGGAATGAGGCTTAGGTAGAGGTATCTTGAGCTTCACAACAGTGTATTGGCCATTCAGCAGTACTCCACAGCTTGTAATTAGTGTAATATTTTTTGTGCCTCTGTGAAAGTGTTTCACAACGCATCCAAGGCAGAAAATACACTTTGGAAATAATATTGAGATGCAATGTCAAACTCTCCGAGCCCTCTACAATCAAAGCTGTCTCAAGGTTCCCAAGAGGTAGGCACAATTGTGGGCTTTTTCCTCCTTCTTCCCAGAGCTGCCTGATTTTAGAGCCAACAGGATATTTTCCTGAGCCTGTGCTAACCTGAGAAATAATCAGGGACCCATAATGTTACAAACATGAAGTATTTGATAAGAGAACTCTTGTGCAAAAGCTATGAGATCCCCTCCCAAATCCATCTCTCATTCAAGCACGCTGAATTCTTTCCACCACTTTCTATGGGCTGAGACCTAAAATAAGGATGCAGATAAAGATCTTGCTGCAACTTTGACTACAGTCAAGCTCACATTGTGCAAGTCAATGCTGTTGAGCTTGAACATCAACGTCATCCAAAGCCTGGTGGAGCCAGAGTGTAGAGTCAGAAATGTAAAATGGAAAAACAAAAATACCACTTTCCTCCACAGAAAACAGATCTCAGGAGAGTAGGTATACAACATACTGAGCTAAAATCGCTCTTATAACAGCAAGCACCACTTGAAAAGATGACTAGAACATAATGTGTATATACAAACACATGCTAGACCACATGAGAAAAGTTAGCTAGCATTCTGGTCCAAAAATTTATACTAAAAAATTTATATGCTGAAGGCAAGGAAATGCAAAGGGTGAGCACCTCTTACAATGCTGCATTGCCTTTGGGGACGTTCCTCTACATCATTCCCTTGGGTGGGAGGTGCAGACCTGCCATCATCACAGAGACCAAAAGAAGGATTTCTGCACTATCAGGCCAAGGCTCTGGTGCTCGGAAGTTAGACATGTCACCAAACTACATGACATTTCTAGGAGAGAATAAAAATTAAGTAAGGAATGGAAGGTGTACATTCCTGGTTTTCTCCTTTCTTCGGTATCCCAAAATGACTAAGAACCCCTACTCCAGGCCTTATAGATAAAGCTCACCTTCCTCATGCCTGGTGCAAGGAGACCTTGATGGGGAAAACCATCCACCCATACAAGCCCAGGGAAATGATCCCTACCACTGCCAAGGGGGAGAGAGCCCACACATGCAAAAAAGCAAGGAGAGAGTACCAGATTATTTCAACTGAAATTTTATCCACACCAGTTGAAATACCTTCCTATAGAAAGCTGAAAAAAATTTACAGGAGTCAGCACAAAACTCTGGGCTGGATCTTGTTATATCCATCACCTTGAAGCCCTGCACACACCCAACTCCCAGAGTGCTGGGACTCTTCTAATTAGTTCAGAATAAGGAGTCCCTGCCCCAGGAGTTTACAAAATCCCCACATTTTGCAAACAGACAGATGGGACTGGGAGAAGAAGAACAAGAGGGACATGTGGTTACCTCCAACTGGCACATTGCTTTCTTTTCTCTTTTTCTTTTTTTTTTTTTTTTAATAAAAATAAATATCAGTAATCCCCACTGACCACCTGCCTAGCTTTTGTATATTTAATTAAGAAGGATTTGGGTGATGGAGAACTGGTCAAAAGTTCAGTCAGTTTAGGGGAGGACAGGAGAGTAAACATCTAGCTGCAGGACCCAAAGAAATACCAATATTCCAAGCTGCTGCTTGGTCCTTCACAATTTCTAAAACAGCAAGGTCTCACTTTGCAACACAATCCACAAAAAAATCAGAGGAGTAAGGGAAGAAGTGCAATTCGTACTTAAGAGCTGGTCTGGACCAGTTCCTGAAAGCCACTGATCTCACTGATCCCCAGTACAGTTTGTCTTTATAGTGATAAGAGGGAATTGTATTCATGTTTAACAAAATCATTTGAATCCACAATGATGTCCCTTTAGCAGTGAGAGAAACAAAGGGGAGAGAGAGTGGAAAAAACACCCTTAACTGAGTTACTAGAGAATACCAATAACTGTCCTATCTTCTTACCCCTCATAACACAGTCACCTTGTACAACAGAAAGTCCATTAAGACAAAAATAGGGTATCTTTAGCGTGGGAAAACATTTAGCCAAGTTTTAATTTACTTTCAAATCAGCATTTAAACGATCACATCTTACATCACTTCCTTTTACGAGCCAGCAGTTAGACAATACACATCATTTACATGCAGTTTTGGAAGGCTGCAACATAGATCAACAAAAGAAGCCTTCACTATGAATTAACTATTACAAGGCTCCTAGAAAGTCACTCCAGCCTGCGTTGAGGGCAATTAGGAGTATCATCCCTAATTCTCTTTCTGGTGCACTCCTGTTTTGCCTCAGAACTTCCACAAATACATCCTTCCACCCAAGCCATTGCTGCCACAGGAGAACTACGATGCCTGTGAGATGTAACAGCACACTCACAATGGTTAAAGTGTTAGATGTCTTTAAAAACAGATATATACATAACAAAATAGAAAGTGACTGAGCAAGTTAATGTAGTTCAGTCTCAATAGCAAAATTACAAAGTTTTATGCCTCTATGAATGATCAGATAGAGATTTTAAAATTTCAAAAGTATTGAACAATAGGTCACAGGTAATTTTTGCATCAAAAAAAATCAAAAAAACAGAAGGGAAGCAAACACCCAGTTAAGACCTTATCTTAAGACAAATTCCGGGAGTGTTCTCATTTGGTGCAAGCCAAACTTCACATTAAGCTTGCTGCTGGATGTGAAAAACTAAAATCTAACCGCAGCAATGCTAAAAATGCTTCTCCCACTACTTGCAAAAGATCAAACAAAGCCCTTAAGGCAGCCGATCACTCGGTGAGTCGGCTACAAGTCCCAGTTACAAGGCGGCGGGAGCGGGCTGGCTCAGGAGGGAAGGAGAGGGGAAGCACATCCGTGCGCCTCCCCAGCCTCAGCACAGCCCGGCAGCGGGCCCGGAGAACCCCGGCCCGGCCAGCAGCAGCACGGCCCGTGCCGGTGCGGGTCCCGGCCCTGCCCGGCGGGTCCCAGCGGCGCTGG
>VXBI01001235.1:1107462-1185813 GCA_013397375.1 Toxostoma redivivum
GGCCGGCCCGCACACGCCGCTCGGCTCCCGCCAGCTGGTACTGGCCTACCCAAGGGAAATTTCTCACTCCCAACTCCAGCACTGGCCTGGGACTCCTTAGACGTGTTAGACCGACCGACCCAAGGGGTTCTGCGGCCGGTCCTTCCCGCCTCGGCTCGGAGGGAACGCCGCCAACCGTACTTGGCAGCGTTTAACCCTTTGCTTTCTCTCTAATCTAAATGCTTCAACTTCCACACCATCGTTTTCAAATTTCGAACCACCTACGAAAAGGAAAACAACTCTAATTCCCCAGGATTTCCGAGCAGCAGTAGAGAAGCTCTGCTTGGCCCCGGGACGAATGAGCCAATCCCCGCTGCCCCTTCCTCTCTGCTAGGCAAAGGCTTCCCCAAAACACCCTTTTCTTTTACCTACCCAGGGCTGGGAAACCTCCTTCCCTCCCACAAGTAATTCACCACTGTGTAACACACACAGAGCTTCTTCACACAAGAGAGGTGTAAGCAAGGTTTTGAAGATGAAAACAATAAAAACTCTACAGATTTCAGAATCACAGAACTGTTTGGGCTGGAAGTGTTTGAACCCTTTTGTCATAGGCAGAACTTTCCACTAGACCAGGCAGCACAAAGCCACATCCAACCCAGCCTTGAACACTTACAGGGATGGGGCATCCACAAGTTCTCTGGGCAACTTGTTCCTGTGCCTCACCACCCTCATAGTAAAGGATTTCTTCCCAATACCTAATCTAAACCTACTCTCACTTTAAAGCCGTTACCCCAATTCAAGCACAGCAACATAAAACTTAGTATTTCTACCACCTCACCACCGAGGTTCCAGGCCCACAGTAACATTCCACCTAAGACAATCCATTTAACACATAAAATGCGGGAGTAACTCTACTTGCATTTAGGTGCCAAACATCCAAGGGCTGCCTTCACATTTCATACACGTATAAACATCTATACACCTCCATATAGCTAAATAAATAGCTAAGGTAGAACTAACTACAGAAATATCGCTAGCCAGATGAGCCATTTCCAGCTAGCTCAGCTAAGGCAAAGAGGAGAAAAACAGGGCTGTTTTCTGCTTTTCAACAGGTTGGCACAGTCCCCTTGCCACCGCTGCTGTAAAGCTGACTCCCCGGCCAGGCAAGCGACCTTGGGCATCACCGGCGGGTGCATGAGCTAGACAAAGAGATAACGTCATGCCCTCCCCGCTCGCTCCGTGTCCTCCCCGCAGTGGCAGGTAGCCAGCCAATCCCGCTCCCGGGTGACATCATCGCTGATGCCTGCACACGGATGTGGAAGTACATCAAACTACAGCTCCGAGACCGGCTCCTCAAAAGCAACCAGCACCCCGCCCCCCCACTCCCCTGGAATGACAGACCGCTTGGAAGGGAAATAAAACCATCCAGGAAGAGGGATTTCAAGAAGTGGTTGCCGGGTAGGAGGAAAGCGGAAGGCAACAAGCAAACACAGCGTAAACACGTTTATCCCTCGGTTATGCAGTTCCTATGAAAGCCCTCAAAACGTACACGTACAGTCTCATCTTTGGGTGTCTCCAGAGCACTTTTCCTAGCAAAAAACAGTGGCCAAGAAAAGTTAAATATTATTGCAACAATTTTTTTTAATGTTTTGGGCTTTTTTTACATAACTTCATTAGTTTAAAAAGAAATATGTTTATCACAGCAAGGAATTTTTTTTGTTTGGTATTATTTGTTTACATACAGCTCTGTTAGGTGTCCCACATTATCAGTGTATGTACACAAATGTGGGCAAATGCCTAGGAAGAAGCAGTGCCAACCCAAACTTAAACACTTGTCAATCCATTACTATCTAGTAGGCTTTACAGCAAGAAAGGACACTGCCTGTTGCTCCCCATTATCACAGTGACACCAATGCTCCTAGACATCAGGTGTTCGTTCAGCTCTTCAAAGACAATAAAATGCATGTGGTCAGTTTCACTTCTAATGCTATCTACTCTGAGAGAGCTTTACCTTACTTAAAGAAAATGAATTTTAAAATTTCTATTGTCAAGACTGTTAAACTAAGGAGAATTTTGCTCATTAACTCGAAAGCATTAACAAGTACACTGAGAAACAATGCACTAAATTGCAATAATTAACCGGAGAGTTTCAAGTCACACATTCACACCCTATTAATTTTTTTTTAATAAGGGTTCAGATGATGCAAGCTCTGGGAGGAAATTATTACAGAAAAAATTGTGTCGTTTCAAATGGCAAGAAAAATTAAATTGTCGAGGTTGTGTCAAAGTACAGCTTTTTACTCCTCTTCCCCCTCTCCTGTGGCCTTTTAGGCCACATTCCTTTTTCCAGCTTTATACCAACAGCAGCAGCCCAGCTATTCCAGCTCAAGTCTCAAAAAGCAACTAATACACTGCGCAAGCAAACTAATTCTCCATCAGGAAAGCTGAGGTTCATGCCCTCAAAACAAACTGACATGTGTTTCATTTGCAGAAAAGGCACCAAAGCACTTTATTTAGTTACTGGAGCTGCAAGCAGCAGTATCTTGCCATCAGGGAAACTCACCAATTACACTCCCTTGTTTATAAGCAAAAAGAAAAACAAAACAAAACAACAAAAAAGCAACCAAAAAAACCCAAACAAGCAGCTAAGCATCTTCATCTCTCTCTTTCTCTCTCCAAATGCATCTTGTACTTCTACAGTTTAAGGCTAGAGCCTCCAGTCTTTAGCCAAGTATTAAGTCTGTGCAAATAATTAGTCATCCTGGTAGCTAGCACTCACTGCAAAGTCATGCAAGCTTAAGATTTGTTTGTTCCACTGACTGCACACTAAAGGGGAAAAAAAGAAAAAAAGAAAAAAAGTAGGCTAGTTTCACACCCACATGTGCACTCTCTGATTTCTAGTTTTTAACACTTGTCAAACTGGTTATTCTGGGAATTCTGATTTTCACAAAATAAGCTTCTCTACTTAGGTCACTTATTATTGTCACTCTGCACCCCTTATCTCTGCACAGCCTATCAGATGCACTCGCCCCCAAATCCATAGCTTCAACACTCTGAAGGTTTTCCAACAAGGAAGCCGGGTGACAATTTTAATTAAGGCCAATGTCTTTGTCTAAAGTCACTGCAGCAGCAGCAACTTCCATAAGGATTTCTAGCAGCAAAGCTGAATAAGCCTGTGGACGTGTTTGTATAACCCAGCCAGACTCTGACAGCGTCCACTTGGTTTGGTCATTTCTCTGGAGGGAGCACAGAGAAGAATAAGGACAATAAAGGCATATTTCATCATTACAGGACGGGTACTTGGGAGAGTAATTTGTAGCCATCTGAAAAAGCAGAAGCCGATCGGCTGACAAACTTTAAGAGGCCAGCAACAAAGACAAGGACAACACTTCTACCACCCCTCACTGCTCCGGGTGCCAGTGCGGGTGGCTCGCCTTCAGCCGTGCGCTCAGCCCGGCGCAGGCAGCGGGTACCCTCTGCAAAATCGGCAACAATAAAAGGAGAAGAAATTCTGACACAAACCTTGTAGACTTGCCCGTACGTGCCATTGCCAACCACTTCCACCAGTTCAAAAATCCCAGCGGGGTCCTAGGGGGAGNTTACCCGCAGGGAGGAAAGGTCGATATCCACCAGACTTTTTGCAGGAGAATCGTTCGCCATTTTCCCGTCTCTTCTTTTTTTTTTTTTTTNGCGAGGCCGCTCCCCCCTCCCTGGAGCAGCTGTGAATTGCGCGGAGCTCCGCTCCTCTCCTCCCCTCCGCCCTTCCCTTCTTCACTCCAGCCCCGCCGGGTTGAAACTCTTCAGCATTGGGAGGGGTTGGCGGGGGGATGATGGATAGATAGATGGATGGTGGGAGGAGGAGGAGAGGGGAAAGGAAGGTGAAGGAAGGAAAGGAGGAAGGAAAAGGGGTGCTGCGGTTTGTCCGTCCGTCCGTCCGTCTCCCCGCGCTGCGGTGCGGGGCTGGATCCCCCCGAGGATCCCGGTCGGTGAGTGAGCGGGTGAGTCGGTGGGTGCCCGCGCGTCCCCGGCGGCAGCGGGCTCACACCATGTCGCGGCGGCGGTGGCAGGAGCGGCGCCGGTGCCGGCAGCCTCTGGCAGCCTCACGATACGCCCCGCACCCGGGCATGGCACGGCACGGCTCGGCCCAGCCGGCGGCGCTCACGCCGGGAGCCGGCAGTGGCAGCCGCGGCCCCGCTCTCGCATAGGGGGGGCGGCTCACGCCCAGCGCCGCGGCGGAGCCCCCGCCGCCTCCGAGCCCTTCCCGCGGCGCTGCCCTCGCATCAAACGGCGCCGGGCACCGGCGGGCAGGGGCTGCGCGTCCCGGCGGCGGCGGGGCAGGGGCGCGGGGCTGGAGCGGGGTGCTGCGAGCCAGACAAAGATAGCCGGGGAGGAGGAGGAGGAGGAGGAGAAGGAGGAGGAGAAAATATACTGCGAGAGGAGAGAGAGAGAGAGAGAACAGCTCCCCCTTCCCTTCTCCAACAGGAAAAACCGGCGGAAACGCGCCTGCACCAGAGCACTGCTGGGTAAACTCGCGGGGAGAGAGAAAGAGAAGGGAGGGAGCGAGCGAGCGCAGGCGGGGAGAGAACCAGCCGCGCAGCCTGCCCGCCCCGCCGCCCAACAATAGCCCCACGGGGCGGGGGCGACCCGCGACAGCCCTTGCCCGCTGGGGCACCGGCGTTGGGCCGGGCCGGGCCGGGCCGGCAGGAGCCCCACGCGTGTCCGCGGCAGGGCCGTGCGGCCGCCGCTCCGCCGCTGCAGTGACCGGCCCACGCTGCGCTGCCCTGGCAGGACAGGGCCCTGAGCCCCGGCTGCGGGACAGCGCAGTCAGCGTGCGTCTGTCACGGCTGGTACTCACTGTGGGTGCGGATGTTTTCCCATTCCCGGTGAGATGACGAGCAAGATATCACAGTTCCCCCCTGCCCTGAGACCCCAGGCCTACAGGAAACACATTCGTGTCCCACGAAGAGATTTCTATAGGAAGAGACCCAAATCCTGGCCCACAGAACCAGACCCATCTCTCATATTTTAACACATCATTTACTGTCCGAGCTGTCTCAGGCTCCCTTCCCACCCAGAAGAATCTTCCAGCAGAATTTGAATCGTGGAAAAATCTCATTAACCTCACTTGAGCAAGACACATCAGGCAGTTGCACACAGGTGTAAACCTTGGCAGGATTTGTTTCTCATTGAAGTTCTTTATCACACTGATACGGCAAAAATGTTACCTGCTTGCAAGAGGTCGAGTTATGTTTCCTGTGGGAACCAGGGTTTTCCTCTCTCTTCTAATTTAACCACAAAATTACATATACATAGCTATAAGTATCACAGAAACATACTTTTGAAACAAAGCAAACCTGTTGAGCAGAAAGTGTAAGGGTAAATTACCATAACAGTTTAATGGCATACTTCATTTTCACTTTAAGTGTAGATACAAAGAAAGGAAACTCCAGCCTAGACCAGGAAATTTTTTTCTCTGTACAGGAACCTATAGTCAGGAAAAGGCAAATAATTTCAAATGGATTCAATGCTATGTCTGCCTGAGTGCATGCACAGGAGTAAGGTCAAGTCTAGAGATGCAGTAGGTCTTGAAAAGTGGATTTCCATAAAGATTTATTATCATCAGCCTGGTTTGCATTACATGGCTTATTTAACTCAGCCTTTTTATGTGTAAGAGAAGCCTTGGTAGGTCAGATCCATTACCCATCTGTCCCAATGTCCATCTCCAGATGTAGCCAGTAGTAAATGCTGAGAGAAGATCACAGGGATACTTTAACCATCTAGTAATATTTCCCTGGCTTATCTTACCAGCTCTCTACAGCTCAGGAAGTTCTTTAGCAGCATTTGGTGTACTGCATTTCTTTTTTTTTTAATTATGTTTTCCTTCCATTAGATTGCCTGTTTACTTTGTGGATTCATATATGCTTCTGGCTCTTACTGTGTCCTCTGGCACTGAGTTCCAAAGCTGACCTAGCATGTTGTCTAGAGACCACCTTTTGCTAGATTGAGGAAAAAAAAAAAACAACACCCTGCTGGTTCTTGTTTTGGAAGAGACATCAATGATTTCCTATTCATTTTCTTCACTATATTAATTTTAGAGACTTCTGGTGTGTTTTCCCCTCAGTTTTTGCCAGCTAGCAAATTCTGTTCTTATTAGTGATACCATGAATGTAACTCATTCTGTATTTGCCCTTCATTGAACCATTTCTGCTTCTAATGCCTTCCTTTTTAAGATGGGTAAAACAATTTCCATATCATGTTCATGCTGCGTTTCCCATGCAGCATCATAGTGATGTCCTCATTTCTAGTCCCCTCCTGATCCTTCCTTTCTTCACTGTTGTTGAGTATGAATATGACATTTTTGTGGAACATGTCTGTAATAACTCCAGAATCCCCTTCTGTAATGTTAATACTACCTCATAGAGTGTTGCTGTATGTTTCTGAATGCTGAAAGATTTTCAAGACCAAACTCTGAACTGTGAGTTTTCCAAACTCAGTATGTAACAACTTTCTTGTGCCTCTGAAAAGTACAGCCCAGTTTTTTTAGAGATGAGGATCTGAGCCCAAATACATATTTTCAACCATTCACGTTTTAACCAGCACACATCGTTTCACCAGACCTCTGATGTGGCTCCACCACAGTGTCCCCTCTCTCCTTTGAGCTTTTGTTTTATTACAGTGAGTTCAGTTCTTTGGTGTGTTTTCTAAAGAGTGCTAAAGTGCTCTCAACAAGATTGTGAATTCTTGAAAAGTAAGGCATCCTCTAACTTGAGGGGAAAATAGCTTCCATAAAGCAGTAAATGCCACAAGAGAGCTTCCTGCTAGTTCCCAGGGTGATGCACCACGACGCCTCACCTTCCTTTTCCTTCCTATTCAAGTGGAGGGATGAAAGGCTTGCTTTCTTGAGGAAGAAGCCTCTTTGGCTGCGGCCAAAACCACTCTGTTCACATGTTCATCATGCTCCTTACCAGCTCAGTGTACTTACCCAGTGTGAAAGTCTAAAAGTTAAAAAACCAAACCTAAAACCACTAGAAATAAGATGAGCAGCCTGTTTTAACTCTTCCTCATAGTGAAACCAGCAATCCTGAAGGAGATGGAGTGAGACAGCCATCAAAAATCATAATGAAGACTAAGTGCAAGGAAAGGCATTTTCACCCCTGTGGATCATCACTCCACAGAGCACACATGGTGTTTCTAATGACAAACTTCAGTAGAAGCATCAAAAAATCTGAGTCCACTCCATCCATTTGGGAATAAAGCAGGAAAAATCTGGGGCATGGGTGCTGCTTTCCATCACCTTCAGACACAGTTGCACCCATTTCTGCTCACTGTGCTGATATTAGTGAAGGCAGCAGAGGAGCTGGAGCTCCATGAGCAGTTTCAGCATCCCTGAAGGAGAGATCCTAAGCTTCCCTTTCTCTGGCCATTTATTCCTATTGAATGGCACCTCATCCCTTGTGGGTATGAGCATTCCTACAGCTGTGTAGTGAGTCAGGACTCATAGCAAATCTAGCCCACAAAAGGAAAATAAATTTTAATGTTGCTATTGATCAGTTCCCTGGTCTGGTTCATCACGTGCCTCCTTGAGCAGTTGTATTAACAAAAGGGAAGCGGAGGGGTCAGAGACTGAGTGGAGGGCAGGAAGTGTAACCATAGCGTTGCCTCTTGGTTGTGGCTGTGGCTTAAGCCACTTTCAACTCTCAGTGGACCCATAGGGGTAAAACTAGAGAAACTTCCTTCCTTACTGGAAGAGACACCGTGGGAGTAATGGGAACCCAACATTTATTTTGTAGCCACAAAAGAAATTCCTTGCCCTCTGTTTTTTTTCAAGTTCTCTGAAATTGTCTTTGTTCTATAATTTTCCGCTTTTAATGTGCTGGGGCCCTGATCACTGACCAGAGATGCAGAGGTCATCAACTGCACTAACTTTTTATGAGCTTAATCATCAACAGTATTCAAGGAGATGAGTAAAGAGACAGGAAGTTCTGAATTTTCATTTTGTTCTACTACTGATTCATCCCATGGCCTTGGGGCATCTCATTTCCTGCTTCCACTCCCGTTCTCTGTGTGGAAAATGGGAGTGATTTTGACCTCCTTTATAGCGTGAAGTGTTAGACATGTGCCCTGCCATACTCTAGGTTCTCTCTTTGGCTGAAAAAATCCCAGAGGGAGGCTCAAGCTAGGGTGATAAGTAACAGAGGACAGTGTAGTGAGTGGGGCTGAGTAAGGCTTTGCATAGTCCAGCTCTCCTGCTGGAAGTGGGATCCCAAGAGCAGAGGGAGGCTGGGAGACTGTTCTCCTCATGCTATTTATTACAACACATACTGGGAGCAGATCAGTTACAGAAGGATACACAATCAGCCTCCCTCCAGCTTAGGCTCCTTTCTGCTCTGCTGTTTCCACCACCCCTATCTCTTACATCCATGTGAGCGCTGCTCTGCGTGATCACTGCCGGCACACCCAGGTTCTTTCATGCTGCATCTTAATGTCACATGGGGTGGACATGTTCCTGCAGCTCTGCTTGACCAGTTGTGCACACTGCTGCTGGTGACATCCTGCTGCTTCCTGCTCCTAAGGATACTGCACTGCCTCCCAGACTGATGGGTTTCCCTCATTCCAGCACATAGCTAAGGCTCAGGCACGAAGCTGGACCCAAGCTTGAGGACACACATGTAGATGTTGATGTAGGTGACACGAGGTTGCACAGGGCCAAAAAGGAGCAGCTTTCCACCAGCTGTACTCTTTGAGGCCCTCACTGCCCATACCCTGGCTGGCTTCCTCTGTCAGCATTTTGGAGACTGGATTGAAAGGACTTCTGAAGCACAGGGGCTGTCTAAATATAGCAATCCCACTAGTGCAGGAAGAGTGGCAAAGTGAGTCACAGCCCTTTCCACAGCTGCTCCATACCATGTGGGAAGGCACACTACAGTCAGCACTGTCAGCCCTTTGGAGGTGTCCACCTTTCTCCATCCTCTGCCAGGCTCCACATCTGTGCTGTTTTTTCAGCTGTGCTACTATGGCTTCCCTGTATTGTGGTTTGGTAGCTAGGCTGATCTTAGCAAAAAAATAATACATCATCTTTATTTTTTTGCAAGCTTTGGTTTACCTCTCATTAACACCCTGCTTTAAATGAGTGGTGGGCAGTTATGTGAGGGTGGGAATTTCTTAAGTTGCTATTGCACAGGGATTTAGGTACCATGTCCTGAAAGTCATTTTGGGAAGAGCTACCTCAAATGGCAGTGCAGTATAGCCTAAGGGAGGAAGTTAACCTTAGTCCTATAATAATATCACACTTGTGCAGTACTGGAGCACCCAGCAATTCTAACTTCACCCAGATCACAGATTAACAGATGAAAATAACATAATACAATTTTAATGTATTTTTTTTATGCTAGTTGTGATGAAGAAAGATGGTACCTGGTCCATCCAGAGTCATAGGACATGAGAAGCTGATGGCTGAAATGGTATAAAGTTTGCCAGGACAACATGCTTCCAGAGAAATCTGTGAACAAATCTAAACCAGCAGAGTGAAGTTCAGAAATTTGCATCACCTAGCTGGAGCATTTTGAATCTGACTCTGAACATGCCCACACAGGATTTGCATCGATGGAGCCATAGCTTCTGCGAGGAGACTGCTTCTTCACAGAAGAAAGGGTGATTTCATGTTGCCACAGTCTTTCCCTGACTCCACATCCCTAATTGATCTACCCAGACTGAACTCTTAGTGCAGTCCAGAATCCTGTACTTTGTATCAGACAGTTGTCAGTCCTGCAGCTAGACTTAAACCAGGCAACAATGCACAAACCTGACATAAAAAACACTGTTGCATGCTTGGGCTAATTGAGAAGATCCCATGTATATTTTTGTACCCTGCCCATGCTCTAGGGTTTTAACAAGCTAGCTGTTTCTGGGTCTGCTATCTGTCACACAAAGCACGCAATTACTGAGTGTGACTGGCTGTCACAGGCTATCTCTGCTTGTAGCTAAGCTGGCTTGTAGCTATCTTCCCATGACCCAAGTGTGACACTTATTTCACCTCTTATACAGGGCCCTGAGCCATATCCGTAGTGGCTATGAGCAAACTCTTTTCCTCCCCATCTGAGTCAGAACTCCTCGAGGAGTATTGTATCTCCTCACATTTGTCTGGATGTGCTTTATCTCACCCAAGGGCACCTGGGGATGCTCATCCAGAGTTTCTGTCTTCAGAAGAGAGACATATTTGTGCCCTGGAATAAGAAAAGTTGCTTTGCCAGCAGGATGATGGCTGTGGCTGTGCAGGTATTTACAGGCAGTGCTTGTGCAAGGATGTCCCAGGCCTTCCCCACAAAGCACATGGGCATGTATCCTATGCTTTTCCTCCTGCTCTTTGGCTCCTGTCACTGCATTGCCCTTACAAGAGCCATGTGATCAAACAGATAATTATTGGAAATAACACCTGTTTTCAGATTTTATTTTGTTTTATCCAGCTCTGTTGTGTCCACAGTGTGGTGAAAGCAAAAAGGCAATGAGTGTGGAGGTAGTTGTTCTTTTAGACCCCTTCAGCTTATATAAACAGAGTTCAAGCTGAGTCTGCAAGCCTGCCAGGCTCATGAGCAGATCAGTTCTTCATCAGACCCTGAAGAACTTGGGCCTCATTTTGGCATGACCCTGAACATAGTTTTGATGTGCCATATAATGAGTAAGAAATGCCATGATGACGTGATGCAAATCACTGAACCTTTATGGACTTATTCTGTCAATTCAAGTGTGTTCAAAAAATTCTGAGGAAGTAATTTTGTCACAGAACATCTAACAGAGAAGATACTGAAGTCAGCTTAAACTTGGTAAAAAAGACAAAAAACTAGCACAGAAACATTTTTTTTATTCTTGGGCTAACTGAATGGAAAGATGATGTTACGTGTCTGCATCTGATGCAGAGCAAGCTGATCCAAAAAAGTTTACAGATCTGGTAATAACCAACCTTTAACATGGCCTGAGCTGGTACAGAAGTCATCGTGTCCCCAAAATTAAGCTAATGCACTTCTATGAGCACTGGGCTTCTGCAAGGAATCCATGAGAGCATAAATTCCTGCATGCCCCTGGTCTGAGTACAGCTGTCTTTAATTCTGTAAATTTATCCCCATTTTGAACTTCATGCATTGTGCAAGCTCCCTGTGAATTCATCAGTCTTTGAGAATTGTGACTTAGTGAGGTAAATTGTAGAAGCTGAAATTAAAGTGTACAGCATGTAGTTTAAACAAACATTAAAGCTACTGAAGTCTGCCCTTTGAAAGCTTTCTTCTTCAGTTTCCAAGTCACTTTTATTTGAATGTTGAAGGGATTTTCATTTTGTGTTATATTTTACAGTGAGTAGAGTTGTGTTTGGAAAGTAACTTTAAATGAAGAGTGAATTAGCACGAAAGTGCAAAAGAAAGGGGAAAAAAGCTTAGCTGAAAATTAACTATCCTTTCAAATGAAAAATTAAAACCCCAGTGCTGTTGAAGGAAATTTAGAACCACGTAAGAATTTCCAAAATTAATACTCAGGCTTAATTGGTTTAAGTTTCCCTTTCATTTTATACAGCATGAGGTCCACAGAGGCCATAATTTCAGGAAACTCTGGCTTTGTCAGTGAAGCTAACTTAAAATATTTCCTCTTCTCCCTTCCCTGGTGCCTGGTACCTGGCTTCACACCTCTCCATGGGCAACTGCTATTGCCAGAATAAGGATTTGCAGGGCTAAGCCTATATCAGCTGCAAAATAACACTCTCCAGAAAGAGTGAATCAGTTCTGACGCCTGGCAGTGGCATCACCAAAAAAGCCATGACAGCAAAGAGTCTCAAGTGAAATGGTGAAATGGCATTGGAAACTTCCTAAGTTACCTCCAACAGCAAAGCCAAGATCTCAATGGGCTGCTGCTGACATGTCAATAGAAATACCAGAGAAAGGTCCAAGGGAAGGAACAAAGCCTCTAGGCTGATATCACCGTAGAGGGTATAATTTGAAAAAAAAGACACCCACTGATCATAATTGACTGCTGAAATGGAAAGGGCTACTGATTGACACAAGATAATCCTCCAGGTGTTGTTTCCTAAACAAAATGTTGTCATCAAAATACAGTAAAATGTTGAATGTTATGGGGCATTGCTGGGTTTTGATAGAAGGCAAAGTATTTTAGCTACAGTTTGGCTTTCAGAGGTGTTTTCTGTCTGTTTCTAGCTCTTGCTAATTTAACAGAGGGCTCCTATGTATGATACATTTACCCTCTGTGATGTATCTGGTTTTAAGTAAGCCAAATATCAGGGCTGCTGTGACACAGCAATTTGGTAAAGTTCCTTGGTGTAACTGTTAGTGAAGAACTCCTAATCAATGCAATTACTTTTTCTTCTGAAATGTGGACATTTTAGAGGTCTTCTGGTCATAACAGAAACACTGAATATAGAGGGTCTACATCGTATCTCCAGATGAAATATATGGGCTTCACATGTCCATTTGAAGAAGTGAGCACCTCCACCTCTAGGGTGAACCTTCAGGTTCCTCTCATCATAAAACAAACAATGAAGTGGCACAGAGGAGTGGTATCTTAGTAGTGGCCATGAAGAAGTCACTATTAGTTTGGAGGCTGAAGCCTGTGCTGAAGACATCTCAGGCAGGTGTGATTAATCCCTTGCAGCCAGGCAATGCATTTTCATGAAATGCCAGTTTTTAAGATTTTCTATGCAGTCGTGCATGCTTTGGAAACTATTTAGCCATTTGACTAGCAAAGTGAAGTCAAGGGGACATACATCTAACTGCTGTGAATTAGGGTAGCTCTGCTTCTGAAACTGCATGGAAGTTCTAATGACCAACTTCTCCCACTTAAGACTGCTGTTTTTACTCTACGCAGTCATCACCTGAGACAAAGATCCTGTTAGGCAGTGGTGACTAGGTAATTTGGCCTTGGCTCAGTCATCCATGAAGTGGAAAAAGCAGGAAAATTTATACAAAGAAAAGAAAAACAACAAATTATTTCCCAACAGCACTCAGAAAACTTTTTCTGCTGCTTTGATCATTCTTGTTCCCTCCTCTCACAAGCCCAGCCTGGAGCCATTATTTGAACTAGGTGTAAATACATAGGCAGAAATGGTGAGATGAAGGCATGGACCACAGGAGGAAGTCCCAGTTCAGAAGACAGCTCAAGGACTAAAGGTGGTAGGATGGCATGCAAATGTGCACTTCGGAAGTTCCCCCAGATAAGATCCTAAGTACTTGGCAAGAGGCTTTGCAAAGCTCCCCAGGACACTGCCAGAGGTACTCAAACCCTGCCTGCAGCTCCCTGCCTGATCAAGTTCTTGATTTCCTCCAGGAAAGAAAGGTTCTCTTTGCACTGAAAGTCAGCTCACTGAGGGTGAATGTAAACTCACCAAAAGTTTTCCCTTGCACATGAATTTTAACAAGGTTGGGAGTAAAATCTTCTGAAGCTGGACTGTTCTTGACCTACATGGAATCACACCACTGCAAGAAGAGGTGGAGGTTATGCATCTCTGTACACCTGTGCAGCAGAGAAAAAAAAGGCTCTGTCTTGCTGTTCACTGAGCTCAGCTGGAAGAAAAAATGTATTTTCATACTCATGAAAAGGCAATACCAAATTAGGGAAGTTAATGAGTTTTAAATAAGGGCCACTAACCTTAGCACCAGGTATTTCAAGCATTTTGTTACAGTTAGTCACTTTCCTCTCATGACCAACATAGGACAGAAAAACTTTATGATTTTTTGATGATGAAATTTTACACTGTCAAAGTGTAAAATTATATTTAAATATCAACCTTTTCCCTGCATCCCACAGCAGTTTCCAACATGTTTGCATACTACATTTTACAGGACAGCAGCTAATATCTACACTTAATAACACTTAAATCTTATATAGTTGTCTGACATTTCTAAGCACTTCAGAAAAAAAACCTCCACATTATTATCATTATCAAAGTTCTGAGAACTTTGAGGTCACAAGTTCTTTTATACCAGGAATTAATTTGGGATTTGAGGTACCTAATTTGAGATGAACTATTTTCATTCATACTTTGCATGCTATTTTCCTCGGCAGTTGACTTTATTTACTCTCTCAATCCTTTCTTTTTTTACAGTGTTAACATCCCAAAATGACACAGCTATCTAGAAGTTGTGGCTTCCCTTGAAAAATCCTGGGGCTAAGCATCTTGCCCAAAGATCACTTGTCTGATGAAATCTGGAGCTATGCTGACTTTTCCTAGAGCCTTTGGTGCAACATTAGGGTCAAGCTCCTAGACTGACTGAGGCACCCAGGACTGCACCCCATCACCCTTAGCACCACCACAGTGTGTTAATGCAGTCTGGCTTTCCTATAAGGCATCATGGTGCATGGCCAAACCACCTCTGCCAAGTCTGATCACTCTGTTCAGATGCTCTCCAGATGCGTGCCTGACAGTGCAAAAAGGGAAAACAGTTTTGTGCTGTGTTGCCTCATCATATTTCAAAACTAAAAAACAAGACAGGTTGTGTCTTCTTGCCATGCTCTTCGAGCCTTTGACCCAGACTAGGGCCTGTCCCTGCCAAGGACATACATTACCTCCTTGCTGCTTGTCATTGCAGGCCAAGGATAGTTTATGACTAAGAAAGTTCAATCAACGGTGTGATGAGGTGAAGATCTGCCCTGGTAAGATCCTATTGATGGATGTACGCAAAGAAATCTGCAAAAATTGCAAAGAATGCTCTAAGACATATCCTTACTAAGCCATCTTGTCCACAGCCCTCTTCTGTCCAACCCAGAAACAGTAACATGGACTGATCAAGTAAGCAGTTCTCTAGACTCCTCTGGACTCTAAGGAGCCCAGCCGCACAGGGAATCTGCAGGGTTTAGAGCCCTTGACTTTGGTCCAATCTACTAGATGAAGTCCCATTACTCAAAGCACCCTTGACCTGTACCTCTAAAATACCCAGTCTTGGAATAAAACAATAGGATTCCATCCATCCCCTAGATCACTTGTATGAACTTTTAATCTGCAGTGCTCTGGGGTTTGCCTGTCCTTTTCAGTTGACTGTTTAATCCTCTTTGTAAGCAAAGAGACATTCATCAAATTTGACTGCATTTTATGGTGTGTAAAAATTTACTCTAGGCAATAACAGACTTCTGCACAAGTATCAGAGGTGGGAATCATCCTAAATGCTGTAAGATGTCTACAGTATAGAAGTCCAAACTTGACCTCTTCACTACTCCCTCTCCTCATAGTAGTCAGTAAAGAAAGAGGGGCAGCTCTTGGCCATGATTCATCTCATATGAAATAGGTGACATGAGTCACTTTCTAAAAATGCCTATTTCCCTGTGTTGACTCCAAAGGGAGTCTAGATATACTACTCAGACATAAATAGTTGCACTGCAAATGTTCCAGAGTTAGATGGGATGAATCCCCTTGGCTGGACTTAATACCTTATAGAAAGACTTTTATTCTCATCTACTCCCCATATCAGCTGTGCATTTGACTGCTGCTCCGGTGTCTCTGAGTGTCTGCTGCAGGAGAGCTAATTTGTTCTTTCACCCAGGAATGTCAAACAATGCTTCATCAGGATGGTTAAGGATAAGGGTAGTGGGATTGACTGGAAGACATGAGAATCAGCAAATAGGATCACAGAGCAGTTAAGGCTGGGAGGCAGGCGCCTCTGAGAATTGTCTAGTCTGACACCTGGTCAGTGCAAAGTCAGCTGGTGCAGGTTGCTTAGGAATGGGTACAGTTAGATTTTGACTATTTCCAAGGATGGAGACTCCACAGCCTGTCTGCGTGGTCACCTTTTTAGAAGAGAAGGGGAGTAGGGGCAGGGGGCACTTAATGTTGAAATGGTGTTTCTTGTACTTCCATTTCTGCCAATTGCCTCTTGTCCTTTAACTGGACACCACTTAGAGTCTGACCTCACCACCTTTAGTCACCCCACTGAGTATTCATACACAAGGGTCAGATCCCCCTGAGCCTTCTCTTTTCCAGGCTGAACAATAACAGCTGTCTCAACATCTTACCCCTTCATCATCTTCATGGCCCTCCACTGACTTGCTGCAGCAAGTTCCTGTCTGAGTTGTACTGGGGAGCTGAAAACTGGACCCAGAATCCCTGATGTGTCTGTCTACCAGTGCTGAACTGATGGAAATAATCACCTCCCTCAGCCTGCTGGTAACCCTCCTCCTAATGCAGCCCAGGGCTTGCTGGCATCATCTTGAGGTATTGCAATAGACAGGGGCAGAGGGCAGCTGCCAACATGACTATAATTCAGTGCCCAGAAATGCCAGAAGCGTGTCTTCCAGTTAAAGGGCAGCAGCCTTTAGGCAAGCCAAGTACAGCATGCTAGGGATGATGCTTCACAGGGAAACTGTCTGGGAGGGCAGATAGGAAGTTTGTGGGGAGAACCACTATTCTGGTGCTAGCCTTCCATTGCTAGTGAAAGAAGAGCTATATGGAAGCATGGAATCATTTAGGATGGGAAAGATCCATCACTGTGATGGTAATGGGTTGATGGTAGGGAAGCAGCAGCTGCTCTCCGTACCAAAGGAGATTTGCCCTGTTGCTGGCAGATGGGGTTAAAAAAAAAAAAAGAGAGAGAGGTTAATTGTGACTTGAGGAGAAAGAAGTGACCAGACATGAGGTACATCCAGGATCTCCAAGGGAGTGAAGCCTCTGACATTTACTCAGATGGAATTGCATGTGGTCTTTCTTGCTCCAAAGCCACATTTCCCGAAGTCTTTGCCATGACTGAAGGTGGATGGAGTGTCCTTTAAACATTCTTTTAAGGATCCTGTTGGAGCTCCTTGTATTGGAAGAAGCCACCACTACCCTTGGCTGGACTGTGGAGAACACAGATTTACCATGCTGATCTGAAGAATGTTCTCCACTCTGGCTCTGGAGTTGTGTTGTATTGTGCACAGTACCAGCAAACCTTCAGCCCCTCTTAAAGATCTGCAAGACAGATGAAAATGGAAGTTTTATTCTTGTGAAGATCCTCAGGGAACAACTGCAGAATGTAAAGGATCAACAGCCATGACAGAACATTATTTCTGTTCTCTGAAACACGCTCCTTTGTCCTAGAAGTGGGTCACAGTGCATATGGGGCCAAGCTTCCATTATCTAAAGCACAGGATTATCCAAATGAATATAGCATACAAGTAATTTGTTTATATATTTTGGTACAACACTCTAGCAAAACTTGTGAGAAAAGCTGAGTTTGTTATACTATGACCTCCAGGAGGTCATCTAAGCTCTGCTTGATCCTTTGTTTTTCATCTGTTCCAGAAAGGCTCTGTGATAAAGAACACATGGCTGGTGAGTAGCACTGGCAGAGGAACTGGGGCTGCTGCTCTGTAGTGATCAAACATCTTCCCAACCAGGTGGTCCCTTTTCTCCTCCATTTCTATCCAGCTGGTCTAGTGAAAGCACTAGCAGGAAACAGCTCTGTTTCCATCCAGTTGGAATGGTGGAATGGCTGTAGGGAGAGCACCAAATATGGCACCAAGACAGAGCCTGGGCAGGAAGAGTGGGGTGGTGACCTAGCAAAACATCATCTTCATTCTTCTGCACACAGGCTATTTACCAGTGTGTCCTGTTAGGTGTGAGAGGACATTTGTAAAAGCTTTAGCCACATGAATGGGTCACTGAAGAATGTTGCCAGGGCTTTTTTTTTTCTCTGATTTTCCTAGTCCACTGAAAAATGACTCGCATTAGTGGAGATAACAAGAAGTGTTCACTGAAATAAAAATTGCCAGCATTCAGCAGGGTGGCACCCCTGCTCGGTGCATGCTGTAAAATTCCAGCAGGCAAGGAATGCCACTTGGCTCTTGTTCAGAAACTGGCAGGAAACAACCTCCACTAAGCTGTGATTCAACACCAAGGGGGGTTAAAAATAAAAGAAATCTCTTCCTCTGTAACAGGGAGTGTGGATGAACACAGGTTAATAAAGTTATGCTGCCCTGTCACATCTGGAAACCCAGGTGGGGGTAGGGGGGAAATCCAATTAGCTCCAACTGGCCTTACTGTAGTGGCCCTAAATCAGTCCCTAGAGAGCTGTTGCACCACATAACTGCATCCCTCAGTGATTGACTACATGGTCTACAACATTTGCCACAGATGGCAGCTACCAGCCAGCAGAGAGGGGTGCCCATTAGCAGAGAGGAAGAACTCAGCTATAAGTGCCTCCTCCAGCTTCAGAAAGGTGGTAATGGCATGCAGCGGTGCTGCTGCCTAGCAGATGCCCCTCCCATGCAAAAGAGGTTGCTGGTCTAAATTAAAAGGAAAAAAAAAACGAAAAAAACAACACAAAGAAAGAAAAAAAGGAAACAAAACAGACCCTACAAAATACTATTTTCCCCCTTATTTTTTTCTACCTCACTGTAAACTGCAGGCAAAGTGGGAACTTATAACCTTCCCTTATTCCAGGTGCTAAAGTTTGCTGTGTGAGAAGGAAAAAAAAAAACCAAAAAAAAAAAACCACCGTGAGAGCTTGGCTGTATTCTCTCAGTTAGCAGGTGTTGGAAGCCTGCAGGGATCTGCAGGTTAATTAATACTGACTTACCAGGGTTGGGGAGCTTATTAGCCTCCACCCTAAAAACGAGGAAGACAGGAGGAGCCCTCTGGGGGAAGGCAGGTAATGTTTGTGGGGAGGGAGGCTGAGGCAGAGCCAACACTGGGGAAGAGGCTTTAGGTGGGGCTTATAAATTAGGTTTTTATCCCTTTTCTCTCAATAAAAGCAAAGTTGATGATAAGAGTGTTTTTACACTTTAAAACAAGTCTTTAATTTGTGGATGGTTAACAGGAGCTCTGGTAGCTGCTGTGCAGAAGCCAAATGAAACTTGCCCACTTTGTACCCCAGAAGAGCCAGGTGAGAGCTTTGGTGTTGCTTGCCTTTGCTGCCTCTGGCCCTAAATGAGGAATTTTTAAGGCCTGTAAGGAAGTGGGGGGATATATTTGGCTTACTGTCAGGATCTGTGTGACCACATGCTTGACTTGCTAGCATTGAGGTGCTTGCCTGCCTGCCTGCCTGCATGGATATATGTTGTTTCCCAATCAAATCCAAAATGTCAGGGAAGGCATTGTTGGCCAAAGCCCTGTTGACTGTGGAGGATAGAAGGAGGAATGGGAACAGCACAGGAGGTGGATGGGCCAGCTGTTTAGCATACCTACAGCTCCCAGTATCTCTGCAGTTGTTTATAGTTCAAACAACTGGCTGATGGCACCCACTTGCACCTTCTTGCTCAACGATGTCTCTATCTCCTCTTTCCCCCTCCTCCTCCTTGCCTTTGAGGTGTTGACAGCCTGACAAACTCAGCCCTGGCCTCCCCGGGGAGCAGGGCGAGGTTTTCCAGGCAGCTCTGGGCCGTGCCTGCCCTGCTCCTCCCGGCTCTTGCCCACAGCATCCTCTCACATGGCCCCAGGCACCTGGGGCAGCTCCGGATGGCAGGCAGGAGGGAGATGATGTCCCACCCCTGGCACAGGGGCTGTGTGCCAAACTACAGCTCTGATGCCTGGGCAGGTGTCTGTGAGGAAGGGGGACGCGGTGTGCCCTGGAATGAAAATGAACAAGAATGGGCAGAAAACACAGAGGTTTGGTGTGGAGGGAAGTGAGAAATGGGGGGTAATCAGTTTAGGTTTAGAAGGGTGGCAGGCATAAAACTGATGCCTGTGGATCACCCTTGTCATCTGCTGGTGTGTGAAAACCCTTCTCTCCTCCAGTATGTTGTATTCAGACCTCTCATCCATGGCGAGTTCTCAAAGCTAACCTGTGTCAAAACGTGACCCTGATGATGGTAACAATTACCTTTGAAAAAAGTTTGAAAGAGAAGAAGAATACACATTTCTTTTTGGGGCGGCGGGGTGGCTGGTATTCCAGGGAGTACTACTAGGCTGCAGGCTATCACTACTCCCAATTCTCAAGAGAAAACTCCGTTTCATTTCACGTGAGAAATAAGAATGAGCTCGTTCCCATTTCAGAGGGTTTGCTGGGATGCCCCTTTCCCTCCTCCAGCATCTGCAACCAAGATCTAAAAATCACAGAAGCGATGAGGGTGGTGCGCACCGCCCAAGGATAATTCCCAAATTCCTGCCCCCCACACACGCACATCCCACTGAAAACTGTTGCCTGCAGAGGTTCAATCTCGGGCCACCTAGTGGCACTTCGCAGAAATCGGTATTGCAGGCAGCTTCGGGATATGAAGTCCCCCCCAAAAAAGGCAGGAGGTTCATCGGCAGCTCAGAGGTCGGATCACGCTTTGCCGCAATTGCAGCAAAGCCCTTTGTGCTGCTGGCTGTGGCGTCCTTTGGGGCGTGGACCAAATGCTGAGCATCTCGGCAGGAGGAGCAGGGGGTGCAAAGCCAGGCAGCCCCCGCCCCTAAAACCTGGCTTGCTTTGGTTTCCTGTGCTCCGGGCTGAGAGCAAAGCCTTGGATGAACAGAAAGCCCTCTCTCCTGCGCGGAGGATGTAGGGGGGAATGTAGGGGTCTTCATGGGGCTCTGAGTAAAGGACTGGGGTGGCAAAAAGGTTTATTGTCCAAAGAGAGGGAGGGAAGGGGGAGTATGTCTGGTGCCACAACCCTGCAGGCACTGCTGGGGGGAAGTGGAAGTGAGCGTAAAGGAAGTCCAGGCAACCCCAGGGTATTTCCTAGAGTCATAACGTGATGTGGAATGGACATCTGAATCTGGAAGTAGCAGCTTGCATTTGTAGGTTCTGAAACATGTGAAGCAAAATTAAATTCATCATTCTGAGTGCCATTCTTTGCATAGTGTCAAAGAAGAGTGGACTAGTCCTTTTTTTTTTTTTTTTTTTTCCTTCTGCGTTCTTGAGAGGGAAAGAAATCTGCAAAAATCATAATTAATTCCCCCTAAAATCAACAGGCCCCCCAAAAGGCAGATCTTTAAATTTCTTTCGTGTTTAACATTTCATAGCTAGGAAGCTTTAAACACTGCAAATATTTGTTTTGCATGAGAAGATGCTAAGAATCTCACAAAATTATTGCTTGTCAGACCTAGGAGTTAATAACAACAAATGTCAAAGGTTTACAGTAAAACAATGGATATTCAGAGTACTAATATAGGTAACTCTTTTGAATTCCTTTCGGTCTTCTCAAAGCCAAAGTTTTCTTCCTTTCTTTTCTTTGTTTTGTTTGTATGTTTCATTGTTGTTGTCTCTGCAGAATTCAACCAAAAATATCAAAAAGCCAACTGAGAGTCTGGTTTAAAGGGCAAAATACATAATATGTAGAGGCAAGGGTATGGCAAGAATGCAATGATTGGACATATCAATCATTTCTATGGCAACAGAGGAGGATATAACAGTACTGTAGAACTGAGCAGAGGAGACTGGGCAAAAAGAGATCATTATTTTACACTACCAATGTTTCATTTACTTGGAGAGATAGAATCACATAATGCAGAAGACCATATGTGAAATATCCTAAATTATTATTTATAATTCCACATTAACAGTTTATGGAAGCAAAAAATATATTTTATACAGTGATTGTGTCCCTGTTCTTCCAGGGAGTATTTGTAAATCCACGTGACTGTAAACAAAGGATGTGTTTTGTGAGAGTGTATGTTCTCAAAAATGGTTTTTGGTGTTTTCCCCGAGATGTGTAAAAGTTCTTATCTGGCAGTTCGTGTGCCCGAGGTGGAATAAATCAGAGCTCTTTAGTTTTCTCGGTCTCAAGGTTGTTTATTCTTNGTCATACTCTTGGAGTGTGTGATTGCATGTACAGACACAGTGACTGAACTTCAAACATCCACAAAGCTTTTGCCTTTCTATACCTTTCAGATGAAAATCATAATTTTTAACATAAAGAGTGATCATTTAAATATTTTTCCCATAAATGTACTTATTTCTTCTCCTTTTAGTCACCATGGGTGGGATTTAGCTTGCCTAAATTATAGTGTCTGAACGTGAGATACAGCTTAAATTCCAATGGTAGATAAGGAAGACCAAGCCCATACAGCTGGTGGTGCCTAGCAAGCTACTTTCTTCCTGAGGTTGATCCCAACATTTGGTCAGCCAAATTGCTCTCCAGACTCCACTAACTATATGGTCTAGATCCTTACTGCCTGTAGCAAGAGCTTAGACACCTTGCTCTCACACAGACACTTGGGCTTTAAACACCTGAGGTGCAGCCCAGCTGCCTGCCCATTGATGTCTGACACCTTTTCAGTCCCCTCTGGGTTGTTGTGAAATCCCTGTAGGGCTGGTGCCAGCCTGTGGGAGACTACTGGAGCATCAGCTCTCAACTAAGCAAGATAACCAATAGCAAATGGCATTAGAGCTGAGGTGATTGGATCAAGCCCTTCAGAGGTAGCAGCAGGCAAGGAGTTGAGTATGAAGTCAATGTGAGGAGTCCAGGGAGCGAGTCTGGATCAGCAGGGGAAGGGGCAGAGGGCACAGGTACAACTACAATATAGCTGGGGAAGGGCTGGGCACCAGGGCCTGAGCTCACACACAGCCCTGCCACAGGAGGTACAGGGTACGTGTCTGTGGGTCCTGTGGGAGGCTAGTCAGGGCAATTAACACCCTAAAATCAGGGTGAGATGAATCCACACTTTTGATGTTCATAATGAAGATGTCTGCATTTGAGCCTATTACCCACACTTCCTTTTCAGTAGCTGGAAAAAACAGGAAGTTGTGTAATCTATTCTGAAGATCTGCTATCAAAAGAGAGAAATTACTCCCTGAAAATACCTATTACTTTCCTCTGACCACAGAGGTAATGTCAGTTAGATGGGTTTACTGTAAAATGGGTCAGAAGTGCCCTATTAGATGTACCTCTAAGATCCAGAATGAGCACAGATATGAGTGCTTATGTCATCAGATATGAGATAAAATGTATATGGATGTAGCCCCACAATGTGGAGCCTTCCTATCCATTCATAGGCATTATCTCTATCATGATATTGGAGGTAATATCAACATGAGTTGTTTAGATTAAACACTGATGATGTCACAAAAATGTTGGCTGAGCCCTTAGAGCTTATTCTTTTTCCTGTCTGGAGGACAGAGAAAGTACATACTACCCCTCACTGCTGCTTCCCACGGGTCTATCATTGCTGTTAATTCTCTTTATCTGTCTCTGCATGGCAATAACATGTTGAAATATTACTGTCTTTAATTTTAGAGCAGTGTCAGGCATGGAGCAAATACCAATTTGCACACAAAATAGAGATGTGTATTGGGGGTGATAAGCAGTAGTCTGACAGCTTTGTTCTTCAGCTCTTCCTGTGTAGGAGAGCACAGAACTCCTTCCATTGCCCAGACACCTTCCACGCCTGACCTTGTAAAAGGCAATACAGCCCCATATTCCTTCTCTCAAATAGGCAGTAATTAGTCTTGCACACAGTGGTAACTTTCACGATTCTGACACTTCCCTAACAGAAATGGAAACAAAAACATGAGCTCCCAGAAGGTTATCTCTTCTCTTGAGAAAGCCAGACACAACTGTTTTGAATTAAGATACAAAACAGCCTCCCACACAAGGCCAGAGATGGTGCTGGAAATCTCCTGCACACCTATATATAAATATATACTATAATACAATGTGCATCATAGAATAATTCTGTTTGGAAAGGACCTGTCTGGGTGCCTTCCAACCATCTGGGTCACCCCTTCACTGGAATGTGGCTCTCTCAGAACATGTTGCTCAGTGTTATCAGCATCTCCAAGGACAGGGGTTCCCGAATAAGAATCAAACCCCCCCACCACTACTACCACCTCGAGGTTTGGTTTTTCTTTTATCTGATTGGGATTGCCTTTGTTGCAACCTCTGCCAGCTGCCTCTTGATTTGATCTTGACCTTCACTGTAGATTCTCATAGTATCCTTAGAGCCAAACTGCTGAAACAAATGAGCAGAGTGCATGGTGGGTGGAAAGCTGGCTGCATTGCTGAGCTTAAAGACTTGTGGTTAGAGGTACAAAGTTCCACTGGCAGCTGGTTGCTAGTGGCTTCTCTCAGAGGTCAGTGCTGGGGCCAGTATTGCTTTACATCTTTGTAATGAGCTTTGCTCTCCCCTCATTCACAAAGTGTCCCATTGCAGCACAGAAGGCAGGCAGGGTGGGCAGGCATGATTTGTCCTTGCTGAGCTCATGCTGGCTGTTCCCAGTTATCTGTCTATTCTTCATGTGTCCAGTCACAGCTTCCAGAAGATATGTTCATAATCTTTTCAGGTTAGGCCAACCAGCCTGCAGTTCCTTGGATCCTCTCTCATACTTCAGATGTAACATTTGCATCTTTGGAGGCCTTCCCCAATGACCACAGCCTTCCAAAGATGGCAGAAATCCACAGCTGTCTCTTTTAGCATCCTTGGATTCATCCTGAGTCCCATGGACTTCTGTCCCACCTGTCTGCAGGCCACATACATTTTACAGTGCACAGCTACTGACATTTTGATATTCTGTAGCCAGTGCCTGGAAGTGCAATCTTTTAGCTGTGTTTTTATAGAGAACTATTCATGTATTTGTAGTTCTGGCTGGGAGATTAAACAGGAAACCTTTCTGGTCTCCATACCACTGCTTTGCAACTGAAAGTGGCACTGTCTGCAGAGAGATACAAGTCAAGCTTTTCTTTCCTAAAAAGACTTGCAAACACCATCCACCCCACCCTTAGAAACTCTGCAGTCCTTAAAGGAAACTTTAAATCCTCGCTCATAAATGTCTCCAAAACCAACACAACACTCCCTGGAGAATCAGGAACTGGAAAGCAGGGCTGAAAGGTTTGCTGTTTTTTTTTTCTTCCTTCACGCTTTCTACTACTGTAAATAATATACTTGTTTCAAATCCTGCTTCTTTCTCAGCAGCAAAGGGTAGGATGTCTGGTGGCCAAACTAGCCACAGGCTTCCACATCTGAGGGCACTGAATGGATCCCTGTACAGCTGACCTATGGAAGCAGCTTTCCTACTTTTCTTCATAAGGCAGACATCCAAAACAGGTCAGATGTTTCTCACAGCTACTGTTACTTGAGATGGATGCTGCCTGGAATGCATGTTAAAAAGTAGCACAGGTCTCTAAAAGTGGGTTTCTGGCCCCTATACTGGCCCTCCAACTAAACTCTGAGTCACCAGACCAAACTCTTGAGTTCTACCAGTCACCTGGTAGAACTAATATATCTTTGGACATATTTAAACAAATCTGGAGGGAAGCAAATTGTAATTCTTCCCTGAAAGCACCAAGCCATCAGTACCAAAACCAAGATGTTAGCTTGACTATCTCAGATGATTTTGAAGACGATGATTTCTTAGAAGCTGCAAATTTGCAAAAAGGTTTTGTGTGAAAAAAAGTTTTTTGTGCTAGCTACGTCCTTACACCAATTGTCAGAACATTTCACTGTACACTAGAAGTTCTCTCTTTCACTGGCTTGCATATGGTGATTTAGTTAGAAGATAAGTGTAAAAACTGTGGATGCCTGTTTCTCCATAGACTTAGTGCAGGAGAGAAGACAGCAAGGTATCCAAGCCTTGCTCTCAACAAACATGTTCAGAAGTTGAATGCAGGGATTAGCCTAGATACTCCCTACAACATTGCATCAACGTCATGTTTGCATAGTTACTCCCAGTCCCAAAACAAACAGTAAGGAAATAGTGAATCAGACCACAGAGGTTTCCAGAAACCTGAGCAGACAGACTGACTGAGGTGCTTGTGCAATGAATAAAAGACTGTCACTTCTCCCCAGCCAAACTCACTCTGGAGTAATTTACTCTGTTGCATGAAGCACCTGTAGTTTCAACATGAGGACTTTTATTATTCTGCTGTAGGCTTGAAGTTGAAAAAATATTCTCTCTTCTGAACACTCGATATATTCAAGGAGGGCTTTCACTTCAGGACCGATAATTCCATGATTAACTGAAACCTGTGCTTTCTCAGTTAAGCCATGTCTGCATTCCTAATTCATTGTAGGTTAAATTCTGTTATCCTGATTTGTTAGAACTAAATAGGATTTCCTCAGAGAAGGTACTGATAAAACATGCAGGTCTAGAACCAGCTATACTAGACAGTGAAATGTTTCCAATGAATTAACAAGTATTTTGAGGTGAATTAAAATTCCTTTAAATCATAATATGCAAAAAGATAAGAAGATATGTGAAAATATTAAAGCCAGAAACATAAATATTTTTCATTTCATTAAATTGCTTAAGATGTCCTTGGTTTTACTTCATGGCTTTTAATCAGCTATTGTCAGAGGGCTATAATCTGTGCAGCCCCAACTTTTTATTTACATATTTATTCTCTAGTGAATCAAACAGCAGCTCCCATTTTTCCACCAAAGTTAAGTTTAGAGAAAGTAAAAGCAACTGTAATCTGTATCTTTCAGGTATGAAACACTTCCTCTAAAATTAAAGAGAAAACAGAAAACATACAGAAAGAACCCCCTTTATCTCTATGCCGAGATAAATCTATCTGTGAAGGTAACACACGTAATGAGAGAGGAAAAGGTGCCAGTAGACAGGTGTGACCTGGCTTTCATTAGCCATATCTTTATCTAACTGGGTGGAGACACAAAAGAAACAAAATCTTTCCATTTAGCTGTGTCATTATGGGGTGAGGCACCCTGGCTTTGGTGCACTGAAACTCTGACAGTGGGTACAGTCATGCTCTCCCACTCCAGTTGCTACATCTCTTTCCCAGCCTCTCCAATGTCACTGCTTTCCCCAGCTTTTCTCATCACTGGAAAGTGGTTGTGACCCCCAAAAGCACGTGTCTATATCCTTCCAGCACACCAGCCCGTTGGTGGTACCGCAATTCATGGCTCCCATTTTTCCCCTTGTCCCGGTTGGTCCTTGAGGATCTGGGCAGTTCAATTTAACAAGGAAAATGCAGGTCTCAGGTATGGACTTGCTGCACCCACTGGCTGCAGAACAATTTGCACCTGCAGCACTAAATGATGATTTGCTCAAAGGAATTTAACAAGACATCTGGTCACGTAATATACGCAGCCCTGGCTGTGACAGAAAATATGCCCGTTGATAGTTTCAGAAAGAGAAAATTAGCTTATAGCTCTTTTCAAGGGGCAAATAAAGCATTTAGGTGCACTGCAAGTAAAACCACATCATTTCATTAACTGCAGCTTCTGAGATAGCATAATGGTTTTTCTATAGGTGATTAGAAGCTATTCTGGAAATGCTTCATTATTCTAGCATAAATTACCCGCAGAAATGCAAAGAAAGAAAGACGATGATGTGCAAGTCACCAATTGTCAGGAGGAAAGCTTTAGTCCTGCAGCCAAAAAGCATGTTGCTTACTGCTCAGCATGAGCTGAGAGTCAAATCCAATAGCTTGTAGACATCAAATATTTTGCAAACATCAAATAAAATATCTCACAAAGAAAACATAGTTTGAATATTGTTCCAAAATATTTAGGTAATACTTTGAAATGTTTCTATTCAAAGACAACTGGGAGTTTTCAGTGCTTCACTAGTTCAAACGGGTAGCTCCAGCCTAAGTATTATTTTTCTCTGTTTCTACCAAGAGAGTACAAAAATTCTAACACTTAATATGTTTAGCAAAGTTAATGCTGTGGCTGGAAGCAGCACAAAGGACATAAGGCTTCACTGTGCTATCCAGGGATTAAAATTGGCAAGTGTATATCACTAGCCTGGTTTTCTAACAGTCACAGAGCAGAAACAAGATAGGCATTTCTTGCATGGAGGTTCTCCCTCTCTGAATGAAGGCTTGCTCCCTGTGGAGTATTTTGTGGTGTCAGGGTGAAACCTCACACAGGGGGACGTCCATCCCCTACCAGGGTGACTGCCAGAGTGCTGGGGAGCATCTATAGCCTGGTGCACTGATGCACCTACTCAAATACAGACTGGCTTGTTGGGTCAGGACCAGCAGCTCAGGACAGCTTTCTGTGTTGCTGGTGGTCACAGCTGGGTCTACCCATACCTGTGATGATTTCTTGACACCTCTTTCTACTGCTCCCTTAGTGCACCTAACCTGCTGCAAATGCGTTTTTATGAATCACTTCCTGAAGCTTTCAGGTGTCACTGAATGGTCACAGTAACAGAAAACAGGAACCATATAAATCACATCAGCTTACCTTCATCAGCCCAACAGAGCTGAGACCCATCCCAAACCTCCCTGCCTTTCACAGTCCTCAGAGAGTCTGGGGGAAGATGGGCAAAGTGGGGGGGAGCACTCAGGACACAGCTTGCTGCCTGTGTTTGTGTCTAAGCTGCCTACTGCAGTGAGAGCTCCTGTACTGACTTGAATGGCACTTTTATATGACTCTGTAGGAGATGTGGGCTAACTCTAAACCCCAGATTAGAGCTCTGCAGGGCAGCCCCTCACATCTCCCCCACCCCTCAAGAATCTCCCCGTATAGCTGATAGTAAAGATCCTTACCAGTAATGGTATCTGAGCAGCTGCAGCCTGATACTATCCCTCTGCTGGCACTCAGGAGGGATTTTCAATAGCCTGGAACACGGCTTGATTTTTCTGTGAATAAATACTGGATGCAGCAATGTGATTAATGGCATTGTCTCCTGTCATGAAACAGGGAAGTTTGATCCAGAGCCAGTGCTGGGAGGCAAGGGGAGATGAAGGTTAGGCAAGGATAAGGGTGATTATGGCCCCTTCTCCCCTGAAGTCTGACCACACACTACTCAGGTCTCAGCTCTTTTTTAGGCTTTGCAAGTCATGTTAGTCCAGCCCAATGTCAGTGGTCAGAGGTGGTGGTACAAGAGATATTACAGAGAGGCACTACAGAGAAAAGCCCTCAGGAAAACTCAGTCCCAAGTGAATTATTTCAGAAACCTTTGATGATGTTTTTCTAACATAGATCAGGCTGCCCACATCTGATCCCATAGAAGAGAAAGAGCATGTCACAGCAATTGCCTTGAGACAGATTGTCACACCAAGGACTGCCCTTTCCAGACTAGCAATGTGGCATGCCCTATGGTGAGAAACTGGTGGAATAAAGCAGAAGAATTCCCAGATTTTGTAGCCCTCCCAGTATTAGAAGCAGTGATATTTTTCCCATTTGGTGGAAGATTTAAGACCAGCCTCTATCTAAGTACTTCAGCTGAGCTTGCGTGGCAGGAGACTATTCCATGTGTTTATGTGGCTCCCTCCCTGGGACTCTGCATCCTCCTTGTTCACTGATCTTTCCCACAGGATTTGCTGAGCCACTGGCTTCTCTGCTGCCTAGGTACAAAAAGCTTTCCACCAACTAGGTTCTCCACTTTCTATGTAGAAAGAACTTTTTACTAGCTGTCTATCATGTTTCCTTTGCAATAGTCAAGTCCTCCTCTATTACAAACAACTCCTTTATGTGTCTGCCATGCCAGGGCAATAGCTCCCAGCCCCAAAAATGGCTTGGCCTGGCCTAAAGCTTCTTCCTTGGCCACACTGCTTACTGGTGGTGTGGGGGAAGCTGGAATACAACATGATAAAACTTGTTTGCCAGAGTTGCAAAGGTGAGTCTGTTTTGCTTCTTTGTTTGCAGCACCTTGACAAGGTCAGGTGGAAGCATCTGGCAATGAGTGACTCACTCAAGGCTGCCTTGTGAGTCAGCAGTGCAGGCTGGCAGGGCTCAGGAATGCTGATAGCTGGGTCTCCTGATTTCCCTGTGGTTGCCCTAGCAAAGCTCTCATGGGTGAGTGCAGAATGGAAATATCTCCCATAATGAGGATTTCCCACTGCAATTCTTGGCAAAGCTGAATTGCTGCAGATTTACGAGCTTCCATTCAGATCTTCTCTAATTCCTCTTTTGAAACCCCATTACCTCCATCTGTGTTGCCCTTTGCATCAATCAGCCATTTTTACTTGATGGGCTGTTTTTGTGTTTGTTTTGTTTCTTGCAAACTCTGATAGAATTTCGCCAGCTGAATTTTGTAGACTCCTTCATTATTCACATCTTGTGTGCAAACAAATGCAGCCTGCACAAGGAAAAAATACAAATCAGCATAATTCTGTTTTTCTAAGAAAGCAGAAAAGTTCTGAGTTCTACCTAAATCAAAGCAGTTTCATTGCTAAAAGAAGTATTAACTAACAAAGATGACAGTACTACAACGAAATGACTCAGAAATATTGCCCAGAAATTTTCTTCCAGCTCCAGAAGTGATTATTTTGCAGCTTTCCTTTCAATGGTTTTTGGTGGCTGTGGGTCTAATTCGGTCTGATCATTGAAGAGTGGCCAAATTTAAACCTTATGTTTTTGCCCCAATAATTACGGGGGAATAGGGTCTTTGCTCACATGTTAGAGGGTCTTGTTGACAGAGCTTTACACTAGACTTGAAGGGGGAGGGGGATAATGCCAGGCTTTCCTGGCATCTCACAAGCTGTGAGATGACACACCAAGGTTAGAGGGACAGAGTGCTAGCAAGGGGCTCTGAGAAAGTCCTACAGCTGGGTCATGGCAATCCCTGGGATCAATACAGGCTGGGGGGAGAAGGGCTTGAGAGCAACTCTGCAGAGCAGAACTGTGGGTGCTGGTGGATGAAAAGCTGGACATGACCTGGCAATGCGCACTCACAACCCAGAGAGCAAAACGTGTCCTGGGCTGCATCCAGAGCAGTGTGGGCAGCAGGGGAGGGAGGGGATTCTGCCTCTCTACTCTGCTGACACCCCACCTGCAGTGCTGCATGCAGCTCTGGGATCCCCAGGGCAGGAAGGACCTGTTGGAATAGGTCCAAAGGAGGGCCACCAAGATGATCAGAGGGCTGGAGCACCTCTCCTGTGTAGAAATTATGAGAGAGTTTGGGTTGTGCTGCCTGGAGAAGAGAAAGCTTCAGTGAGACCTTATTACAACCTCTCAGTACTCAAAGGGGGCCTACAAGAAAGATGGAGATAAACCTTTTAGGCTTGTTGCATAGGACAAGAGGTCATGATCTTAAAATAAAATAGGGTATATTTAGACTAGATTTAAGGAAGAAAATTTTTACAATAAAGGTGCTGAAACATTGGAACAGATTGTTCAGAGAAGAAGCAGATGCCCTATCATTGGAAATATTCAAGGTCAAGTTGGATGGAGCTTTGGGCAACCTGATCTAGTTGAAGATGCCCCTTTTCATTGCAGGGGGTTAGACTAGAAGACCTTTAAAGGTCTCTTCCAACTTAAACTATTCTGTGATTCTACAACTCTATTAGTACTCCTGAAGGCCTCCATGTTCCCTCAGAGTGATCAATAACAGTTTGTAGAGGGACAGTGGTTAATAATTTTGTCTTACAGATCATGTGGTATGGGCAACATGGATGAATAAGTGTGTAGGCAGACATCCTCACAAATGAGCACCACCCAGGACCATTCTCAGTCTGTAGGGCTAGAGGAGATGGAGTTTAGCCCATGCCTGTTGTATTCAACCATCTTAACTTCTTAAGCATGGTATCTTCTGGGAAGAGAGCCTTATTTGTGCTAGCTGCTAAATTCCTTGGAATACCATTAGTCACCATGGGCCAAACCCTCGGGCCAGCACCTTTCAACAAATGAGCTGTGTTGATCACCAGGGGCCAGCAGCTGGGAGAGTCCCTGTCACTAATTAATTAATACAGGATGAGGGGTAATTCCAGGAAATACTAGTCTCAACTGTGCACAGGGCTAGGATGTTATACAGTGCACAAGGCTTGTACTCCTCCCTTCCTTAGAGGTTAGTCCCTTCTCCTCTGCACCAACTCAATTGCTTGTATCATTTGAGGACTAAATTTGATCATTTCACTAAACAGCACTGATCACAATAAGCACATGTGATAGCACACTCAAGAGGGCAGTGACCTGAAGTGTGATGGTGCAGGTGAGGGCTGAAGCAGAGGGGTAAATTTCACAGGGTCAATCAAATATTGTACTTTTCTTTAAAAAAATCTTTATTGAGTTACTACCTATTTTCAGAATATGAAGGATTTGGATCATTCATCTGGCAAGTTACATATTTGTTTATTTATGAGAGATGCTGACATCTAGAATAAAAGAAAAAATATTATGTGGTCACATTTGAATTACTGTTGTCTGGTAATATGACTTTTCTGAAGGGTTTTTTGTCATCAAACTTTACACTGTACAAATATTCTTCGTCATTTTGGATTGTGTGGAAGTTTTAACTTTGGATTGTGTCAACTTTAAACCCCCTTGACAAAGAAGATACTTCTTTTTTTCTTTTTCAATTCACAGCAGAAAATTCTGATCACAAAAATCTCATTCCAGAATCTTTTAGCCAGATTTGACCATGAATTGTAGAAGGGGATTTCTTTCAAAGCAGAGCAAAAAATATAATAGAGTTTTTGTCATGTGTCCTAATAGAAAATGTTATTTATGATAACTGTCTGGAAAAACAATGTCATTTAATGGTTGTGGGAGTCAGCATCAGATGATGACCTGTTCCCCATTATACAAGCTTTTGTCAGCTCTTGTCTAGACCAAAGCAATGTCACACACATGAGTGAGAAGTCATGAGCTCTTAGGAAATTCCAGCAAATGCAGAAGGCTGCAATACTTATTCTCACCTGCACAGATTAGGATTGGTACCCTCAGTGTTTTCCTACAATGCTGAGTCTAGCCCAGGTCTATTGTCTCCAAAGCACTCAGTAGTCTGGGTCCCAAATTCATCTGAAGTTCCTGTGTGAAGACTATGATGATCAGCTTTGCTCCTCACTTGGCAGAGAACTTCCCATAATGGCATACCCCATGTTAGGGGCAATGAGCTCCCTTACAAACTATGAACATTACAAGGCTGCTTCTTCTGTGCAAGTGCAAGACCTCTGCTTCAAGCCTCACTTTTTTCTACTTTTTTTTTCATAGTTCTCAATAAAACAACTACCTGTAATGTTAAGGTGTGGTGACAAAGCCTTTTTCACATGTGTTCCTGCATATGTCAATGCAGCTGTTGCCAAAGGGAACCAGAAAATGTAACAACTTACACTCTGAAAATTGTTTATCACAGGAAGGAGAAACCATTCAGGAATGCTAAAACAATTTTAGACTGTTTCCTAAAAGGGAAGTGTTCTTTTCTCTTTTTAAAAGTCTGGGTATCTGGCCCAGTCCTATGGAGACTCACAGAATATATCCTCATATTAACCCTACTATTAAAGGGGAACAAGCAGTTCTGATAGTTGATCATAGAGTCATCAGGGCCTTGTGTTTGTTGAATTAATTTCACCCACTCAAAGCTGTAGTATCGTGTTCTATAGGTGAATGGGCTTTCAGTACTGTAGCAAAAGAATGTATGTCAGAAAAAAATAAAGAAAATACTTCCTACTCCTTGATTTTCCTGTTTGCAGTGTGTATTTTTCCTCCAAGTCTCAAAAGACAAACATTGACTGGAGCTATGGCTATGGCAGAAGATACTGTTCCTAGAGTGGGGATTCCTCTGCACCAGTTACTTTAATTAGCCAGCTTGAGATAGAGGTATACATCTATATATGCATTGCTAAGGGACAAGGAGAGCAAAAAAGCCATAAATCTTTACATTTCAAGAACTCCAAAGGCTTAAGCAAGCAAAATGACAGTCAAGAGACATTTCCTTCAAATAATATTTGAGCTATGGCCACCATGCAGAAAGATGTATTTCATAATAACAAAGATAAACAGTGATATAAAAGGCAGATAGGAATGTGCTGAAGTGCAACAGAAATTATTTTCCAGAGGTAGTTCTGTCCTCAAATTGTTATGCTCTCAGTTGTACATCTTGTGCTTCACAACATATAATATTTCATTACCAAAAGGGGATAAATTTTATTCAGATCCCTTCTCTACCTACATTGAAAGGGAAGTAAACATTATGCCATCATTAAGCAGCTTAGTAAAGCTTGGTTTCTGTGGATGAAGAAGGGTTGGCAGGACATGTCATTACATGTCAGGCTCAAGTTTGCCAGTCTTACACCATGGTCACTGCACAGGGCCAATCTCCTCTGGCACAGCACGGGTTACCAGACTTCTTCACTACTTAGCACAAAAACAGCCTGAGACTAAAGAAACCAGTTGAGGAATAAATACCCTGGCAGAAAGATAGTGAAGGTCAAATTCTGAGCCTAGTCTATAGCTCTGTTGTATTTGGATATCAAAGCAGATAGCTGAAGTATGCATGAGTGTGCATTCATTCACTAATAAGGGGTTACTGTAGTACATTTTCTCCTGATCCCTTTTTTCTTCCAGTACTTTCACCCATGGTGAGGTCCCCAGAAAGGTTATTGCTATAGAATGATAAAGTTGTGCTTAGATAATGATGATGAGGGTTTCAAAGAGCTCAGTTTCTATGTGGGCTCATACATGAAATAATCCAAATTTTGCTGAAGCCTCACTCGGAAACATTGCTAAACCCAGCCTCGAAGACCTACTGGATACTAAGAAAAGGAGAACTATAATGGTCTTATTAAAAGCCCATATTCTGATATTTCAGAATATCAGAAGTTAGTGTAAGCACTGTGACTAAAAGCTACATTGCATTGGCTTTGCAGGGTGACTGGCAGAACCACTGATGTGGCAAACACTGAAACTGGCCACAGCCTGGGCATTTTATCCTCTCTGTTTCAGAGGCATATGAACCATTGCTTTTGGAAAAATGCACAAGTAGGATGTTCTTCTCCAAGCTACACAGCTTGTGGCTAAACCACACTAAGCTAAAAGTGTAAAAATCTCACAAGGCTGCAAAATGCTTTTCATTGTCACATGTAGAATTAGCAACAATATTTATGAGGGCTGATCAGAAAAAATCTGATGTTGTGTGTGCTCATTTCTGTCCTTGAACACAAGTTCCCAAGTCCTTATGCTTCAGGCATTTCTGCTGCAGCTGAGAGCAAGTCCTCTATGTCTGTGTCAAGCTGCAGAAGCTACTTTAAGAGCTCAAGCAGACTTTCCTGGTTCTAACCAAACCTGGATATTGTCCCTAATAGACAACACCACCTTTCTATTTATCCAGGTATTTTTAATTTATTAGAAGCAGTCACTACATTATTAGGTGCTTTGTAATTAAAACAGGCAAAAGAACAGGATTAACTGGCAGAACATGAGCAACTACCGACCCAAAAAAAACAAACAAGACAAAATACCACATTTAATAATATTACTGACAATGAAAAATTACTTTAGTTTTAACATGCACATCTTACTTCCCAGCCTTTTATGAAAGGGTTAAGGGGTTTTAGCATGTGTTAATAGTTAACAAATTTGGTTTCAGGAAACTGAAAAAGCTTTGTCATACACATGCTCAAATTGTCTTAATTTATTTCAACCTAGCAGACTGTGAATGCTAACTCCTTTGTCATTAATATGTTCACCCATCTCCTATTTGAGGTTCTTCCTAAATCCTTTGACTCCTCCCTGAAGGTGCTAATCTACTTTTTAAGAGTCATGTCTTACTGCATTCATTTTTGCAGGAGCAAGAAGAAAATGAATCAATCAAACCTGCGCAGAGTAACAATAAGCACTGTAACTCTTGATTAAATCTGATTTTCAGAGTAGAATTTGGCCCAAAGAAAGTTAGCATTTCAATAATAATTAATCACAGTATATAAAAGAAACCATTTGGTGTTTTTTATATAGTTCTAAAACTACACTAAATTACTCAGCTGAAGAAAGAACTGTAGATGCTGCTTGTGTTTTGCCTGTTAATATACGACGTTGCTCCGAACATTGCTTGTACTCTTTTAACCCACCTAAGGAGGTGATGTACAAGGAATAACACTATAAAACTTTGCCAATGGCTTCTGGTGTGTTCAAATGCAATGTTTCAGTGTTTTGACTGACCGTGGTAGCATGCTGCTAATAGGATTTGCTCAGGAGAACCCTTACTGGAGGCTCTTGTCAATTCCCAGCCAGGCTTCAGCAGCCTGAGTGAAAGGAGATTTCATCTTGATATGATTTTCTTGTACTAACCTGCTTGTGTGCCAGGAACTGTTAATGAGAGAGGCCAGCTGAAGGAAGCCACAAGATGAAATAGAAGGGGGGTGGGGGAGGAAGTAATTTGGATGGCAAGGGTGGTTGAGGGTTTCAGAGATGGAAGATTCCTTCAGAAAAAGTGGGGTGAATATGCCCCTTTACCAAGGCCTCCAATTAAAATTGAAATGAAAGAACACATGAGAGCGAGCCAAAGATCAGAGAAGAAAGACTCATGAATATTCACCCCATGGAGAAGCAGAGGCTCACCTGCAAGGTGGTTCCTTAGTTGTTCAGCTGCTGGAGTGCCATGTTCCTGGCTCCCACAGAGTTAGGAAGAAAACAAGGACATGCAGATGCATCCCTCCAGCTCCCATGCCAGCAGAGAGACAGGTCATGGCTGGAGGTCCTTCCCATGCATTTCCACATGGGTAAAGAGCATTTGAGTTTAGGGTATGAAAAATGGGTATTGCATAGGCAAGTAATGCCTCAGTAAGGTAAGCATTACATATTATTTATGTATTTTTTTCTTGGTCACACTACATTTCTACACAGTAGCCATAGCTGTGACAGTGACCTGCCATTAAGATGCAAGCTCTAGAAAAATGTTCTGTTCTTTCTAGAATTTGTAAAGAAATGACTGTGCTTAGCTTAATACAATACTTACTGCAATTTATGCCGAGATTTCTTAACTAATTGCATCCTTAGGTAATACACTAATGCCTATAAATGGTGTGAGTGATAAAATAATTCCAGGGTAACTTCTACAAACAAAATGTTTGACATCCGTTTTGTAGCTAAGAAAATTGGAAAAAGACAAGATGACAGTTGCAGAAGCATAAAAAAGTATGTCATAAGATTGTCTGATATCATTCATATAGAACACTTGACTGTGATGGCAAATTAAATCATGCTGTTTTCCAAGATTCACTCATAGTCAAAATTGTGTATCTTCTAAAACAAAATCTTTGTGCATTCCTAATAATATGTTAGCATCTCTTTCAATTATGAAAACCATTAAAGATTTGATTTAAAAATATTTTTCCCTGTGGACATTAAGGCTTTGAATTATGGAAAACATCTCTGATTCTAACTTACCATTGCACAGTTGAAAGGGGAATAATCCATTGTCTTCTTGGTTATTTTCAAGACAGCGGTGAAAATACATTACAAATATTTGAAAAAATTTTGGCAAATTGCAGAAACATCACAGAATCTTGTTAAATATTGTTACTGTCAAGAATCAGATTCAAGGGGAAAATAATTTTAAATACTATAGGTTAACAATCTTTTTAGGTTTTTCAATTTTAAGCAATTATAAAAATTTTATTAAAAATAATCCAAAGATAAGTTGAAAACATTAAAACAGATAAGAAATCTCTGTGATTTTTTTTTTACCTGAGCACAACTAGGATGGCATATGAGAGAAAACTATCCAAGGTACATTCTCTAAAATGCCTCTTAAATGCCTCTTAAATTTTGTCTAAATTTTTGTCTCAATTTTCCCCTGTGATTCTATCTTCCCTGATAGTTGCACTACCACTAGCTGCAGTAGCAATGAGATTGCCAGATTGGAGTCACTGTTTATTAAAATTGGTTCCACATTTAAGAGTTCAACATTCAGCAGAAATGTCAGTCAAAAGTAAAGGGCAAAACCCTTCTCCATACTCTGAAGTGCTCTCCATATTTTCTGTGCTTTTCAGGTAGACTCCTGCTTAGTAACTAAGCAACCACATCCTGCACCTCTAATTCACACATTTTGATCTTACCAGAGGATTTTCTTTTGTAAAGTTTACATTGAATCAATTGTAGATCTGCAGTTCAAGTCTAAAATATGCTTGTTATAAAATCATGAATTAAATACTTCAGTGAATAATTGTAGGTCTGCAGATCATCTCATTTATGAATATTGTAATCCACACTGAAATTTTCAGTTGGGAATGTATGTTCTACAATAAATCAAGAAAAGTGAATTTAAGCCCCATATATCTTTGGCCTATATTGATACCTTTCTTTAAAAATTAACAAGCTGAGCGTGAATGCTTATTGTCCCACTGACTATAATTTTGCCTAGGCTTGCTTTGCTTTATCCTCAAGGATCATAACATTTTGTTTGGATAAGTAATCAAAACAGTCAACAGAAAATTCTGAACCTCCTTTTGGAAATGTAACATTTGAATTAAATGTTTGCCTCTCATGAGTAAGTCACATGGGCATTCTCACAGAGAAGTATGCTAGTAAAGCTCACATGATCGCATATTCATAGAAAACAAATATGAAAGGATTACAACCACAGTTAAATGGAAATTCCCTTTTGAATACAAATTGATATTTAGCTGAGTATTCACTCAGTTCTGGTCCTTGCTCATGAAAAACTCCAACATTACCAACCAGAGGGCCAGTCCCACATTACAAATAGCACACAGTGAAAATAAGAAGTTTGCACAGGTAGAAATGCTTTATGTAAGCCACCTGAGGAGCACTTAGCAGTAAGGAAAGTATTTGTAAGGGTCAGAAATGATGGAGTGTAGTTCAAGATCAGGATCCCAAATCAGGACCATAAATGAAGGATGTTGATCAGTCCAGAGCCCTCCATGGCTGGTCACAATCCAACCACCCCAGAGTTCCTTCATGTCAGTGCAAAGCTATGGGGCCAGAGTGTAAGCACACAAGCTCCTCAAAGGGGAACTTCAAATCCAATTCTTCACAAAGGTTGATTTTGTAATTCATTCCAATGAAAACAGAGAATATCAATGGGTATAGCAGACATCTTGTTGTCGTAAACCATATCAGTCTAATGGAATGCATTTGAGATTGGGATTAAATTGGGAAAAAGAAACACTCTCTCATTCTACCAAAGCAATTGTTCCCCACCTTTATTAGCCATGTGTTTGCTGCTAGCTTCAGATCCAACACAATCTGTGTGGGCATGCAGTATCTGTATCTAGTCTAGCTGTATGAACTAGCCCAAGTAAAAGATTTCTCTTTATAAAGTTTGCCTTGGCTGTATCTGTACACTGCTGCCAGCGACATAAATGAACATTGTACTTATTTGAACAAAGGCCAAGCATAGACAAGTCACAAATGCTTGAGATGCAATTAAGAAAGAGACCATGCAGCAATCATGGAATAAATTAGGTGTTCAGGGATGTCTAATTTACCTCTCTGATCAAAGAGGGGTCCTGGTGATCTGAACAGTTCAGATGGGTCATGGTACTTCAGGTTTCATTGTTCCTGCAGTGGTCAGTTTTATTAAGTCTGTTAGGCTGTTTTTTCTCTCTCTTAAATCTATTGGTAATCTGAGATAAAATATTATAAGAAAATGTCACTTATGTAACTATAAGCAAGGCATAAATCACACTATCTCCTACTATGTTTTCTAGTCTGAAGGATAAAACATGATTTGTAAAAGAATAATAGGAATAGAGAACTGTATGCAGTTTTAATCATACCACCCCTGACACTTAATGCATATAATGTTTCTCTGATGTACCATTTGGCCTAAGATATTCAAAAGGTGAGAAGATAAAACTACATCTCTCATGTAACATATGCTTTACCCTCAAAAATTACTGAGGCAGGAGTTGTATTTGTTACAATGAAGTTCGGTGTCAGAGGAGTTAACTGCATTGTCATTTAATTATGTCAAATACCATGCTGAATCTCTCAACAAGTAATTTCAAGAAAATTACTGGTTAATGTAGCTATTTAAGTGAAACATTTTCACCTTTTGTTTTAATGAAGAAGAAATAAAGCACCTCTTTTACAGACAGTAAAGTCTGTATTTATTTTTGTGGAGGAGGGTGATGTTTTTCTCTCTTTTCAAAACTTTTGTAGTTGGACTTCACTTGAACACGTTTGAAAGCTGCCCTTAATGCCATTCCTTACTTCAGAACTAATTGATTCACGCTATAAACATTCCTGACACACAAATGCAATCAAGGGTCTTTTGCATGATGTCTGCTAACCAGGCACAGGAGCCAATGTAAAAGCTGCTGTTTCGAGCCTCTGAGATAGATGGGGCTTTTCTGCATGACTCACCACTGCTTTTATTGTACAGATTTTTTTTTCTGTACAAATTACTCTAACATGCAAACCTAGAATCACTATTTCAGAGTTTGTAGCACAGCTGTTAATAATAGGTTGTCCTGTTAAACAGAAAGTTAACTCCAGTATGCATCCAAAATGTAGAAAACAAAACAAAACCACAAAAATAATGTATCAAGGAAGCATAATAAAATGCTATTTCTGCTTGGAGGAGCAACAACATCTTCTGCCAAGCAGAAGCAGTTGCTTTCTCCTGCAAGCATTACCTCAGCCTCTTCTGGACAGATAGGCTTTATCCATATCTCCATCTTCATGAGTCACTGCATAAACTGTTTGGCTGCCCCAAGCTGGTCTAAAGAACAAGAAATATAAAGAGCAGGTGTCAGCACACAGTGGAAACCAGTCCTCAGCTCCACAGTCACCCTCCTAGAGGCACTGCCCTACAGAGGGGCACACGAAGGGTGACCAGCAGGGCCCCAAGGGAAGTGTTCACACCAGAGTCTCTCCAGACAGAGGGGACAGAGCTGCTCAGAGTCCCTGCTGCCAGTCGTGGCTGGACCAAAAGCAGTCAGAGGATTGGTCCTTCATCCTAGATAAAAGATCATTAGATGACACTGCCCTGGGCAGCATCTGGAGTTAACGATGTGCCAATAGACAGGTAAGTGTTTCAGTTAGGCGTGGAAGAGATTTTCACCCAGGCTCTCCACCAGACACTCCAAAACCAGGTGATTTGACATGAGTGAAGGACTGAGTGATTGTCAGTGATTGTGTCCGATCTCAAGTCACCAGGTCTTAAATATTTCTAATGGCTTCACATCTTTCGAGAGATCTTAGTCATGCAATGATTGCATTGTTTGAATCAGTTTATTCTAGTCATGACAGGACACATCCCAATTTACATATTATTTTGTGTTCCCAGCTCTCATTAATGTTTAATGCCTCAATTCAGCCATCAATCCCCACTCAGCAGAACGATTCAGCTAAGTACATATTTAAATTTAAGCACATTCTTAAATGCTTTGCTGAAATGAAGCAGTCTTACAAACATGCTGACATGCTTTGCTGAATTGGATTTTCATACACCAAAGAGTTCACATTCCATAGGCACTTGGGAGATGAGCATTCCTCTTCCTCATGTGCATTCATGTCCAATGTTTGGCTTATGAAGGACATAGCTTTCTATAATGTTAAAGCATTATACTTAAGGAGAAGGTGGTTGCAATCTTGTTTTGTTTTTGCTGCTGCTTCAAATGTCATGATACAACGAGAAATAAATTTTGTATTTGTTTGATTCTTTCAAGTGATCTATTTCAAACTAAAGTTTGAAAGATAACTATGACTGAAGATCTCTGCTCATAGTAAACTGATCAGATTTAGGTAATGCCTGATCATTGGCATTATTCACATCTCAAAGGAAGGGAAAATGAGTAAACCTTTGCAGAGATGTAATTTTGCCCCTGGTAGGTCAACCAGTAGAGATTAAAAAAAAAAAAAAACACAAACAAGCAATCAAACAAACAAATGCCAAACCAATAAAATGTACTGACACATTTCTCAAATTGGGATATTTGCCTTTGTCAGTGTCTTACACCGAGAGTGACTCAATTCTTTTAACTTTTCATATAGAAAAGTTAATGATGCGTTGCTCCAGGACCTTGGTTTGGTGGATGTAAGGGAAGGATTTGTATTCCTTTTCAAGCTTTTACCCATTCCTCCCCACATGAGAATGAATGTAGTAAATACCCTTCAGGCTTTTGCAACTCTAGGGGAAACATACAATTTACTATAGTCACATATGTTCATTGCTGCTGGTATTGGTGGAAGCTGCAGTAGATTCTCTTGCTTTAATGATTGTTTCATACATATTTTTGCTTAAGTATTAAAAATTTTATAAAACATTTATTTTTAAAACTGTAAATATCTGAGAATGTTAGCACTTGCCTTTACAAGACAGCTGTCACCAGCAAGAGCTCTTACATAATCTGTTTACCTTACAAGGCATCCAAATCTCCCAAGGTATCCAAATCTTCTCTTGTAGGATGGGGGAGCTGAGGACAGACAGTAATCTGAATGGGCAATTTTGTGCTAAAGACACTCCTTACAACGTTTTGGAGATGTCTATTACCTCAAATTTGGTTTAAATTTGTCCTAGTTATGGATGAAAGTCAGAGGAAGGAAGCTTTTTTCATACACCTTTTAATCTGTTCAACCATACTCCTAATTTTATACCAAACCTTTTTTCAGTCAAAGTGCATGTTCATTATATACTCTGTAATTTTATGCAAGGAGTATGTCCATGACAGCAATAAAGAGCTTTGCAGCTTTCAGCTTATGCAACAATAAAGACTTACTACAGCTTGACCTAATCTATATTCACCAGTCCTATCTGACTGGTTTAAACGGAAGAAACTGATTTCAGGTTTTCAGCCAAATTCCACTAAAAGCCTGGCATTTAAAGTCAGAATCTCCCTTCTCCCCCACCCACTCCCCCTCCCATTAAAAAAGAAAAAAAAAAAAAAACAAAAAAAGTACAGCTGTTAGACTTATCTGAATGATAAAGCTTTTTTTTTGGAAAAAAAATGGGAAAGCCCTAATCAAACAAAAGTATGTCAAGACCTGAACAGCACACAGATTTGTCTATCTCATTATCTGCAAACTGGGCAGGAAAAATGCTGTGACCTAATTGGTATCTCTCAAGCCATGGACAGTAACTGGACAGGGTTTTTGTGCAGCATTTGCTTCTTTTCATCAAAACCTTTCTGAGTATTGTTGTCTAGGGACTTTCTGATCTGTGTCATTTCCCTTACTTCAGTTTGTTACCACAGTAATATTCTATTTGCCATTCTTCAGTTTTAGCTAAGATGTAAATGCTTTTTGGGATTTTTCCTGCTAAGGTGTCTTTGGGCCTAGGGAACTTCACTGTGTAGAGTTTCAGATAGTCCCAAAAAGTCAGTTGTTGGTCATGAACATTGAGAACTATGACCAGAAGCACATGCAAACACGTAAGCCAGCCAACTGTTGGAAACTGGAGATGAGGTTTCCTCTTCCTTTGGTCAGGGAGTGGAGGGCACTGCTCTGAGTGCAGAATGGACAGGCACACCCAAACTGACAGTGGGTGTCCCAGGCAGCATCTACTGCCAGACCTGCTGCAGAGGCTCTGGGAGTGCTTACATGGCAACACCACACAAGTCTCACAGCTGCTGCAATATCACTGTTGTTAGTCCTTACAACAGCTGCCTCAACCCAAGAAAGCTTTCACTCTACAGTATTTGCAGGAGTATTTGCTGTCTAAGTTAAATGTGCCGCAGAGGAGGTCAGGAGACTGCAGACATATGAAATCAAGACTAAAAACTGCAGCTACTGAGAGAAGCCTCCACAATCAGCCATTAAGTACAGTTATTGATGGCAGAGTATACTGGTTACAATGCACATACTAACACTAACCTGTGTTTTTAGCAGACAGTATTTTCAAGGCTTTGGTTCATGAGCCCTTGAGTGAGCATCATCTTCCCATGGGCTCCTCAGCACAGCATGAGGCTTCACAGATTCAAAGCAACCTGTACCATACATGACATCTGTGTGCATTGCTCCTCAAACACAAGGTACATCAAGGGACCAGAAAAACAGTAACCTGCCACCTTAAATTCCCTTTTCTGGTGTGGTGCTCCCAACCCCCCCACTTTAATACTGCTGTCTACCAACGTTAGCTTCGGTCATATTGTCATAACATAGGAAGCAAACCAGTCTGTGTCATACGTGGGGATTTCAGGAAGCTAATTAACAGGAGGGAGCTGTGGGAGTTTCTGAGAAGCTGAGCTCTGATGTAACCCAAAGCCATGAACTAGTAAGCTTTTAGATGCTCTAGCCATACATAATTTATGTTTGTCAGTCACATGGCAGCAAAGCTCATTTTGCATAATGGATACTTGTGATAGAAAAGTGCTTACAGGATTTCAGCAGAGCAGACAGACCTTTCATCTATCTGTATCAAAGAGAAATTAAACCATTATAGGAGTTTGCAACATTCCTGTCGAAAACTCTGAAAGCAAGACTTTAAAGATGTGCAAAACCTTCTAAGGTGACACTCATGATCACAGAACCATGGAATCATAGAACGGCCTGGTTGGAAGGGACCATAAAGATCACCGAGTTCCAACCTCCTCTGCCATGGGCCGTGACACCTTCCACCAGACCAGGCTGTTCAAAGCCCCATCTAACCTTGTTTGAACACCTCCAGGAACGGAGAATCCACAGCCTCTCTGGGCAACCTGGGCCAGTGCCTCACCACCCTCCCAGTAACAATTTTTTCCTAGCACACAATCTAAACCTACGCTTAATTTGAAGCTATTCCCTCTTCTCCTGCCACTATCTGATATTCAGAAGTGCCGCCGCACCATCGGCCATTTACACCGCATTTTTGGACGGAATTCCTTTTCTCGCCTGCAGTTCCTACACAAAAACCCCACCTGGCGGTGGAGCAGTGGGCGCCCGGACTGCGGCGTGGTGCCTGCCCTTCACACCGGGGCCGCGGCTCCCCCGAGCTCTCCGCAGGGCGCGGAAACCACTGCGGGAAGCGCCGAGGAGCGGGACTGTGTGGAACTGTGCGGGACTGTGCGGGGCTGTGNGGCGCGGAGGGTGCGCGGGACGGGCGCGTTACCCGCCGTCCGTTACCCGACGTTCCCGGCGCTCCCCGGCCCCGGCCCCTCCACCCCGGTCCCAATGGACGACTCGGAACAGCAGCCCGTCCCGGAGCCGGCCGAGATGGCCTATTTCGGGCCCACCTCCCTCACCTACCTCCCCGTCCTCCAATGGTGCGTGCTGGCCCCTGCCCGCTGCCGGGGACGGGCCGAGGCCGAGGATGGAGCGGGGAGGTGGCGCGGCCGTCTCTGCCTTGCCGGAGGCCCGCAGGATCTGCCCTGCCACAGGGAGTGTAGGATTCCTGCTTTTAACTCTTCTCGGGGTATCTAGGGCAAGAGTGGGGTTTGCTGCAAAGGCCCCATCATCATGGTGATGCATAAATGATACCAAGAAAGCAGGGAAACGTTCCTGAAAGACCATCTCCTGCCATAAGCCTAAGTGATATATATGGAGGTGGTTTGACAGACGGGATTTTGTCTCAGCCTGCCCACTGGCCATCCACTTGGTGTGATGCTGCAGGGCAGCTCTCGAGGATCTCACTGGGTCGAACTCCTTGATGAGACACTTTGTGTAGTGGAGGAAGGTTGTCACCATTGTTTTCTTGGACTTTGAGAAGAGTATCATCTGCCATGCCACAGCCAAAGAGAAACCAGGGCTCCTATACTTCCCTCCCCGAGCACAGACGAGTCTTGCTTGTAAATAATGTTGAAGCTTTTGTGAAACAGTAACACATACAAACTTTTAAATTGTCAGCAAGTAATCTTAAATAATTTTCCACTCCCTGTCAGACATACTTGAGCAGTGGGAGTTAGTCTGTGTTTTCACTGTGATATAGATACCACTGCTCCCATTTTAAAAGGACTGAAGGAAGAGATTCATACAGGGTCATCCACCCAACAGTGGATGTGCTCTGAGACACAACATAAAACTGAATCATAAGCAATCCTTGGAAGGATGAACTAATGATTTTTTTTTTATCATGACAACCTTCTTTTCATGTTTTAAAAATTTTTAAATGTTCAGCTTCATTTTACAGTCGGTGCATTTCCAATAGCAAACCCGATTTTGGTCCAGAAATGTTTTAACATCAGACATGCCAACCTGTATAATGGCCTGGCTGCTGAGGGTTGTCATAGATTAGGTGGCAAGCCCTGAACACTTGGAGTCTATGTGAGGTCCTAAAATCAATCGGATAAAAAACCCTACATAGTGTGCAGATACACAATAGATAAATGGAAGAGGTCTTTCCCTTGTGCTTTTTCTTTAAGCTCTACCTTTCTCCCTTGTCACGCTTTCCTTTTGATGTTTTTGTCTTTATTCACAGTTTCGTTTTGATGCATGCCATAAAAACTCAGGTTTTGAAAACCTTGGGGCTAATAAGCAAGAAGATGAGTGCTGTGCTCTTTTCTGTGTGGATTGTTTTCCTGATAGAAATATTTTTGTATTATGTGTCAGCACTAAGAAGGTGTTTGACTTACTATTTGAAAAAGACTGGCAGCTTAATAGACAAAAAATTCACAAAATGGAATTCCCAAATACTTTGTCACTAAGTAGTTAAATGCTAAGGAAAAACTATTGGCAGAAACAGCTACTGGAACATGAATTAATTTCTGATGCACTTCCAATGACTCTTGTGGTGTTATATTAAGGATGAATTTGAACTTAAGATTAATCTCCTCTGAGACTGCTCAATTATGAAGAGTTTTGAGATGCTCTGGAAGAAAAAGAATTTCTGCCTGCTGGGAGGCAGAGCTCATCAGGATTCTTATGTAGAATAAATTTCATTTACCTTTTATCCTGAGGATGGGAAATGACCCATTAGAGCAGCAGATCCCCTATCTTTGGGTGCAGGTTCCTGCTCAGGTCTGGCCGTGAGGCCCTTGCTGTGGGGCTGGAGGTGGTGTGGAGCTGGGAGGGAGACAAGCACAGCCTCTTGGGTTGTTGGGTGAGGAGATGGTCTTCAGGGAGGTATAAGTGAGACATTTGGGGGTCTTTTGCTGGGGAGAAGGAAAGCTGGGGGAAGCAGATAGCATTCTTCATTGGAAAGAGGGGAAGAGGAACAAACAACACGTAAGGTAAACATCATCAAGCTGCACAGAGACAATATTCTTTCTCAGTCTGTTCTAGCAAGCCAATTTGCTGTAGACCTTATCCACTGTCTACTGCCAAAGTAACTAAGATAAACAACTGGGTTGCATGAAATCAGGGTAGTAGAGCAGAGGGTGCTGATTTAAAATCCAACTGACCTATCACACCCAGTGAATGTGAAAAGTCTACTTTCCCAACCAACTTGATTGTCAGTAAAGTCACAGTGAGTAACTGGCACTGTGCTGCACTAGCATTAAGCTGATAAATTACTTAAATATGCATAAATAATTTGGTAGAGCAGAAACAGAGCAAGAAACCACCGTGATACAAGCAGTGTGTCATGCTTTGAAAATTAATCTCTCCTTTGCTTCATCTTTGCTCCCATATTTGTACTGTAGCCTATTATCTTCTGACATCAAAACCATTGGCATTATTTTATAATTAAAGATAATTTTTTTCCTGGTGAAGGTAATATCTTAGGCTAATAAGTAATCAAGTTTACATTTTCCTCACCTTATTCACACAAGTAGTTGCATTTGCTTGACTATGCCCATTCTGATTAGTAGGATGAATCAGGGATTTGGCAAAAGGATGGATATTTAAACAACTAAGCCTGTTTCAGTTCTGGCAGTTTTGTTATATAGTTTATATAACTGTAAATTAAAATTATGATCTCCTATTAACCTTGTCCTAAAATCAGTGAGGTTATATGAAAACACAATGGGGTTCTTTATAGTTTGTGCACTCTGTCCCAAAACACCATATTGCACATTTTAGGTGGAAAAATGCTCATATTATTATTCTTGGTATAGTGGATACTTTTCTATTTAGAAGACCAAAGTTAGATCCTTTGATATAACAACATTGTGCATATGAGAAATTCTAATACTGTCTGTATTGGTGTTGATGTATTACTAAATTGTATTGTTCTAATTAAAAAATTAATTTTAAAAAGTTAATTTCTTAGTAGAATCTCACATGATCTCTCTTACATGTTGAAAACAAGAAAAATGGGGCTATAAAAGGTAAAAATAAACAGAGAGTATACATATATATATTTATATGAAAAAGTATATTGTTTCCCAGGATACAGATTAACACAAAGGAAGTAGCTTTTTTGATTCTATGCTTCTATAAAATCAGAGTGACTATTACAGAGTTCACTTTAAATTTGATAACTATAAAAATCTAATAATTCTTTCTTCTAACTCTGACATAAACCAATTGATGATTTTTGTTTTAAAGGCTAGCTGATAATTTCTATTTGTGTGGAGGATGCACTGTACCCTGTCGGCTACTATATGAGCTGTATATTGAAACCTGCAATCCAGATTTCAAGATTCAAGTACATCCATCCACCTTTGGAAAGGTACAGAGTAGATAGGATATACAAGAGAAGAAGTAGGGATGCCTAAAGGGAAAGCCAGATCATCAACTATACACACTGCATATCAAAAGACATTAAATCACAGAGAAGAAAGAATATGTAATGAATTATGCTTGTGTGTTTTCTAATGTATTTCTGCTAAGCCATCATGCCTAGATGCATTTGTACCAAAGGAAAGAGTAGTGTTTGGGATGGAGTTTATTTTCTTCAGGGAACTGGTGTATGATACACTAGCAAAGATTTCTTGTACCAATATATTTTAGAAAGTTTTACAGTTTTTGTTTTTTAACAGCAGAAAGTTACACAACTCATTCCAAGGAGATGATTCTTCTGTCTTTAAAAGATACCTTCAGTTGTTACATAATTTTATACTTTCCCTTTTCAGTATACTTGAGGAGATTTTGCTCCAAACATACCCTAAAAATTGTTAAGAATCATCCAAGCAAAACAAATGCAAATGTAGAACTGAATCTCCTTCTAACAGTTCCACTTTTCTATTACATAAAGGTTGATAAAACCCATGGAAAAATTAACACTTATAAATCCCAATTGCAATCAATACCCATAGCTATTCAACATTTTTAATAAATTAAGGAAGATAGAAAGCCTTGTGATTATTTTTTGTTCATGACTTTTTTTTCAGACTCCAGAACTTCCTATTTTTTATGGCTAACTTTCTATTTATTCCCATAGTAAGAGCTTCTAAGCCTTGTTTTAACACAAGCCCAAAATAATTTAAGTAAAAGTTGCACCTGAAGTCAATTTCATTTGTGTGGTTAACCCTATTCTAGGAATAATTTATCTCAATTCAGTTGAATCTAATTTTTTTACTGGATAAGTTAAATCACTTTTGCTGAAAATTAATATTTGAGTGAGTGATCTGGTGTGATTTATTACCACAGCTTAATGGATCATCACCCATCAGCTAAGACTGTGGGTAGAATTTGCCTGGCTCAGACAGACATTGTCATGAAGCTTGTCACCTTAAAAATCTCTACCTAGCCACTGGAGAAAAATAAGTAGTTATACATGTTTCCTCCCACTAAATGAGTCACCTCAGACAGCTAAGATGAAAGGGGCCTCAGAACTGCCATTTGTTTTTTCCTATTGACTACATAGTCTGCAGTGACTATCTTAGACTTCTCTGCCTTGTAGCTGTGTAGATGAGATTAATCCTATGCTGCCTGTACCCTTCCAGTGCTCCAGCACAGCTGAGTTACCACCTGTAAGCAAAGCCTTCCTGTGGTTTACCCTAATGTGTTTTACTTTTGGGCTGGGACAGGCACAGGTGAAACGTGAGTCTGGTCACATGGAAGAGCTGATGAGCCGCAGCTGCTGTGGGCTGGTGCTTGCAACTATTTGCTCACAGCCTCAACCAGCCCAGCGTGTTGCAGTGCAAGTTGACACGTCCCAAAGCAGTTCCCCAGTGCCTTGTCCTGCAGCAAGAGAATGGACCTTGTAGCAAGAAGACAAGGAGAGCAGGAACTGCAGCAATCCTGGTTTAACCTGAGTGCCTGTGTAATCAGTTACCACATTCTGTAATGGGCTGAGCTATTAATAATTTACCAAACTGTAGTAACCTGACTGTGCTTCATGTGTGTGGACTGCAAGAGCTTTTGCAGTCCAGCTCCATGTGGATCAATCTATAGTGATTGAAGACACTACTAACTTGCCCTATCTCTCTGCCCAAATACATCACTGCCTCTGTAAGAAATGGCAGCGGGAGGAAGGATATGTCTTGTGCTACAGAAGTCCCTGTTTCATAGGCTGCTCTTTTAGAAAAATGGGATTTTGATAAACTATCAATTTGAGAAAGGGAGTAGCTGGGATGGGTGCATGCAGACACACGCAATGAACAGTTCCATCATAAAAACTAGAGGTGAGTGTTGATGAGTCCTTTATCAGGCCTTTAGACCAACAGTACACTGTGCACAGAGCTTTGTGTTGCTGAGTGGAGACGTTCCTCACTCCTTGCTAACTGGGAGTAAATCCTCTGATCCTGCTATATTGGGAATATTAGAGTGTCCTGGGTTAGTCTCTGTCTTCACAGGACAGCTCATGCAGGATAACCGTACTGAAGTGGATTATTGCCCTGGCAGTATCTAATTACTCTGTAGAGCCCAAGCTTGACAGATGCTGCTTGACCTCAGTTCACACCACCACAGTGGTCAAAAGGTTGCTTTGCAGCTTGATGCTTCAGGTCCTTTTAAGACAGATAAGTCTGGCCCTATCCTGTTAGTACACCTGCCAAGAGTAAGTGAGGAGGTGAAACCCCTTGTGTAAGTCCTTCTTAAATGAATAAAGCTTGAAGGTCTGGCAGAGTATGGACCATCAGGGCACCTTCAAGTTCCCCCAGCTGATTGATCCTGCCCTGGCGGCCGGGGGTCTCTTGTTGTGAGCACTGTTTTCTAGTGCAAACTATAAAAAAAGTTCCTACCTGAGACAGGTAATCCCTTAAATTACTTAGCCTTGGATTCACAAATGCGTGATTGAGTTTAGCTCAACAGTTAATACCTGAGAGGTATGTAAGAACAGTTATTAGCCTGAAAATTATGAAAAGCAAACAAAGTGATTAAAGACAAAAAAGTGTGCCAGATACATGTTTTGCATCTTAGAATGAATTTGCCAAGTATCTCTAATTTTCTGTTTGTTTATACAGCTTATTCAGTTAGTTTTCCCAGGCCTGGTGACAAGAAAGCGGACCACAGCAGGGAGTATCAGGTACTGGGTTTGTGTCCTTTTGAAAATGTTATTTATAACTATTCTAATAAAATTTTAAAGTGGCTGACTTTTCAGCCCCAGCACTGTAATATGGCAGCTGAATTGTTGGTTGCAAGTCTGTAACACAAGATCCAGAGGAATTAATGGTGTAACCAAGGAGATTAAAATAGAGTTAATTCCATGAAAACCACCACATCAGATCTGCTTTGGTAAGGCATGAATTCCAGATTGGAATGCTTTTTAAAAGACCTTAGTGCTCCAATTTGTATTGGCTATTAACAGCATGGTTTGCATGAAGCATCTGCCAGACATCACAGCCTTACTGGGAGCTCTTCAGACACTGCATCTCTAGGCCAGGAAAGATTGGCTCTGGGATGCACAGGGGTGGCACCCATGATGAATGTCTGTACTGTGCTTTTTGTCCTTGGACACATCCATGGAGTGACAGCATATACTGATGGGCAATGGAAATGCTGCACAGTTTCAAAACCATTTAAATCAGACAGCTTTGGGTCTTCCTCCTAAATGTCCTTTCTTTTCCCTTCCCTCTCTTCTAGAACACGGAGAGTTTAATGCTTTTTCATATCCAAAGTTATACTCGCAGGCTGAACATCTAGCTAGGAGAAAGGATGTTTTAAGGTCATTGAGACCGAATAATTTGACAAGAATTTTGTGTAGCTGTCAAGTATGAGCTTTGAGAACAACATGCCCTTACTTGATCTGTGACTTGTCTCCACTAGTCTGGACTTGGTATCAGCTTGAGCCAGGAGATCCTTTACTTTGGGAGTGCCTCACCTCAGACACTCCTAGGCTCCTCCTCACAGCAGACAGGATTTGGGATGGTGTTTGGTAGCCTCCATGCTGTTCCCATCAGCAGAAGGTTACCTGCTCCTGGCTGCAGGTGGCCCCAAACCATGGCACTGCTCCCCTGGCTCCTGGTGGCCCAGCTGATAGCACCTTGGTAACACAGGTGGTGGCTCTTGCTCATGAGCCCAGATAAATCTTAGAGAAGGTCTGGCAGTTTTCTTGAGTTTTATCTTGCCATGACACTGATGGGCCATCCAGTCACTGAGCTACTGTAAATGGCCAAGGAATAGCTGCACTAAGTCCTTCGACTTCTGTGGGGATGTGGGGACCTCTGTCTGCTAAGAATCTGGTTCCTGACTTCACTAACTGTCCTGTACAAATCTGAGGCACTCCATTTCACTGGCTTAAGTTTTATTTCATTTAGAAGAGGGTATCAGTGCAGGACAAAAACTGTTAAAAGGAATTTGTAAAAAGTGTGTGTAATTATTTTCTGTTTGGGTAAATAAACATTCAACAGAATTTAAAAAACAAATATAGCTTTTCCTACTTGATCTTTTCTTGGTTAAATAGAATGATCATCTGCTTTCAAAAGAAGATTATGAATTATTTGCTGACTTGTCGAAAAATCATACAGTTCATCTTTTTAAAATTTTCTAGATATCATTATGATGGAATAGCTATCAAGAAGGAGTCTTCATTTTATGCACGTTTTTGCTGTCTTCTGTATGAACAAAATTATCTCAGGTTTGTTTTTTAAAATTTTTTAATCAAAAAATGTCACATGACAGTCTATATGTTTTCTGTCCATGTCCATCTGTTTAACACTGACAGTAGCATTATATTTTTCTTCTCATTATAAATACTATGAAAGTGCTGTGCCCTAATAGACAAGCTGCATTTTGGAAACAGACGCTGCCTAATTAGACTTCCTAAAATTGGACATTTTAGCCATGTAGATCTTAAGAGCAGGAACTCATGCTGAACCTAAAAGAAGGTCTTAGTATATTGAGACTCTAAATGGGAGCTCAAAAAAAGCATTGAAATGGCTTCTTGACATTCTATCACCTTCCTCATTAAAGAGTAGCCTGAAGAAATGTATTAAAGTATAAATGTGCTGTTTTGAAGAGTCATACACACAATCATGTTATCTGGGATTTTAACTGCTTGAAACAGTACTTCAAAAACACTTCATTCACTTGGTTTTAAAATATCAGATTTTAAAATCACCTCTTGTGAGAACATCAATAAGAAAATGTGTAAGACAAGTAAAAATGGATTGCAAAACTTAAAAGCCTGAAATGAATATAAGATACTATGGTAGGTTAAAAGGTAGACAGGAGCATATTGTGGGCAGGAAAGGAAGAATTCTCATGGTTGAGCTCATGGTTCAGATAAACAAACCACAGGCTTGAATTTCTTCCCAAAAAACAAAACAAAACCAAAAACAAACAAACAAACAAACAAAACCCAAAAAACAACTACAAAACCAAACAAACAACCCCCCCCAAAAAAAACCACACACACACAGAAAAAAAAAACCCAAGCAAAAAACCCCAAAAAATAGAGGAAGGGAAATGCTGCCATTCTGCAATAGTTTTACAATCCTTTACACTGAAGAAACAAATTAGGTGCAGTCTATGCCTTGCACTTTGAAGACCAGGTTTGTATCCTCATTCTCTTACAGTCTTGTACTTAGTTTAGTGTGTATATGGGTAGATTCTGTAATTAATTTTCTGTTCTTTAATATGGAGGTACAGCACTATTCTATGGTATGAATGCTAGGAGCATATAAGGACTCAGATATCTGGTGATGCTGAAGCTGTTTCAGTGGTATTTTATAAAATATTTACTTAATTGAGTGCATGCTTTGGAAGAACATGGAAAAATTACACCCATAGGTTTATTGCCTTTCTTCACAGGTTTCATGGCAGGTAATGTTGCAGAAGTCCATAGAGGGACAAGGGTAAATGTTGAGACAGGACTGAGGATCAGGTTTTGTAGATGATCGATTGGCAGCCTGTTGTTGTGAGACTAAACAAATAATTCATAGGAAATTTGAGGCTGGTTTCCCATGTCATTCTTACTGAAGTGATATCCTTCACTTCCTCTGTACCTGGAATACCCAGAAAAGGCTTAAGGTTTGACATCCACAATGAGGAAAGGTCTTGTCCACTGTTTAAGGGATATTACAGGTCTCTGGCTAAGTCTCTGCTGGTCTTTCCTTTTCAGGGAAAGAAAGGTGTTTCCCTGCAGCATCATTTAAAAGTAGCAATCTTGATGGGCATAAAAGGAAAGCTGATGGTTCTGGTCATATGAGAGCTGAGAGAGAACAGAATTATTTGAATTGTTGCTCTTTTTAGCTCCCAGTGTAGAAACATAAGGGAAAAAATTATAAAGTAGGAGTAACCAAAGAAGCAATGTTAGCTGAGTTTGGGGCAGGTGCAGAAAGAAGGAGTTTAGCCACTGCTGGGAGACAGACACACCACATATTCCAGCATAGCTTCTGTCTTGACTCTCCTCATGGAAATGAGCCATCTCCTCTATGGGCTGGGGAACACCCTGTAGGTCATGCTAAACCACGGGAGCTGTTGCCCTGGCTGCAAGGAATAGGATGTACATTCAGGGAAAGGGCTGACATGAACCAGCCCTACTGATCTGGATATTGGTTCTTAAGACAATCATCTGTCCATTGAGAAAAGGCAGAGAGAGTTGGTGTTCTTCAGCCTGGAGAAGAGAAGGCTCCAGAGAGACCTTATAAACACCTTCCAGCACCTAAAGGGAGCCAACAGGAGAGCTGGGGAAAGATTTTGGACTGAAAGAGGCTAGACTTTGATTGGATATTAGGAAGAAATTCTTTATAGTGAGAGTGATGAGGCACTGGAACAGGTTGGCCAGAGAAGCTGTGGATCTCCATCCCTACAAGTGTTCAAGTTGGATGGGGCTTTGAGCAACCTGATCTAATGGAAGGTGAACCTGTCCGTGGCAGGGGGGGTTGGCTGGATAACCCTTGATGCTCCCTTACAAACCAAATTATTCTATGATTCTATAACTCTTCAGAAATTAAAAAAAAAAAGATTGTATGCAGACAACGATCATCTTTCTAGCTGCAATAGAAAAGTCCCTTAGCTACAAAATTATCTTATCTGATGCTTCCTTCATTGGAATGAATCTTAAGAAGACAAGGTGTTGAGTGAAGCCAGGCAGCTGAAATTAGAACAGCTTCCACTCTAAATGCAACTACATGTCCCTGTCCCAAGCCAATATGCAGGCCCACAACACCTGGGCAGATGGGTGTCACAATTACTGCTTATTATCTCATATAGCACAGCAGGAAAACAGAGAGAAAGCAGTAGAAAAGCACAAAACACAGACAGAGAAGGATGAGTAGCACAGCTCTGAAAGAAATAATTAGGTCACGTACTAAAAAAGCATCTGTTTCAACCAAATAAGTGTGTTAACTTCCATTTGTGTGGAGTTTTGTACATTTTTTGCAATTAAGTTATGAAGGAAGTAACTCATCTTTACTGTCCTATCAGTAGGGTTCAGACTTTTTGAAATCACTGGTAATTTTTCATGATCCATTTAAACTGATAAAACCAGCAATGGAAAAATTTAGTTTGTTTGTTACTTAAAAAATTGAAATTTTGAAAAAGTAATTAAAACTTGAAGACTTTTTTTAGCTGCAAGAAGAAATTATGTTCTCATATAAGTAATCATATGTATAAATACAGCAAGGTATTTGACCTATAATCTCAATTTTTGAGAGTGCATTTGTGTGGAAATTTCCAAATCAGTTTGAAGATTTTTAAAGTACCATTTCAGTGCAATCCGGTGCCAGTCTGTTGTCCAGACCCCTCTAATGGGATAACTTCTCTGGCTTGTTGCCATTTCCCTCAGGCAGAGGCTGGGGATATCTGTTTCAGTAGTGAAGGTGTTGTAAATAACTACTGCGCCCTCCCATGCCTGAATAGAATCTAACATGCAGATGCTTTTTCTGTCACACCTACCACAGAGAAAAGTGGATCCCTGAGCCCAGTTGAGAGACCAGAGCATCCATTCAGCCTGTGTGTTGGCAAAGAAAAGAATGGTTTCAAAACTATGAAGCTCTCCTTCTAATTACTGAAAAGGATATTTTTTGACCATGATAGCCAGCAACTGACATGGTGCTGGTAGTGAAGAACTAGTGAGGAACAGTGAAGGGTCTGGCAGCTTGGGAGTTATGCTTGTTGGTGTCATAGGAATGGCAGTAAGGTTATAATGGTTTGTCTTTAAATACAAAGGAGGTGTTTGCATTTTGATGGTCAGTGGGACCTCAGATGTGTCGAGGTTGGAGTATATTCACACAAGGAGTGATGAGGATGGTCTTACACAGCACATGTGAATTGATTCATTTAGAAATCTTCAATTCTTTGAAGATATGTGTACCATGGCTCTGATGATGGTGCTATGAAAATAGTGTCAATATATGCAACTGTAGTCAATGAAGTCTCCAAATATATTACAGACATGAGGGGATATATTATTTACTGATTTGTATTACAGTGTTCCCTCTAAAAATGGGAGCTTTGAGGACAAACTCTCCCTAAAATGGTTCCTGGTCTGGCTCAGAGTACAGCAGTGTTTAAAAAATGTCATTGAATTTTGGTTTTATAATAGTTGCTTTTTTGGTTCTAGTAATAAGCAAGCTTTAGGCTCCTGACTGGCTAGTGAAGCAAACCTATTATTTTTTCATTAAAAAAAAAATTATTTTGCTTCTAGCAAATTAACTTTTCTAATCTCTGTGTAATCTGACAGTCAACAGCATGCACATTCACCACTTTCCCTCCTTTCATTTTTCTTTTGTCCTTCCCCTTTGTGTCTCTGTTATTCTTTATTTCATCCCCATTGTTGTATTTCCCATTTTAGCTTTAGCTCCCACTCCATAGCATTGCCCAAACTCCTTGTGATTTTTTTTTGTCACCCATTTTCCCCTTGTCCCACCCATCCCCTCTTTTGTGTGCTCTGTCTTTACCCAGGCACTGCACTCCGGGGGAGGTGAGCATCTCTGATGTGCAGCCAGGCACCAGGTGAGTCCCAGCCCCCTTTGCTAACAGTGGGAGCACACAGAACTGTTTGTACGTGTTCTGTAGGTATTTGCACTGAACCATCACTTAGTTCCTGGCTGGCTGCTGAGGCACAGAGGACTCCTTGTCTCTCCTCACATCCCTCTGTCAGGGGAGTGGGGAGCCCGGCTGCCGAGGGAACCAACGCACTGGAGGCAAGCGATGCTGATACGTGTTGCCATAGCAGCAGCAGCAGAAGATACAGCTGGCCGCCTTCTCAGGGAGAGCAGGGGCTAGAAAATATCCATTAATTTTATTTCACAGGCTTTAGAAATCTGCAGGAACGACCTATTTGAAAGAGGTGTTATGAAAACTCTCTGCTTACTCTTTGCTTTGTCCTGCACCACTTCTAAAATGTTCAGGGGAAAGAGTCACCAGCACTACCAAACATTCTCAGCATGAGTGTTGTGCCCTGTCTTGGGCAGCCAAATTGGTTGTTTTGCTGGAGCACAGCCTTCATGGCACAGAGTAGGGCAGAGGGAAAGGTGGCAAGGGCCAGTCCTGTGGATGGCAGAGAGTGGAGAGAAGCATTTTCAGTGGCTGGAGTTTACAGGCAAATAAGTTGTTACATTTTGTTCTCTGTCTCTTCAGGACATATGGTGGTACCATGGTTTCACAGCAGTGAAACCCAGTAGCCAGGGTCTGATTAGATAGCCCGAAACCCTTCCAAACAGCCAAGTCCAACAGGACCCTTGAGTTTGAAATGCCTTCAGAGACAGTAAGCAGGTGTCAGCAGCAGATGGAGGCTTGACTGGAGACACCCAATTTTTGCAGCATGTCCCTTTTACTAGCAACATTGCCTCTCCCTCGGCTACCATTAGCCTCAACAAAACAGGCAGGGAGAGAGCTAGGAGAAAGCACAGCAAGAAAGCAGCCTGTTGTGCCTGCTTTCAGCAACAAGCAAGTGGTCAAGCAGGTCCAGGTAAATTCTGACTGTGTGGAACACCATGGGAACTTGCAGAGTAAATGGGAAGCACTTAGAAACAAAATGCCATCTAAACTTGTGTGCAATGCAGAAAATGTAGCAACTGTGAAACCTAAAGAAAAGGATTATAAAATTTTTGTTATTTTCATATTTGTAATAGTTATTAACATTCCAAACAAACTGCAACTACAAATACAAACTCATTGTTCTGGTGCAAGAAGTTCAAAGACATTGCACTGTTAAATGGTCAATTATAATTAAAATGAGTGTTTCAGTTTAATCTTAAAATTCAGAAGTGGGTCCCAGATTTGTTAGAAAATCATGGGATTACCAAATGATAGGAAAGAGAGTGGGATTTGTTTCCCAAATACAATTCTCCAACCTAGTGTAATTATCCAGTAGTGTAGTTATATAAGCTCATTTTCTTACTAAATACAGAATAAATCAGTGAGTTTTCTAATGTTTGTTTGAGTTTCTTTCTGTTATATATTTTATCACAGTAGAAGTTCCTGGAGTTCTGAAAATGCAGCTGATTACAAGAAGAATAGACAAAAAAAAGGAACAGTGAGTTTCAGATACGTTAGGCATAACAAAATGTCTATCTGTGTGTTTAATTATAACTGCTATCTAATATGTTCTGATGAAATACATCTAGTCAATCTTCTTCAAAATAATCTTGGTCTGTGTAATCTCACTACAAACTTACTTCCCCCACTCCTATTTCACCTGTTATCTAAATATTTGTTGTCTTAAAGTCAGCTCAAATAATTTTGTCTGTATTGAGAGCAGAAATTGAGGCTGAGAGATTAGGTTTTGAATAGGGTCGTTAGTGGGGAATAACCTTCCTTACTGAGGCCCATGTTAACAGACCCTCATGCTGTTGAGACAGTGCCTTTTCAACATGCTCAGAGTTTATTGTCATGAGAAGTATTTAAATACTAGGAAATTATTAAGAAAAAAGAGCACAATCCCTGCCCACTGAAAAAGGCAGATGTGAAACTAACGTGTGGCAGTGCTCCCCTCAGTGAGCTGTCGTGGCCTGACACCAGCCTTGGTGGATGTCAGCCAGCAGAGCCTGAGCAGCAAGCTGATGTGAACAAAGGGAGGAAAAAATGAGAGGCTGGATGTCTGTCTTACTTCTACAGACTGCTTGGGTGCAGCAATGAGTGCTGTGACAAAGACAGCCAGTGGGGAATGTGCTTCATCCCCACAGCACAGCAAACTACCTGTAGCCTTATCCAGGGGGTTACGAGTGTGACATGAGCGCTATAGAAAATACATATGGAAGATATGCATAGCATTAAATATTTACTGGTTTTGAAAAGAAATTAATGTATAGTTTAGGATTTAAGTATTTTGGCAGCCCTTCTTGTTTCTTTCACCCACTCCTATTTTCTAAATAAAGACAAACATCTAAAGAAACACATCTTATTATAAAATCACGTCCTATAATTTTAAGAAAATACTTAACACCTTTAACCAAACTGACAAAGTAATTGCATTTTTTTATTATTATTTTCCAAAATAAATTCTGATGCATCAAGAGTAAGAATTTGCAGTATTATCCATCTGTCATTTATCTGAAGACTGAACAAGAGACATTTCATTACCTTTCTCCTGATTTCAACCAGTTCTTCTTTGGAGAGCAAGCACAAAGTGAGACATACCCCTATGAACTGGTACGTTCAAAGTACATGGCCATAAAACAAGTTAGCTCTTTTCCTGTGAGATCATTTTGTACCCTTTCTTTGGTAACAGATTGCACTGCTTGCCAATGACTACTACAACTACTGTCAAGTTATTTTACAAATGGTGAGAGAGACCAAGCTTGACAAGGTATGCCTTTTCTTTAGTAACATTGACAACAGCAAACAATTGTAAGGGCAAAATTGTGTCTGTGTAGCTTATTTACTTGGTTTGAGCTAAGGTAGATGATGATTTATGGACAAAAGGAGCATTCAGTCAAGTTATTTTAAAATTCTGAATTAACACAACATACGCCAAGAGTCTGAGTTTGTAAGCATATCCTGAGCCCTCCTGGCACATCAATAGGTCTGAACTGAGCACAAAACACACAGCCATGGATACAGATCTTTAATTACATCCTCATATCCATGGCACGGTTCTTTGTTTCTTTCTCCTTTGTACACTGCCTGGTGAGGTTCAGCTTGTTGCAGCTTCCTGAGCAAACTTCCACTTACACTGGAGCCCAGCCAGGTTGGGCCCAGGCAAAAAGCTCATCTCCATGGCCATTCATTTGCTTCTATGTGTGTGTATTGTCTCACATTTCATAAGTGTAAAATCAGTGAAAATTCATAAAGGGCTTTGTGTGACAGGTAGAAGACTGTATCATGTCTTTCTGGACATCTCTGCAGCCTGAAAGAATAGAACTGATGTGCCTGCCAGATGTGTGCCAGCTGTTAAAAAGTTATGATAGGTATCTATTCAAGGTACTGCACACACATTTGCTTGTTATAATTATGCTGTAACGTGTTTGTATCTTTTTGATAGTTCTAAGGAGAAGGTCCCTCTCTTTCTTTAGTGCTGTACAAGGGAATTTTCGTTTATTCCTCAACTCTGTCTTTTGGCTTCTTCTGAGACAGCCCAGTATGGGTTTTGGTTTTGAGAGGAGCCAGTGGAATTTGGGATGGCTTCCATTTTGCTCTGATATATTAATTTGAAAGTTCCTAATATCAATGGAGTGTGCTGTTATAAATGTGATCTGTGCTTTTGGCATGAGGTTATGTGACTGAAATTTCAGCTGATGATGGTTTTCCAGATTATTAGAGTTACTTTTCCTTTGAGAACACTACTGCATTTCTCAGTGACCTTCCACTTAGAAATATGCAATTTTCTGTTAAAAATAATTTGCTTATTTCCAGCAGGTCATTAAGTATTGTCTAGAAATTAATTCAGGAAGCAACTCTGGTTTACTCTTAGCAACTCTAATTTACTCTTAGGATCTTTGTCCTTTTGCCAAAAAAGGTAGCTTAGGTCTTGCTTAATTTGAAGAAAAAAAGGTGTGTTTCTTTACACTTACATTTAAATTATCAATATAATTTTATTTCATGCTGCTGTAAATATCTGTGGTACACCAGTCAAGTGCAGCAGCATGAATTTGTATTCTAGGAATTGGAGAACATCCTACTTCCTGATTTCCTGGAGGAGGTGCCTGCACAACACATAGACTCAATCAGATCATTCAGTGAAAATGTTAAATGTTGGATGCTTAGTCCTTTGGGAGGTTTACCATTACTGCTCCAAACATCCAAGTCTAATGGTAGGTGTGAGTAAGAGAGATATTTTCAAAATAATCTTTGGTTAAACTGCAGAGAAGATTGTATTACAAAACTCTTAAATTATTTTTTAAATGTTTAGCTGATGCAACAGTGATAGTAGCAACAACTAGAGTTACTTGGGACACAGTTAAAAATGGTCTTGCATGATGTGTGAGAACAAACTTAAGCCAAAAGTATTCTCAATTCATGGTAAATTGAAATGTACTTAAATATTTTTACAAATCTGTCTCTTGCCATGATTTCTTTGGCTGTGTAGATGACCAATGACATGCAGCATGCCCTCTGAAACTCAGATATTATTGTTTCTTCCTCTTACAAGTGGCTTTTTGCTGATGAATTAATTAGTGGCTCTAGCAGTCCAATACAAAAGCAAAAAAGCTACAGTCCCATAGGAAAAATATGACTGATATTAGAAGATGATTGGAAAAAATCAGCTCTCTACAAAGCTGTGCTTATATGTGTGTGTTTGTAAATATGTACACACACACATATTTATACCTACGAAGCTGAAGATTCTGACTAAAACATCATGTTGCTTAGTTGCCCATTGAGTGAAGACCAACTCCACAGTGGTAAAGCAGGGCTCCTGTGTAGGCAAGAGTTTGTGTTAGGATTCATATGCTCAATATTGCAGACAGACCTAATTTTGGCATTTCTTACATTTGAGAGCAAACATAGTAATGTGTTTTTAACATGTGTGTGCGTAGAAGTGTATGTAATTAGCCAGCTGTGACCCTATGTATATACATCCTGGTCTTTCTGGTCTGTACAAACATCACAGAAACAAAAATTTTCATTTGAAAATCAGTGTCTGCCTACATAAGTGGCTTTATACTTGATTTTCCTGCAAATGAGAAACAGTTATTTTACTCTGAGGAAGGGTATTCTTGGACCATGCTTTTCATAATTACATGTAACATATTATAAACAGGATAAAAGTAGAACAAAATAAACCAACTGTTATCAACAGTGCTGCAGAATTATAGATGTGTAGAGGTGGAAATATAAATCAAATACAGCAGGTTTATATTTAACATTGCTTTCATTCACCTGAAACCATACAAGTAAAAGAGCCTTAGTCTTAATTAGGAAGTATTAAATGTAAGAAAATATTGAAAGACTTTTCTCTGTACATCATGGATTAATAGATTCACAGCGAAGGAGAAGTGGTGAGCTGAGCAGCTTCTCCTTGCAAGCTTTGACTGCAAGGGTCCCCAGCCCCTCCCATAATGCTCACTCAATGCCCCTGCTGTGGCCTTATTACCCTCCAAATCTCCCCTAGGGAACTACTTTCTAACTTAAAAGATCTGTCTTCATTATTGTCTTTTAGACTGTAAAATATTAATGATGTAAAACATCTGCCTCTTCTTCTTTAACAGAAGCTAAAGAATTTGTAAAAAGGCTCAGGAGACAGACAGACCTTTGCAATATCGTCAAGGTACGTTCCAGAATTCATGAAAGAAAGAACAGTTGGGAGTCTCATTCCTGCCAGCAGTTTGCACTATTTTTGAAATGTTCCATTGTAGAGTAAGTGCAGGAGCATGGATGTTCTTACCTGTATGCCGACCATGTCATACTCACACTCCTACCCATCTCTTCCCACACTGTTAAGCATGCTGAGGGGACATCTTCCACCCTCTGGATTCTTCTGAAAAAGCCTCTGAGATGAAGTTGATGGTACTCCATGGAGAAGAGAACACAGTAGCTGGAAGGGTCAGATGACAGTTTCCAGTATCTTTGCCCATCCATGCCAAAGTCAGTCAAGAGCACATGCTAGAACATTCCTTCTATTGGTGTCCTTGGATCCCTCCAAATCCTTGGGTTTTGAGGTGGTCTAGGCTATAGCAGAAAAAGGAAGGTCACACATAGGGAAGAAAGCAAAAGAGAACAGGTGGTATATCCTCTTCTTCAAACGTGTACAATATTTTCCCAATATGCCATCTGATTTTAATCATTACTCAGATGGAAGAAGGGAAGTAGGGAGAAAACGAGGGAGGGAGGGAGAGACAGGAGGAACTGCAGCTTCTTGCACCACTAAATGTAGCTTTTCTTTATGGGGAAACTTCATCACCAGCAGTGTACAAAACACACCCTCCTCTTTCTTTCAAAAGTAAAAAAAAGAACCCAAAACCCAAAAAACAAAACCAAAAAACCCAGACGTGCATAAGGGTGCCTACCCAGGCAAAAAGTTGACTTCCATGAAGTACTGAGCACTCACAGTTTTTATTTACTGCAGCAGCCCTTGGAGATACTAATACCTGAAAATCTCAGCTTTATGTGCTTCTAAGCAGGTCTTCTTATGCACTGAAAAGCATTATCCAGCAAGATCATGAGTGTCACCTATTTCCAGACATTTGCATTTGATTTGCATTCTCAGGCTTCAAATCATCCTTCTTCAAGCCATGATGTTGAAGGGCTGGTTGTAGCTCTTTCAGTCTTCCTTCCCTATTCTTAATGTGTGGAAAAGCTGTGCAGTCAAAATCGGATTTAAACCCTCAAGATTTAGAGCAAGAGAATTGAAGCAATTGGGGGAAATTCTCTAGAAGAAGACTCTGGATGCTCTACATCCCTTTCACACTGTTTAACATACACAAATTGAACACAGCAGACCTGAGAATCAGGGTTGAATTTACACGTACAACTCTCACAAGTAAGTGTTGTTTGTACCTTCTCTAGAGCCTCTTCAAAACACAAGGGAAAAGTAAAAGTGTTTTACTGTATTTGACATTTTGGGGGTAGTGAGTTCCAAAGTTTAATTACTTGTTGTATAAAAAAAATACTTTCTTTCATTATTTTAAAATTTCTACCCTTCAAGCAACTCTTCCCACAAATCTCCATCACATCCTTCCTCAATTATTTCCCTCTGAAGGTGAAGTTTATCTCATCTTCTCACACAGGAGTCATTTGATATTTCAAATCAACCTTCTCAGTTTTCTGTCTAAAATGCATCTGGAATTTCAACTAAAGGCTAGTCAGAACAGGCAAGAGTGCTCCTGATGAGAAGTGCTAGAGAGGCATTGTGCAGTTGCAACCTCTGAACCCTGTAAGCACACCATCCCTTGTAGAGTACTTTGCAATAATTCAGCCATCTGGTGAGAAAGTAAGAACAATTTTGGCAGGGTCAGCACTCAAAAGATAAAAGGTAACTTTTTCACCATATGTAGATAAAGCAGGCTGGCAGCTGCTACTACCTGGACATGTAGAAATAATTAGAGCATAAAAAGGTGCAAATTCTCTGTGAGAAAAGAGTGTGAATATGATGCATGTCATTTTCTGGGGCTGATTCCTGAGTCTAGTAAGTTGTATTTGAATGTTGAGAGGGCTGGCTCATTTTTGAGAATCACGTTTAGTATCATGAAATCTAATGGCTGAAGGGGGCCAGTCTGAAGTTTTGGGGAATGAAGTCAAGTATTAGCAGCCTACTGAAGATGCTGCCCCAGTAGTTCCCAGCCTTTGGGTCATGTATTCTTTCTACAGGCTCTTTTTCTGTCACTGGAAACTCCAAGTCAAATAAGAAAAATACTTTCTCTTTAACTTAAATGAAGGAGATTGCTGAGTGAGAGTCAGATTTGGTTTGGTTTTTCAAAAAAGTTAGCAGAGTGATGAAAAATAGCTGTATTGATAATTTTTGCAAAGAAATGGTCAGCTACATTCATTGCTGCTTGTGGGGTCATGTTAAGCATCTGATGAATGGGATTTGTTAAAACATGTATGAATCCTGGAGTTTTCAGGAATTTTACAAACCATACTTTTCCTCTGAAAAGCCCAACTGGACAAGGGTTATTCACAGAAAACCTGAAGTCCAAAAAAGGCTTTAGGATCTTATTGATTTCATTATGGAAGTGAGAGACTAAATGTATTTGTTAACAAAATTTAATGGATTCAGATTTAGTTTCTTTGACTGTTTTGATAGCTTCATCAAGAATCTTAAGGAATATTGTATGATATTAACAACTAATTTTAAAGAGTGAAGAGATGATGATAAAGGTTAGTTCTGAATTGTTTGCAATATCTGAATAGTACTTTTTGAGACAAATATGAAGACAGATTTATTCACAAATTACTCATAAGCAGATAAATGGTATAAAATACCAACTACTATTGTTTTAACTAACATAGTATTTCTAATGTTATTTTTACTCTCTCAAAGGCTTAAGCAACTTGAGAAAACTTGCCTTTGAATTAAATTGCAACATGAATTAAAGACAGATAACACTGAGGGAAAATCATGCCTGATGCACCATTCCATGCTTTCGAAAAAATATCATTATTTAGTGTAATTATAATAACTCTAGGCAAAGGCAATTGCCCAGGCAATCCCCCAAATTATTGAAGTATGTTAGCCTTGTCTGCTCCATTACAGACAACATAGAGCATCATTGAAAAGAACATCTCCCAGAACAAAACTCTCTTGAAGACAACTTCAGATTTATCTCCTTTGATCCTATAACCCCCTCCATACCCCCAGTTTGCAGACTGGTCATATGAAGTCTAGTGTTGAATAAGGGAAATTTTCCTTTTTCAATTCCCTTATTTGGCTGAGTTAAGGCCTTGAGAAAATGAAAGGCATTAATTGCTTTTTTATTCTCTACAGACAGTAAGAGCACTCTTGAACAACAACAGCACAGTCACTGTTCTGCGATCCGGCTTGCATGCCATCTTCAATGAGAAATCTCTGGATGTGACTAAAGACCTCTTTCAAGAGAAGTTTAGGAATCCAAAGAAGCGGCAGAAAAACGTACAATTAAAATGTAATGAATTTTTGCTATTTATTGTCTTTCCTCTCAAGCACTAGCATGCCATTGTTAAAGGTCCAGCATTTCCTCTTGTTTATTCATGACATCTGCCTCACTGGGAATTACAGTCTTCCTGTAACCTGCAGGGCTAGGAAAGAGCCAATAAAATTGAGAATGGAGCATGAGATAATATCCTCCTAACCTTAAAGGTTAAGAATTAAAGGCTTTTGGTTCTGACTCTTAAAGCTTTTTGTGACACCAGGAGTGGAGTTTGTGTTACTGAATTATGTAACTCTTTAAAGAAAGTTAACAAGCAGGGATATCTTTTCATGGTTTCTTTTTACAGGAAAGAGGTTTCCACTCATTGTGTTTTCCTCTGTTATTAGTTGAAGCACACAAAATAATTTCTTGCGGCCAGATTTTAAAATACTGTGTGCTGAAACTGGACAAGGCCTTTTAGCTTTTGTGTCCTTTTGCTGTATTGCAGCCTGTGGGATCAATGTTGTGCTGTAAACAATAAAATACCCAGTTTGTATGCAGCTGTGACATAATGATTTGACAGCTTAATGAAAAGGAATAGAATGGCAACTTAATTTTTAGATTAATGGTCTGCCATTTAAAATAGTAGGAAGAGATAGGCAAGTTGGACTATGCTGTGCACAGAACTACCCATGGGAACCTCAGCTCTTTGTTCCTGGCCCATCATCAACCCATACACTGACAAGGGATTTGTCACAGACTTCTTGTGACTGCTTTCAGTAGGAATAATAACTCACCTTCTTCACAGAGCCATCAGGAGAGCCATTTCAATAATACACATATACATACTCTACCCAGAACCTCTGCACAGAACACTTATTTCATTTTTCCGTTATATTATCGATGTTCTTAGTCTTCCCAAGGTGGCTTTATTGCATTCTCTGTTTTCATTGCTTTTCAAACTGTCATTTATAATAAGCAAAGTTTCACTGAACTTATCCATATGCTTTCTTGAAGGAAGAGGTCTCAATTAGAAGGGTATAAATTCAGGAAGGTGCAATTTACCTTTTGGCTTTGGGTGGTAGGTGCCACACTTTTGAGGAAACGATTGCACTGATATGTGGCAACATTATCCATATTTCTGTTGGTCTACACAATATTCTGCATTTTCTGTTATTGTTTTAAATTTTTTTTCTCCCTTCAACAGCCAGACCAAGATTTTTTTTTCCTGAACCACATAAAATCTCAGATAAGTTAGCATTGCCTCTAACCAAATTCCAGCTTTCTCATTGAAATTGCTTCTTCTTGCCACCTTTGCCATGATGAGTAGGTCAGTGCAGTTTTGCTGGAAATGGACATAAACATGAATTCTGACTGATTTCAAAGTAGGGTACTATTCCTTACTAAAGAAATGGTATATTAATCAAAATACTGGAAACAGATGTCTTAATCTATTTTAAGGTACAGATAAAAAAAAAAAAAAAAAAGCTTGAAACAGGAGAAACAAACCAAACAAACCAATCACTTCAAGTAATGATCTCCCTTCTGTATTTTACAGGTTTGAAAAACTTCATTTCTTCACTGACATCTTCCACAGATATTCGGGATCTCCTGAGCTGCTTGTCTTCAGATCTCCAGACTTTTGTTATCAAGGTGTAAAATTAATAATTTTAGAATAGAAAGAACAATGACATCATTTATCCTGCTACATGCTGACTGTCATTAGTCTGCAGGAGCTACATTGCACACTAGCAACCTGACCAGACTGCAGATTTGCATAAATACAATTTATGCATGCTGTGGAAAAAGGGAGAATTAATTGGCATACAAAAATTCCATCTGTGCAAACAACTACAAGCATATTTCTGTGCTTATATCCACTCTAGTGGTTTCAGTATCTGCTTTCATTTCTTAGACACATATTATCATAGCCCCTAATAAACCAAAATTCAGAAGTAATCCATTGGTATAAATGAAGAGAACACTTCATGGTTCCTTACGTCCTTGATTCACCAAACCGTTGACTTTTATCAAGTACTAAGAACTTCTAGTAGAAAGTCTCTAGCTCTTGTAAAAGTTAAAGTATGACTATCCTCATATATGCACCTTTCAATAGATTACCAACTCTACCACCCCCCTACCTTCACTGACTCACAATTTGTGTCACTGTGTTGGTACTGCTGCATTTGGTTGGTTACCATAATAATTAACTTGGGTTTGGGTGGTACTTAGAGCTTGGAGGATTTTTCTGCTTTCTGAAGAAGCAGAGTAAACTGTGTTTACTTGGCTTAATTATTTACTCTTACTTTTTTTTTTTTAACGAAGAATATAACATTGCAATTCTGTGGTGCCTCCATCTTGCAAACCCTCAGCTACCTTATGGAATGGTATAGAAAAGATAGAGTGGGACTTTTCCTGGGGGTTCACAGTTACAGGCCATAAGGCAATAGACACAAGTTGGAGTAAAGAAAAGTTTCAATAGATACAAAGAAAAAAAATACCATTAGAATAATTAAGCATGGGAAGAGGTTACCTGGAAAGGCTGTAGAATCTTTATACAGGAGATATTCAGAACTTGGCTGGACAAGGCCTGAACTAAGCTGGCCATGCTTTGGACAAGATATCAGAATAGGTAATACCCAAAGATCTCTTTCAACCTAAGATATTTTAGGATTCTAATGGAAAAAAAAATGCTTGTTGCTTTTTTCACCTTTGTATGCAGTTTGTACAGGGAAAATAGTCTGCCACACAATAAGAAATTCTTTTAACCAAATTTATAATAAACCAAGTTTTTTCTTTATCTGCAGCCAAGCAAGAATAAAGCGGCATTTAAAGAGCAGGCATCAGATTTCATGTTGAAATGGAACCTCCTACTGAGCAATGTAGGCAAGATTCTAACCATCAACAGGACAGACAGTTTTGGTAAATAGGATCTTTGTGACTCTAATTTGATATGCCCCATTTTGACCTGAGATGGCAGAGGCAACAGACCCAAAAGTACCTAAAGGGGCCAACAAGAGCTGGTGATGTGGTGACAGGACAATGGGGAATGGCTTTTAAGCTGAAAGAGAGCAGGTATAGACTGGATACTGGGAAGAAACTCTTTACTGTGAGGGTGGTGAGGCACTGGAACATGTTGCCCACAGAAGCTGTAGATGCCCCCCCCGGAAGTATTCAAGCCCAGGCTAGATGGGGCTTTAAGCAACCTCTGGAAAGTGCATGGCAGGGGGTTGGCACTAGATGGTCTTTAAGGTCCCTTCCAATCCAAAACACTCTGTTTCTGTGTTTCCATGATTTTAACTGACATAAATTCATGCAACATTTAATAGAGGCATCTCTTCTCCCTACTCCTTTCCTTTTATCACCATTCTCCTGGTGATGTGGCTAGACAAGTCAGGGAAATTATTAGTTTTTGACCAAACCAGTTCTCTGAGCAAAACTCTAGGATGAGCAGAAGAGAGGAGAGTAGGATCGTGCAGCTGTAAATGGCAGGAAAGCCAGGACTCCCTCTTTTGGCAGAAGTTGTAGTTTGTGGGGAAACAGGGAACAGCAGCCTGAGGTGAGAGCCTCTGCTTTCCCTCCATACAAGAGCTGCATACCGCACATGAATGGTTTGATGGAGATGTGGGGCCACTAATATTCCAAGCCATAAGCATTCCAGACATCTCAAGTGATAGCTCTGAGTCCCCCAGGTTCTTTCTGTATAACACAGCCAGAGCAGAGCCACTGCAAGAACTAGTTGTCTAAAAGGCAGTTAGTTCCTCTGACAACAGATATATACTCCTCTTACTTATGTCTTACACTGACCTAAGTGCTTGCCTAGCCAGCAGCACAGCTGTTGAAGGCATTAAACTGACTGAAAAATAGTCACTTCTTTAGCTGGGTTATTTTTCTCTCCATCTTAGGGCTCTGAACTGTCAAGAATCAAATACATCATACACCAGTGCAAGGCAGGAGAAGGGAAAGAACTGTGCAGTTGTGTTCACTCAAAGAGGCTTGAAGTGATACCAACATGTCTTAAATCAGTCCAATCTCTACCCTAACTGCCTTTCTCTTCACTTGTAACACCTTGGCAGAGGTGCCATTTCTGCAGAAATGTACTGTCTCCTGTCAGTTGCCTCTAATCCCAAACTGTATGAAACACCTTTTAGATTTTCAAAGGAGCACCTTCATATTTTTAGCTCTTCTGTTGGATGCAACTTCACTCAAATAGCCAAAGAAACTCATTATTTGCTTTGAAATATCCTTCAAAGTCACACTTTCAGGTGTTTGCTATAAATGCATAACAAAGGGGTATGTCAAGATTGTTGCCTTTTGTGTTCTTCAGTATTCTTACCCCATTAATATCTGTGCTTGTCCATGTATGAACACACCCATCTTCTGCATCAAGCTGCTACCTTTTGCCTTCTGTTTACTTGTAAACTCTCTGGAGCAGGATCAGAGTTTTGCTCTGTGTCTGCAGGGAACACAACACAGTAGAGTCCCTCATCCATCAGCTGCTGCCTTACAGTAATAGCAAAATAATCAATCCTTTCTTCCTTTCTCTTTCTCCAGAGGAGCTCTGCACAAAACTCTCCAATGTTATATGCAATATTTTTGGCAATCAATAAATTGAGAATGCATTCCAAGAACTGCACTAGAAGCATAATGTTTATTGAAATCCCCCACCATGATGAAATCATCTTCCCTCTTTCCACCACAAGAAGAGTTTAATGAATTGCCTCCCTCTTCTGCAGTTTTGTTGATGGATGGGATACAATGGATGGAGCACATCTCTTGGTCTGCTGAGACTTTGTTAAACTAATTACAAATTACATTTTCACCCATTTTATGACAGTTTTCTACTATACTTCAATTACATTAAAATTGAATTAATTTCAAATATAAGATAGAAGTATTTTTAAATATTTTGCTGTGATGCTTTAATGAAGTGTTCATTATTATCTTCTTTCTTTACTCTTTAAGATTTTTTTTTTTGCATGTTTCTATTCCTTTAGGATACTGAGTTTCAGCAGAGAGACTGAAGCAATTCTGTTAACAAGCCATCTGGTGTAAAAGTTCTGGGATCATTTCTTTCCAGAAATTTCTTAAATCTCAGCATTTCTTCAAAATATCAACTATGTAGCATCCACACTGAGGAAACACAAATACTTGGGGAAATGCGTGTCATGTTAATCTAGTAACCTAAACTAATCTTACTTCTGACTTATCTCTTGCTTTCTAGCTTGCCAGATCCAACAGACATAATATACTGGCATACTTACACCTCTCAATTTAGGATTGACTTTCACCCTTTTCCAGACCAGCCCCTACTTGGGTGATGCCCAAGTGAGATCAGAGGAACCCTGCAGTTACCCCTGCTGTAAGACAGCAGGGAGCAAGTGTGCTAGAACATTCGGGGCTAATGGGACCTCTACAGCTCCTTCAGCTCCATCTCCTTTCCAGAAAATGTGCCCCTACACATCTTCCTCGTAGACTTTCATGTCAGCTCACACACCTCTGCTGCCTTCCAAGGCATTCGGGGATGCATTGCCAAGCCATGGGCACTGAGTAGTGAGCTGTGCATTCCTCTTCTGCAAGCAAGATGCTTCAACCTGGTTACTCTTGGGAACTGTGTTCCTCTGTATTATCCCAAAAGACAACTGGAGTGGTAGCTTTTGTTTCATGCTTACTCTTACTGAATATATTGAAAACACCTGTAAGACTGTTAGAAACACTCTTGGACTACTAGTAACAAATCTATATAGTTTCGACTCCAACTATAAAAATCCCTTTCCTTGTTCCATAGGTAAACAAGTACTTCCTCCTACTTTCTTAGTTTAAAGATCCTCAAAAGGATGAACAGCAGAAGCAGCAGCTTCTCAGACACATATAACATCAAAAGAGAGTATTTTTCATTTTTAAAGCTCTGTAAACTGTGATCATTAAAATAAATTGTGATATCTTCTTATTGATGTCCATAAAAACTAGTTTGTGGGATGCAGAGGTTATAAATTGCTTGATGAATTCCTATGCAGATTTATGGCATGGAAGATCTGCATTTTACTGTAAGGGCTTTCAATTAAGATGTGATTCAAAAGTCAATGGCATCAGTGAGTCTCTCTTAGCTTTTTTCACTTGTGGTCCAAGCTGCAAGGTGGACCATTTAATGTCATAGATACAACACACACAGATGTCTGTAGGAGGTTTTTCTTGGGAAGAGGAATGATTTATCTCTCTGAGGGGAGAATGGGGATAATATGTGGTTATTGATAAACCTTGTAGTAGAAGTGAAAGTGGAAGAGGAACTAGAACAGGAAAGTGAATGAACACAGCTTTCCTCTCTAGTAAAATAACGGGGAAAAAATTGCTTATGTTTAAAATTTGCACTGGTGCCTATTTTTCTGGGATATTTGGAAATACATAATTTTGCAAGTACTGTTTGATGAGTGCTGGTCCATTATTTTGTCTAGCCTATTACTATAATGAAGCCCTTCAAAAAAGAACACATCATAAAGATAAACAAATTAAGAGGTTGCCATAATTATCTTTGTTTTTCTTTAAACCTAGGATCCTGGCTTTTGTTGAATATGCTACTTGTTGATTTTGCGGCTCACATTTTCCAGTCCTATATAGAAGAGGAGAAGGAAGAAGGAAATGCCTTGGTTTCAAAGCAAAACGAGGTCCCTGTTCTGTGTGTTTACAAGCCCAGCCATCTCTCAGCCTGTTTTGCTGAGGAGGAACCTGAAGCCAATGCTCCACAGACAGCTCTTGTGATGCAGAACCAGAATAACTTCGGATTAAGCAATGCTTTCCAGAGTTCTGAGTTGTTTGGTGAACACAGCCACTGTCAGCAAGGTGAAATTAACATTAACTTAGAAGAAAATTATGAGGAAAAAGTTATAAATTGGGCAAATTAGGACAGATTGGGAGGTGTGTGGCTGACTGGGGTTTTTTATGCATGTAAAGTAGAACTAACAAAATCTAGTTTTGCATGGAGCTGTGTCCAATGTCACTGAAACCTCAATTCACGAAGCATCCTCCACATCCTGCCCCCACCACACAATGATATCAAGGGATTATCAACATCACCCAGCTCCCCAGTACCACAGGTTCCTGATTCTTTCCTTAGGTTTCCAGAAGACCTCTGGAGCTCCTTCTGATTGCCCAGGTGTTGTCTAAGGAAGAGCAATGCTGTGCTGGTGGGCTGGGAGTGGGCCATGGGCTAGCTGACAAACAGACTGCATGTATTCATTGATCAAAAAAGAGAGTCTGGTCTTTCCTCACTTTTGGAAGCACTGAGAGGGTCTCTTCCCTCCACTTATCTGTTACTTTTATCAAAAGATATGAAATATCTTCAGAAGTATGAAATTTTTGAGTCCCTTCTGCTCTACCAAATTTTCTTGCAGTCAGTCCACTGCTGCAAATTTCACTAGCATAAGGTGTGACATACAGGTAGAAAACAAGATAGATTCTAAGTCTTCTAGATTACAAAGCTAAAATACAAGAACACATGGGAATATGGATCAAGCCTCTGTGGTTAATGCAAGTAATGAATTAGACATTCAGCTGTTTTCATATTTCTCTTCCATGCAGTAAGAGCATTTGTCTTATGTCTCAGAGAACATTGTGTTTTCCAGAAAACTGTGAAAGAGAAATGTTAATGGCACCAAGACTTACAGAGAAAATTACGTTTTTGGGGTGACTCTACTATAGTTTTTTTATTCCCAAGAGATACTCAGTTTCCATACACTAGCACAGGAGTGGAAAATTACTGTTTTAAAAACATCTTTATTAATTATTTAGGGGATGCTAATTTGTTTAAATATAAGGTATGCTAAGATTAGTTCAGCAAAGAAAATTGGAGGGGAGAAAGCAGGCACATAGAGGACAAACCAACAATGATTTATACATGGGATGGGCATGTTTGACAGCTTTGGTTATTTTTCAAATATAAAATAAATACCCATCCTGCCATATCATCTTTATGTCAAAATGTAAACTGCTGCTGGATGCTGACAATTTGCAAGAGAGCTCTAAATCAGTGATGGTCAAAAATGAGGAAATGAACCACTAGAAATTTTATTCAATATCTGCCCATTTCCTGTGCTCTTCAGTCTGCTGCCTTTTGTATGTCCTATGCCCATTGCAATGGTTTTAGCAGGGGTCATCAAACAAGGGTTTGATCCAGGTTTAGTCTGTGTAAGTGATGTGCTTATGCTTTGAATTTTTTGTACCTGATCACAAGAAAAGAGCAAGGCTGATTAGAGTGAGGGATGAGGAATCATCCCTTTTAGAATAAGAGGGGAAGGGTGTAAAATGTGAAATGGGTATGAGGACTTGGGAGAAGGTATGGATGAAGCAAGGACACAGTGAACAACTGAGAAAGTGTAGAAGTTTACAGATCAAAGAACCCAACAGATGATGAATTCTACCAGTCCATGTGCAAGATGCTAATAGCTGGGATGAAAATTATTCTAGTAAGCACCTGTATGTTGTGGTTCAAGTGCTTACAATTTGTGACGGAGTCAAAAATTTGAACCTGCAGCTCAAAAGGGCTTCAGGAGCTGTGAGAGAGTGAGTGAGCACTTCTGCCCACTCCTGTTCTTCAGTTGGGTGGTGCTCCCACCTCACCCATTGCAGATTCCTTCTTTTGTATATCAATGCTGATGCCATGGGTCGCTGAAAAACAGTTGCCAAAAGCATCTCTATCACCCACAGCTTTGTTTGTATTGTCATCTCTGTAGATCCTCTGACAAGATTTCCATTCCATGAGGATTTTTGTTCTGTGACTTTTGGCCACCAAAAATCATCATCATGCTTTCAAGGAACCATCTGTCCCTGCTCTTGACTAATCCCCCTTTGGCCACAGCCCTTTCTGTTGGATATCTCAGCAGCCATAGCAGCATCCACCATACTGCTGTTTCCTGGACCACATTTTTGCTACCTGACACATTGTTAAGGTTATTTCATAATTTTTGCTTTTAATTCCTTCACCTTAGGCAGGCTTGGCAGCTTTCTGCAACCCAGAGCTTTTCATCAGTTCCCATCCTCCACTCCATCCATTGCCAGCACCACCCAACCTCTGTAGTTTTTAATCTCGTTTCACTAGGCATTTCTATGCCTTCTCTACAGCCTGTTATGCTGCAGGAAAAAAAATCTGTTCATCACACCTCCACACTCAGCTCACAGAAATTAGTGCTAACCACTAAGTCTTGCTACAAAACCCTGGGAAAATATGAGGGAGGACTGGTAACAGAAATCCGAAAAGAATCTCCCAACCTTACCCTGATATCAGCAGCACCAGTATGTGTGGCTTAGCAGATCTCTTCATGATCTTTTAGTTGTCACCTTCATTCTTCTTCTTCCTTCTCCATCTGTTTCTGGTCTTCCATTCCTAGTTGATGCTGAATATAAATTAGACTCCTCAGCAGAGAGACCATTTTTTCCATTTATTTTGAACAGCACAGTACATTTATGAATCTTATTTTTAAATATAGTTTAAATAATTAATACAGAGAATTAATAAATAGAATTAAAAACAGAATACATTCCTGGTTGGTGGCATCTCCTGAGGAAAACATTGGTTTTATATGAAAAAAATACAGAGGGCTGGGAGCAAGACAGTAGAAGATTTGTACACACTGGCTTAGCAGGGAAGTGTGGCAGATGAAATGCTACAGAGCCAAACACACATAGTATGAACTCAGAATCAATGAAACTGGTGGCCGTATCAGAGGTGCTCTGAACAAGCCATAATCTATAAAACTGCAGCTCAGAGAGCATTGGCCAGATCTTTATTCCTTATCAAGGAGTTTGAGTTGCTTTCTCTCAGCATGAATAGCATTTTTTTTCATCTAGAAAATCCCATTCTAGGCTTCTGCTTTTTGTTCACTTGTTACCAAATTAAAATCCTATTAAACTGCACACCTGCAGTGGCAGAGCATTTTGCTGTAGCTTTTAATCCAATTCCACACCTTTGTAACATGTAATATACTGCAAATCAGGGCACGAAGAGATTGAGGGTATGCGATTCCTAGCTCTGTTGGCAGAGAGCAAATCAAACACTTTGATTTGTTAACAAGGGAGAAAAAAATAGGACATAGTTAACTACTTGACTTCTAGGAATGATAAGTGTTCATCTGAGTGGTCTGTATAAACCAGGATACAGAGATCAAGGGAAATCATTAACTAAAATGATCAAAAAATGAGAGCAAATTCATGACCCTGATTGAATTCAGTGTCAAAACTTCTGCTGACTTTAAGAAAGCCAGAATTTCAGCATGAAAAAGCAGTCCCCATCAGGAGAGAGACAGGCTGAGACTGTGTGTCAGCTGTAAGCCCTTCTATTCATTTTCAAAACGAAGTGTGAGCAAGTGTGAATGATGTATTCAAAGTGGATATGCTCTTCTGTCAGACCTTTGCCATCCTATGATGAACCCCAATGTGCGCTTCCTCTTGTTGGGTTTATTTGATGTAAAATAAGGCTGTATAGCTATAAAATGCCTCAGGTTCAGCAAGTAAGAATAGAGACTTGTTTTAATGAAGGGAGAAACAAATGATTCACAATTCCTACAGTCAAAACATTTCTGTGTTTCTTTTCTAATTTTCAGCACATCCAGGTAATTTAGGAAGAGAAAATTATTATATCATGTACTGAGTTGGATCTTCAAGTTGGAAAGGAGACATTTCTTACTCAAAAAGATGAAATTATATTTCTTTGCCTCCGATGAACAGCAAATCTTCAGAGAAAAGCAACCTGGCTATAGCATTCTATATGATATGCCATTCTTACTTTTTGATAAAACTTTAAAAACTTTAAGAAATACTGTTTTCATTCTCTTAAACTTAAGATTTTTTTTTTGTTTGAAAATATGAAATGCAAAACTGGGCTAGCAATGCAATTACTTTGTCATGTAATTTGATTTAGATGATTTTAATAAATCTTCAGAAGATAAAAGTGAAGCACTTGTGGCTTGGTTTTTTGTATTTCTTGTATATTTCTGTTGTCAGTAAAGCTGAAGACCTACCTGAGGTAAGCATGGTAAATTATCTTGAAGCTACAGCAGAAATGAATGATTCTGTGTTAATGCTGCTTTGTGTCTACAATGTATAATACAAAATTTATATTTATTGAATATAAAACTTAGCACTAATTCCTGTCTTTAGAAATTCCTGCTTTGTTTACCATTTCTTCAGGAAATGAGAGCAAATATCTCACGTATAATTCTATTACATGAAATAAAATAGGCTGTATATAATATTACTATTTTATAATGTTCAAACCTAGTTTGCCTGGGCTTGTTCTGTAAGTAAAGTACAAGCAAAGACATTAAGAGAAACCCTGGCATAAATTCATAGAAAATAGTAAATACAAACTACGAGATTTGTATATTGCATGCATCAGGTTGTTTGAGGAAATTCCCTGAAACACCAGGGCAATGGGGGGGTTTAACTATTTTTGAAGAGCATGCCTGCAGTGAGTTGTCTGTGCCTGGCTGCTATTTCAAGAAGGGACAACTGCTTTGATATTTTAAGAAGAAACATATCCTGAATCAAAGAAAAGCACTTGTCAGGAGCTTGGGAAGCTTTCACTCATTTTGGGGTTTGGAAATTTACATTGATTTTCCACTTGCATCTCCATTCTGTCTCAGCTCAAGCACTGAAGTGGGAATCAATTTTCAAGAGTGTGGTATTGCAGCAGATGTAGACAGGGCCATGTGCTAAAGGAAAAGGTAGTCATGTATTCAATTCTGCAGATAAGATTAAGAGTTTGGTGCCAAAATTACATTTTCATGGGAAGTATCTTCACAGTCAGAAAAATTGATTTGAGTCTTAAGGCCCATTATATCCATTTCCACTATTCCTCAGGTTTTTATGGTGAAGAAAAAAACAGGAGTGTAGGAAAAAATATAAGCTAAAATACTCAGTGTTCTCAAGTCCACTTTTATTTATAAGAGTTTAGATTCCAGATTAGTTATACCTGTTCTCATGGCACAATTAAGCAGAAGTTGTATCAGTAGACTGATCTTGGAATCTGTTCTTGACAGATATGAAAAAACTAAGATGTACCTGAGAACATCTTTTAGATGTACCTGAGAACCTTCTGACAAGCAAAGCTTCTGAGAGATTAATTCTTCCCTGTCTCCTGTTGAACCTGTGTTCCTTAAATAATTTGCATGAATGCAATGAAAGTTTTACAAGCATATGTTTTAAAGAATTACAACTTTGCATAGCCATATTGAAGAGGTCTACTGCCAAGAAAGGAACTGGATGCACACGTGCCTTTATTAAATTGGGCTGTTGATATAAACTCAAATACATGCAAATCTTTGCCTAATTAAACCTCACCTGGAAAACGTTTAATCGCAGCTCCATGGGTTTGCATATCAAAAACGCATCCTTGCAAGCCCCGAACTAATGCTTCCTGCCACCTCCAAATTGGGGTTTTGCTGGGACTTGACCCCAGTGTTCACTGCTTTCCCTGCAGTGTTCACAAGGACACTCTTCCTCGTGGATTGTCTCTTTTTTAATAAACGGGGAGGTCGCACCGCCTCTGCCCGGACAGCCCCATCTTCTTGGTTTTGTGGTGCGTGTAGAGAACTTGCTGGACCATGCACCTCAACCAGGGGCTCCAGCAGTCTCCCACGTTCCCCGAAGCGACAAAGGCAGGGTTACCCCGCAGCGGGCTGGGAGCCGCGAGGGGCCCCAGAGCTGCGAGCCCCGCGGCGGGGGCTGTGCCAGGGATGTCCCCGGCAGGTGCGGGCGGAGGCTCCGGCACGGCCCGGGCTGCGGGCAGGACGCGGAGGGTGAGCGGCTCCGGGCGATGCGGAGCTGCCGCGGACACGGCGCGCTGGGGCGGGGGCGGCG
>VXBI01001235.1:1185906-1266940 GCA_013397375.1 Toxostoma redivivum
CGGCGGGAGGGCGGCGGGGCGCCGGGACGCGCCGGGACCGCCCGCTTCCTCGCCCAGCACAACACCTGGGGCTTCGTGGCGACGCGGGCCGCCCGAGGAAAGGTACGGGGGGTGCCCGCGGTGCCCGCGGCCCCCGCGCCACGCGGCACCCGCCGGACGGCAGCGGAGCAATCTCCGGAGGAGAAATCGCTCTCGGAGCGCAGGGAGGGAGGAGGCACGCTAAAAACCGCACCAGACAGACACCAAACACAGCAAAATCTCTAGGTCAGGAGGCAGAGCTGCATCGCAGGGTTTGGAGAGGGGCTGTTTCAGGAGGATGAGGAAGAGAAGGAGGAGAGCCTGCTGGGCCACCACAAAATCTGCCCGTCCGTCCAACTATACCAGCTTAAAGGACAATTTCTCTGTCAGGAACATTAAACAAAATAGCTGGGCTGTACCGGAGAATTGGGGTCATTATTTTTTCCAGCCTTTTTTAAAGGGAAGCATTGGGATGAGACGCAGCAACCAGTACCACTCAGACAAAAGGGGGAAAAAAGGAGAAATAAAAAAAATAAAATAAAAAAAAATACAATCTTAACTTTCTGTTGAAAGTATTCACAGATTAATTAGCTAACAATTTTAAATTAAACTTAGAAGCACGTAAGTCTTCAGGAAGCTTGGTTTAGTTAGTGGCAGTAAATGTTATTGTGAAATACAAAGTAACAGATTGAAAAAAGATACTATTAAATTAATTTCTACTTAGAAGAGGCCTGTGATTCTACATCAGCTTTTGGAAATCCTATTAAACCACATGATCGTAACTCTTTTGGTTTGTGCTCTCGCCAGAAACCCCCAGTGGAATTACAGCCATAATATAATCTGCCTCCAGACAGAACACAGGAGTAATACAGAAGAATCTGATTCATGATAAAATTTGAAATTCGGGGGGTGGTTTTTGCTGCTTTGAATGCTGAGCTATGCTGCCTGTGATGACAATTATTTTTGAGAATTCAGAGTAACATTAACCTTTCATGACAGACTGAGTATTTTAAGCAACGGGTACACATCTTGCAGTATTACTGAGAGCATTTTTAAAATTGTAACTCTTAATAATAAACAAGGATTTTTATTTTCTAAGTTATGTAATATCATTAAAGCATTACTTCTCAGGAAAGCCAACAAAGACCATTTATAAGCACTATAAGCATTAAAATTTTAAAGGTTTTCTGATTTTAAACATTAAAAATCAGAAAGCATGCTACCCAGGTAACAACATCATCTAGGATTTTCTTATTAACTATTCATATTTAATTTGACTTTGTTGTTAAAGATTTAATGCACTGACAGATAATTTTACTGTTTAACATCTAATAGACCATGAGGAAAAAATATCAGAAGACATGAAAAAAGTAATTTATTGAATATCTGTCATTGCTATTTATAATGGGATGACAAGCATAGTAGGAGTATACGTTGTTCTGGAGCACATGAATGAGTGTCACTACTGGGCAAGGACATTTTTGCAGGCATTATAACAACTGTGTGCACACAGGTCAGTGTATGGGAGAAAATCTTGAAAACTTGGCTCCTTGGTGTCCCTTCTCTGCCATTGGCTGGCTTGGTAGTTGAGACACCCTTCCATCAGGAACCTGATGTTCCTGCCCAGGAAGCTGAGCTGATGTCAGGTTTGACTTCATACCCAGCTCTAGCTAAAATGCTTGTTTTTTTTGTTTTTGCAAACCCATGCAATCACATTGTAAGACAACCAAAAGACAAGGCAATATTAGAGTAAAAAGCAGACAGAATCAAGGCTAAATTAGGCTCTATATTCTTTTGGGTTTGAGGAAAGGTACCAGCAGTGATTTACAGTAAATATTTCCTGACACTGATGGCAGGAAAAAAGATATTAATGCATTTAAACATTTTAAATTTGGTAGTTCCTTTAAGCTTAGTGGAAGAGAAAATGTTCTCTATAGTGTCATGGTCAGGACTAGAGAGAAGAAATAGAGGAGAGATCTGTTTTCATACAAGCATGATAGATGTAATTTAGAGGAGGTAGATCTAATTTAGAATAAATGCTCTCTCATGGTGACAACAGAAAGACTGGCTGTTCTTTCTGCTGGAGCCCTTCAGGGAATCCCCTACGTTGAAAACTGTCTATATGCAAAGATGTAACCATTGCTTATTTGTATTTTGCAGATCCAAGGTATGCCCTATGGGAACTGTTTACTTCTCAGTGATGGTCCCATCAATAACAGCACTGGAATCCCTTTCTTTTATGTGACACCAAAGGATAACACTGTGACAGATCTTCTGAAGAACCCCATGGCTTCTCTGACACTGCCAGAGACAGATGGAAATTTCTGCAGGTAACAGTTTTATCTGCCTCCTACCACGAGACCTCAGAACTGAATGCTGGGTCCTCACCTTCAATGTCCTGCATTTATTTTTGACTCTCAGGATCAGCTGCATGCTCCTTCCTATGTTTTTCGGTTGGTTGGTTATTTTTTTTTTTTGGTTGGTTGGTGGGTTTTGTTTGTTTGTGTGTTTGTGTGTTTTTGTTGGGTTTTTTTTGGCAGTAAATTCCCATGGAAAAGCATAGTAGAGAAAAGCAGAGGTATCACTGTTGTATATTGTAGCATCAACAGCTGGAGTGGCTTTCAGCTTGAACATTAACATACCTAAATTTTAATCTCTTCTTGGAGCTGCCTCCATAAAATCTAGGTGTTCAAGATGCTATAATAGTCTATGGTGATCTAGCCAATAAAATCCATAGAGTTTCAGAGGCTATCCAATTCACAGTAAAGCAGGCATCTTTGCTCTGCTGAAAACTCTGGAGGCCCTGCTGAATGCCTTGACAGGGCTCCAGCTCTCTGGGTTCTGTAAGAGGATCTCAGGCTCTCAGTTCACAAGTGATATGCTCAGGCCTGTGACACTCTGTCTGATTTCCACCTCTTCAAAGAATATGATGGAATATGATATTTTTGCAAATCTTTTACACCTTGTATATCACAGTCAGTAAATTACCCCCCAAATAGAGAAATCCAGGTCTGAGGTTTACCAATCTACATCCAGTCCCCAGTTCTTCTCTCCAGAGACAGCAGTGAGTTGACTTCTTCTTAATCATGTCATAGAATCTTAGAATCTCAGAATGGTTTGTGTTGGAAGAAACCTTAAGGGCCATCTAAGTCCAACACCATGCCACAGACAGGGACACCTTCCACTAGAGCAGGTTGCTCAAAGCTGCATCCAGCCTGACCTTGAACAGTTCCCAGGATGGAGCACCCACAGCTTTTCTGGACAACCTGTTCCAGAGTCTCACCACCCTCACAGCAAAGAATTTCTTCCTAACATCTAATCAAAACTTTCTCTCTTTTAGTTCAAATCGATTATGCCATTGTCCTGTCACTACATGCCCTTGTGAGAAGTCCCTTCCCAGATCCCTTGCAGGCTCTCTTTAGGTACTGGAAGTCTGCTTATGAGATCTCCCGGGAGCCTTCTCCAGGCTGAACAACCACAACTGCTCAGCCTGTCTTTGTAGGAGAGGTGCTCCAACCCTATGATCATCTTCATGGCCTCCTCTAGACTCTCTCCAACAGGTCCATTTCATTCTTTGCTGATAATGAATCACTTCAGATCCCCAAAGCTTTACATGTGTAAAATGTATGTAAGTAACCTCAAAGATGATTCAATTTTCCCCTCCATTCTTGTCTCCTTGAAAAAGACATATCTCCACCATATGTTTGTTTACAGTCAATCATGTCGCAAACTTGGCTGGGTCAGCCTTGTGTGAAGTGTTATGTAAAGGCCTCCTTACGTGACAAGGTACATGACACCAAAATCATGTCAGACAGGACTCTGTTACCAAAGCAGGTCTTAGCTGATGTTCCAAGGAGAGAGAGAGAGAACTGGTAAGAACAGATTCCTTCAGAAAGAAATGGCATTAACAGTTTTTATTGCAACTTAAGGTCCTCTTTGGGGAAGGAGAGGTTTTATCTTAAGACCAGATTTCCCCAGATGAAGATTGCCTTGAGTATCATCCCACCTCTCAAGCTTGCTAGCTGAGAAGAACCCTGGGAAAAGCAGGGAATGGCAAATATAAAACATTACTGTTACACTTGTCTGTATTTGTCTTCAGAATATGTTGTTTTCTAGAGAGTTATATGGTAGGAAAATGAAATGTTTCTTCGTCCAAAGAAGTACAAGTGAATTCAGGCTGACATCCTATTCCCAAGGAATGGAAATCATGTGTTTCTCTTAAGATGTCAAACACCTAAATAGGAAACTTCTATCTAAGATTTGTTAAGGTAATTCAGTCTTGAATGCTTGAGGAGGTCAGTGGAATAGTGCAGTTAACATTGGAATGTTTCTGCTTGTTGCTTAAATATTTGCATTAAATATTTTGGATTAATAATTTAGAAAATAAATATATCTGTTCTTTCACTGCAGGCTTAATGGCGTTTATTCCTGCTTTCTGAGCTTTTTAATTCAGTCTAATAGTAAACTTACTTTCCAGACCAAGTGCTTAAAAATGTGTTTTATGTCCTACTACTCCATGCCCTATTTTCAGAGGCCCAAGACTCAGAGCAACTTCCCTTGATGATAAGTGGTAGTGTTGAGCACTTCTGAAAACCACACACCCACTTAGGCACTTAAGTGTGGCCTTTGATCCCTAACTTTAAACAGCCAGTCTTGCAAGTCTTTGCCTTTTATGGCTTAGCAACATCACTGCCCATTTACCTGTTTGGGTAGCGCCAATCCACCAACAAAAGAGGAATGATGCAGGATTTATAGAAATATGAAATCCATATACATCACAAACCTTTGAGGATATTTATTCGATGTCTTTTTATTACATCACTATTAATTTTCAAATCCTTACCCTTTTGATCAATATGCCAGATGTTTGCTGCTGCTTGTTTTGCAGCCAGGGCAACCTGGATTCTGCCACCCGACTCTCCAGTCCCCTCTGCAGCCTGAGACTGTGCTCTCTGGTGAGAAGAGCTCTCTGGGCACCACCGAGAAGCTAAATCTGGATTTCCAAAACAGCTTAGTCCAAACTAATTACCATTTGCCACATCCCTACTTTCCCTCCCTACCACCAGTCATGTGCTACCCTGCTCCCCACCAGTTCTGGGCTTTGCCTCAACCTGAGCTGAAACATAAATGTGAAGAAAATTATCCTGACAGCAAGAATAAGTTTTTCTGCCGATCCTTCTTTTCATCCTGTGGCCAGTACTGCTCCTGGCCATGCAATCCCACCCCCTCTCTCCAGCTGACCATATGGCAGGCCTATTTTAGCTCAGTAACCCAGCAGAAACCTCTTGGGTTTTTTTTCTGAATGAGATTTCTACTGTCTTAGTAAATTGAATCAGCTCCTCAAGAGCCAGAGAAGAGCAAAGGTGAAGGGAAAGGAAAAGAGAAGGTAGTAGAAAATAGAATATTCTCATTTTAGCATGTAACCATACTCCAAATATTGAGCTTACTACTGAATTGAGTATACAGGTTCAGAGCTTGATCAGTGCTCCATGGACTATTTATTTTGGTTTTGCCTTCAGTTTCTTTTTCATTATTTCTGAGGTTTCATCTGGAACAGATGTTGGTTGGCATTAGTGCAGAGGACAAGCAATATGGACAATGAAAAGCTGGGTCTTTACTTGAGCTACAATTTTTGGTTTTGATGATAGGAAAATGTGAGCAAGCTTTGAGGCTGTCTCTCAGCAACAAAGGGTATAAGCACTGGGCTTTACCTTTCTTCTCTTCCCTTCCCCTATAATCAGGATCAGAAATTAATGTATGTTTTAAACTAGGAATCTCTGAGTGATTTTTACATTTAAAAGCAAGAACATCTAAGATTACAGCCCGGCACACCACCCCACAGAAAGGGCCTCTGCAGGCAGTGCAACACTGAAGAAAGCAACAAGGTTTGTTGTTTTCCAGGCCCTGCTGCAAGTGCTTGGGGTGGCCTGTCCCCAGCTTCAGGGTGCACTTGACCTGCTGAGATAGACAGGCTGTGCCATGCAAACAGCACACAGCATCCTCAGCGCAGAGCTTTATGTGGTGGCTCAAGTTTGGTATTGCAAAAATCTTCTTTACTAGCACTATATGAGAGGCAAGAACTTTCACTCTGTGACAACTCAGGTCCTGCTAGTATTAAAATGGTATCTGGGAGGTTTTCTTTGCAAAGGAAAGTGTCATTCTTGTCAGACATCCTCATCAAGTGCATCATTAATTGTTTTGGTTTCAAAGTAATTATGTAAAATAGCCAAATGAATAATATTCTACATGAGAAAGTTCATGCCCTTGTACATTGGCAATGCATTTGTAGCTTGTTTTCATGTGGAACTTTATTAGAATTCCATAATTAATCTACTCTGAGTTGCAAGAATCAAAATAAATGTGAAAGCTGATTGGTGTCTGTAGCCAGTGCTCCTGGGAGTATTTGGCACTCTCCTGAAAAATGCTTCTGACCTATTGCATGCAAAAGAAATCTCTGGCCTTTAGAAAGAAAATATAGCTGACATTTCAATGTCTTTGTGCACCTAATGAGTTTCAAGTGACTTGTGTGCACCTATTTGATATTAAATTTATTTAGTAGCAAATTTCATTTGTTTTGTTTCAGAACAGACTCAAGTTCCAAACCTTGACAATATTTTCTTTTTCAAGGACATGAAGAACACAGACTGGCCTTTATGGTGCTCCAGCCTCAGTATTTAATCAGCTGGAGAGAAAATTTGAAAACCCTAAAGTAATAAGAAAAATAACATTTAATATTGAAAGAAAGAGAGCTGCGATGCATCTGACTAGGCACTAATTGCAAGACATTTTAGTATTGCAGATAGGGTTTGGATTCCTCATCTCTGACCTAGAGATTGCCATTTCCCAGAGGGAAATGGGCTTCCTCTCTGTGAGAAAGCTCTGATGGCCAGGATAGAGACAGCATTTGTTAGCAACTATACAGCATTTTATCTGAAGGCTGATAAATGGATAACAGAGGCAAGAAAAATTAAATAGTTCAGGGTTATAAATAGACTAAGCTGGTATGTCTATGCCACTGACAAGCTGAAAAGATTGAGTTCCATTCTTGCAGCTTTCAGAGGGAGCAAGACCAAGCCCAACATTAAAGAATAGAGCAGCTATTGTTCTAAACACATTTCACAACACATATGCTGCTCAGAGGATTCCTCTTTCCAAGTAAGCTCCTGAGTCTGCCTCATTACAGCTGCAGCCTGGAAAACAGGCAATTAATTTTAAACGTGTGTCACCTCCTTGACATCAGGTCCAGCACATTCACAGGGACACACTGCAGCTTTCTTAGAGAAGGAGAGGTTTACATGGCTGCCATGAACTGGTTTTCAGATACAGGAAAAGCAGCGAACTTTGGGGTCAGTCCACCTTTGTATTTTTCCTGCTATTTGTTGAGGACCATGTTTCAAATCCACACTGCAGACCATGAGTGATTTTCACGAATTCAGATTCCCCTCCTGATTTATGATCTCCATCAGGGGTGACTCCATCAGAGCCATTTTACCCACTATGCTCATCTGGTGCTTGAGGTAGCAGGTTGGCATGAGCAGGCAGATGTCTTCAGTGGACATAAGATAACTGTAGGTTTCCTAAATGCTGCATGAAAAATGTTGACAGGAAGTGCTGAGCCACCAAGCCATGGGAAGAGAAGAGGAATTTTGTAGGTCTGGATTCCTGCTGTGTGGTGGATCAGCAGCATGCACAAACATCCAACTTCATTCCCTGGGCAATCCTGAGGGACAATAAGCCTGCCACGGGTGGAAGGCACAACATTTGAGATGTCATATGGCCACTCAACATATAACTACTGCTGGATTTGTAGAGTCACTGTTGTTAATATGAGGATTATTAAAACAAAGAAATTTGGTACTGCACCTTCACACAAAGAGAAATTATGCATGCAAGAAGACAGAGGCTGAATTCAGACATCCATCAGTTTTTGAGACCCACCTCCTGATTCTGTGGCACAGACACATTTCTGGTTCTGGTATTTACATTGGCCCTTTTTAGTCATATACAAATAATTACGTCAGTACTTGTTCCTGAAAAATCTGTATTAAAAAAAATCTCTATTTAAAAAAAATTAAAATGAAGGTACCAAATTAGAAAGTCAAACATGAAACCTACTATCATCATGACCCAATGCACACAATACATCTCTAAATTACTATTTTCTCTGTATTCTTAAATAGCCAACTTCCTAAAATCCCTTTCTAGTGAAATAGTGTATCTCTGACTCTGTATACAGGAATAGTTGATGCTGTGATTCTTTTTCTTTCTCCATGAATTGTCTGTGGTTAAACTATATAAAAGCTTCCTGTCTGAAACACAGAGTTCACAATTGTTATTGTCAATGGAGAGAGGCAAACAGACTGGCTTCACATAACACACTGTAATTAAAACATTTTAGGAAGGATTATCTCCTAGAAAGAATGAAGTTATTTAAAACCTTAAAACACATATACTAGGAGCACAGGTGCACTTAGATGAATAGAATAGACACTGCACCAATACACTTTAGCTCCCTGACCTGACTTCAGATTCAGAACAGAAGACCTCTTCCAAAAGCAAAGATGCTTTAACTAACTTTGCTGGCTCCCAAACATATCTGATAAAGAAATTCTTGTCAAAATCAGAGCAGGGCAGAACTGCCTAGCCATATCCGGTTCAAGGCCAGCAACAGCTTTTCAGATTATGAAATTGCTTTCAGTGGAGATTTTGTTTGACGTTCATGCCATGCAGATTAGCAACACCAATACATTCTTTCTGCTTCAGACACTCTAGTAGTTAGTGGTGAACAAATGAAATTAACGAGGAGAGTAACTTACTTTTCAAAATTAATCACATTTATGAATCAAAATTATATGCACTTCACAGTAATTCTCTAAGAACAGAGCATTCTCTCCCTTCCTTTCCGTAGATTTTAGGGAACAAAAATCCTATGATGCATTTTATATAGTAGGAAATAACTCTGCCTTTTCATCTTGTGCCCTGTTTGGGGCTATGTGAAGAGGAGCTCTGTGCAGGGTATGACAGAGTCACCTACCTTGCAACCATGGGAGGTGACAGGGGTGAGCTGTGTCAGCAGTCAATCCCCATATCCCAATTACATGGGTTTTCATGACTGCTACCATTATAGAAGAGCTCAGAATGTGTGGAAGCAGTCATTGCCCTTAAGCCACTCATGTGCTTTAAAGTAGAAAAAAATCATAGGGAAACTGTTCTCTGGGGCTTTCTTCCTGGCTCTCTCTCTTCTCTACTTCTTCAGAGTTGAAGAAAAAAGAAGTTGGAAAAGAGCTCTCTCCTATTGCAGAAGAGGGACAAGAGCAGTGCTTTCTCACATGCCAGTGAGAAATGTTCTCAGAGGACATTTATGAATCCTCCCACGGAGGATGGAAGGTCTTGTTTCCTCAGGGGATGGAGGAGAAGGATGACAACTCCTTTGTGGGAAAAGGAGGCTGGGGAGGAAGAAAAGGAAGGGATTCCTCTGCATAGACCCCTGCTTCCACACCCAGACTGGGACAGTACTGAATCCTCCTGCCTTTCTCCTACCTGTTCCTTCTTGGGAGTACCTGGCTTTCCTTCCCAAGTGCCTTCCAAACTCTTAATTTGCTTTTCCTGTTGATCTGTGGCAGATCAGTGTAACCTCACTAATGGATTGCAGAGGCTGAGAATGAAGATAATACTCAGGGATACTTTGGTAAGAAACCAGGAAACAGAGCATCATCAGGCAAAGCAGAGATCTCAGCTGTGAAAGGGAATCCTAACCAAGTCCCAACGTCATCATCTTATGTGCCATTATAACTACAGCAGCCTGAACATAACACCTGGACTTCAATAGTTGCTGTATAAGAACCTTCTAATTAAACTCCAAGAGGTGGCTAGTGTAGTAAACAATTTAATGAGTAGGTGGCACTCTTTAATCTGAACCACTCTTGAACCAAGACCTAGAAATTGCAGAAGTGTTACATAGTAAAATAAGTGGGACGTGTTCATTAGCAGTGTGCTTTGCATCATTGCATTTCTATTGAGAAAGACTGTTCACTTGGATGCAGGCCTCTCCTTAAGCTCAGTAAATCCGGCACATTTGTAGGTGATGTCATCTCACACACTTGGAAGAAAACTGCCTGGACTGGGTCAAACTCTGCATACCTATTTTGCTCACTGTAAGCAGAGGAACAGGAACAATCAATTCTTCTCACTTCACAGATCAGATGAATAATTAAGATGATCTCTCTTAATGCACTGTTTTCTTATAAAATGCATATACTGAATCGTCTTCCATTTTAATCTGGCCTTCCTAATTTTCTGCAACAAGATATATGTATTTGAAATAAGCATGAAAAAAGATAATGTGTTCCCTATTGCTTGGTCTTTTTTCACAGTTACCTGCTTTCTCTTCCCCTCAGTTCATATTTTACTATAGAATTCATGAAGTTCTCTCCATGGAGACAGAGGCTTGATTCTGGTAAAGACAAACCACCTGAGACACCACCTTGATTTTCCTCAACAGAGCAGCAGCATCACCATCTCTGTCTCCCCCTCATACCCAGTCAGCAGCACACAAATGTTGCATAAAGCCACTCCTCTGTATCTACTTGTTCTTGTGCCAGCAAAGATGAAAGGAACTCAGAGACTGAGAACTGAGGATGTATTTATACAGAGGCAAGAAATGTCTAGTGAATGCATGACCAGACCTCTACAGATGCAAGTGAGGAATGTTTTAGTAAATATCAGTTTATTATCTTTAGTAAAAATACGACAAATCCCTGACTATATCACCTTGCTCCAAGGAAGCAAGTCCTGCATTTGTACTAGTTGCACTGGCAACAACACTGAAAACTCAAGACTCATTCATAACATTTAGAAATGGTAGCTGTAAGTTTAATGGGTTTTGATGGTTCAAAAAGTATGAAAGTAATCAATCATCATTAGGGAAATACTATGCCAAAAAAAAAGAAATGCAGAAACAGATTCACTTCAGAAAATGAAGGGTTCCTTTGAAAAAGAAAATACTAATGTTAATGTCAGATTAGAACACAAGGTTCCTAATCTGAAACAAAAAAACTATGATAAGAGGCAGACCTGAAAGCAAAACCAACAAAGTAATAACAGTGTGCTGAATTCAAATGTATCATTGCCCTGTTCAGGTCTTCCAAAACTTTACCTAACACAATATCAACAAATAATTTGAGTCATTTCCCAGAAAAACAAACTGACCCTCCAGAATATTATTCCAATATGCGAAATTCAGTTTGAATAATTTTTACTGGGAAGATAGTATTACATGTGTCAATCAGTATAGCACCCTGGCTCACGAGAATGTACAGAAAACTGTAAACAGAAGCCAGGAGGAAAAAAAAAACAACATTAAAAAAACTATTCAAGCTATGGATGCACAGTGTGTGGGCTTTGTTGTCAGCCAAATATGTGGAGATCAGCTTTTCACATCAACTGGGGAAGAGTCACATCAGACACTAGTCCTATTAGGCAAAACTTTCTCAGCAAAGGCAGGCAGGGTTCACTGCCTAACCACAGCTACATCAGCTCTATTTCCTACTCAAAATCAAATACTATGCTTTCAGAATAAACATGGACTTGCACAAAACCACCATATAATTGTAATCTGAGAAGGTCAGACCAAAATTTCTTACTGCTCCTGATCACATCCAAAATCTATCACCTTGATCTGCTCCGTGAAACACAGACATCTTTTAATAACAATCCTCCAAAATCCTCTCTTAAAGTAATTAACCATTTATTACCCAGGAGCTGTGTGTAAGAAAGACACTTGCAAATATTCCTGCTGTTCCTGGCTCTTCAGTTGTTTTATGATACTGTTTGGCTGTGGAGGAAATTGTATCATATATTCAGATGCACAGTTGTTCTAAAGCAATTTTCTGAACTGAATTTCTGCTTGCAAGAAGTCCCTTTCCTTCATCAATATAAATGTTAAATATATACTGAATATGTAAACATATGCAGAGGGCTTTGGATACAGTATTAAGATTAAGCTAAAAGATACCAATAGAGCAGGAGATTGCTTCAAATGGACTCTAACACTTCACCATCCAGGGCCAACGCTTGCAGGAGTGTGAATATGCACTACCCTGGCTGCTGGGCACACAGACCCTCAGCTGACATCCTCTGCATGTGGGATTGGCTCCTTTCTCTTCAGCTGTATTCACTGTATTTGCCTTTATTTATTTGTGTTTTGGTGGGTCAGCACCTCACTGGGACATGGATGCTGGGCAGCTACACAACACCTACACAAAAGAAATGCCAGGAGCTACGGGTGTCCCTGGGGCATGGAGCTGTGTTCCTTAGGGACAGAGCGCTCTCAGGCCACTGGAACCCAGACATGAAGTGACATCTTCAGCAGGCAGTAGGAGTCAGTGCTGAGGATCTATGGTGTACAAAGCTGACCATGTAGACAAGTTTGTACTCTGCATACACACTGACAGAAATAAACCCAGTGCCTGGGCAGAGAATGCAGATTTTCGGGTACTCAGAAACACCACTTTTATAACTTAAAAAAATTATACTAGACAAAATTAGGTCATTATAAGTTGATGTGGACAGAAAGTTTGAGCCTGATCTTTGACCTCGATCCTTCCTCCCATTAGTAAGCATGGGAGAGGAAAACAAATACAAGTGGAATTTGTCCAAAAAGTTGTTAAAGTGAACATCCCCTTCAGACAACTGCTGCTCCAGACCTAACAGGACACTAAAAAAGTGTCCCTGAGATGATGGGACTGCAAATGGCACTTTGAAGGTCAGGCTGCAGACAGTGGCAAGTGCTTACCAGACATAGTCAGGTATCAATCAGCCCCCTGTACTTCCTTACGTGTCTCTGTTTCTGACCCTCTTTAGAAAAGCAGATATTTTATCTAGTGAGCTACACAGTCTCTCATAACCATCTGTGGAGAATATGCAGGTGTTAAATTAGCTGTGGGAGAATGCCCATATGTTTCCTGCATACACTAGACACACATTGAGAAATATAACTGAAAATGAAGCCATTGCAGTTAAGGCTAAAGTGCTCAAGCCAAGATCTTTAAGTAAAATTGTACATGGATGAGATGTAATTTACTGTGATTAAAACACAGCAAAGAAGAAATACAGTTTTGATTTCCTAATGTAGTTTCTTGGGCTGACATGGGAACATGTTCCCTGAGACACTAAGCAGTCTCAAACTGCTGGCAACAGGACTTCGGGCTGCTCAGTATTTGCCAGGATCAAGTCTTTGCAGTCATTTCATATGCTACTTTTTCTTCGCAGTTGGTAGATTTACTTATGATTTATATCCTTGTATTGTATATGTCAGTCAGCAATTGCCCTGCAGTGACTAATGGGAGTTATTTATTATTATTGATATAAAGAGCCAAAAAGTAACAAGTACCTTCCCTGTCTTGGTCTGAAGGCAATTGGAGAACTTTTATATTTGATGTAAAACAGTTGAAAAATGGGTAAAAAATGAACAAGGATTGATTTTCTAGGACAAGCACAAAGAAAAGACCTTATGTTTTACATAGAGATACACATATTCATACTCTTTTCTCTAGGCATAGGCACAGACTAACCATCTCACTACTTCTTTTCAGAATCCTGAATACCATGTCTGGGAATAGTGCCATTTTCACATTTTTTTACAATCCAATATATACTAATCCAATTTTTGTGAGCATAAATTAAGATTAAGCAACTATCTACAGAAGAGGTATGTGTCAGTCAAGTGTTCCTTCCAGACTTCCCCCCTCCACCAAACAGTGTAGTTGGGAGTAGAGAAGATCCACAAGGCTTGACAAAGCTTTTTATATGTGAGCAAGGGTCCACACTTCTCCAAAAACCCTTAAGAAAGCAAGCAAGCTTACTCATGAGCATTTTTCTCTGTGCACAGAAGAAACGTAATTGATCCAGAGGATCCAAGGTGCGCCAGGCTGACTCTCACAGGACAGATGGTCACGGTGCCTCCGGAGGAAATAGAATTTGCCAAGCAAGCAATGTTTTCCAGGTCTGTATCTAACAGGCGCATAGCAGAGTGCAACCCACAGGTTTGAGACAAATACGCAAAGGTGGCTGTTTGGTACAGAAGATCTGAAACATAACAAGCCTGACCTTTACTTTGGGGTCATGAAGCATGTTGGCTTCTGTGGCTTGGAATGACAGACCTTTTAACTCTTGAGGAAATGAAATATGGAAATGAGTTAGTTAGCATTGGACTCTGGTAAGGCACACAGTTTTATAATCTGGGGATTATGAAGATACGTCACCTGGTTCCAAGGAGAGATTCCATAATTCCATGGTGTATTTGTTATCTTTAATGATTCTACCCCAGCTTATGACAGGTAGTGGACTCAGAGACAGAGCAGAGGTCTGCTGCCTTTGGGCTTATAAACATTTTCAGGGTGGATCTTTTAGTAGTAGTTTTAGATGTAGTTTAACTACATCTCCTATGTCCCACCTGCTTCAAAGCTGTAGTACTTCCTGAATAGTCTCCTTTGAACAGATATAAGCACAACCCAGATGTCTAGCACACAAACAGGATTGTACTCCCATGCTCTTCAGTGACTCTCCAGAATTACAGGCGTGAAAAGCCTGAACCTTAGCTGGGGCACACACCTCCCACAAGGGCTGCCAGGGATTGTCCTCCAGGTGCACCTTGCCTGGCCAATCAAATACTGCTGGGAAACTGGGATGAGATTGGATACAAAACAGCCCAGAGATTCTTTCTGACCTACAGGACAGGATCAGGGTAGGACTCAGTCAGTGTGTGCCACCAATAGCAAAAATGGGACCATGAAAAGATGGGGCCATATTGACACACAAGTCTTCTTTACAAACTTCACAGGAATTAGATTTCCATGTGATCCAGAGTCCAGAAGCACCTTAGCAGAGGATGCTCTGCTGTCAGGGTGCAAGAGCCAGAACGAAAAAGTGAGGGGTGCTGGGGCACATCTAGTGCCAGCAGCATCTGATGTCACTTACCAACCCCAGAGTCATAGGTGCTCAAAGGGACAACTCAGAAGATGGTAGGAAACACCATTTTCCCAATGAGAGGGAAACCAAGAGGTTGCCAAATCAAGCACCTCTGCTGCGTGGTCCTCTGCAGGAGCAGAGGGACACTGAGCCAACCCTGCCCAGACTTACACCACCTCCTGCCATATTCCTGTGAACACTATGACTTGAACTGTGGTATCCACTCTGTGCATTTCTGCTGAGCTTCCCACAGCTACACTGCTTGGGGACCAGACATCTGCACCCAGTCAGGGAGAATCTGTCTGACCTATCTGAAAAGGAGACCAGAGAAATGAGACATAAATACAGGATGAAAAGGCTGTTGGAGGTGACAGCTTGCAGAGGCTATGCTCTACCTGCTACCCAGTTTAATTAGCCCTCTCTCCGTACCACAATTGCTACCAAAGATGTAGTATTTTCAGGACACTGTTTTCTTTAAACAGACACAAGCACAATCCTGAATACATTCAAAGAGTCCTGTCTAACTATTTTTTACTTAGTGAGACATCTGCTTTTAGAGATAGGGCACTGCAGTGAGGGAAAGGTGGTGATTGCTGGCTGCCTGTGTTGCAGCTCTTCCCAGACTGGGGTATGGAAGATTGTAAACCTTATTGCAAGGAAGGGCCAAAAAGATGAATGGTGGTGTTTTCATATCTCAGGTTTCACTCTGTCTGAGCACACTAGGCTGAAGAAAAAAGCAGACTATGCATATGCTTTGGCACATCTTCTAAGATTTTTTTTGCTTTTCTTTGTCCTTCCAGGCACCCAGTGTTAAGAAAGTGGCCGCGTAGCTATGAGTGGTTCTTCATGAAAATGAACATTGAACACATCTGGCTTCAAAGCTGGTATGGAGAAGTTTCTCCCATTGCAGTAGAAGAGTATTTAAAAGCAGTTCCAAGTAAAGGATGATTGAATGGGCTTTGAAATAGAAATCTCCTGTGTTTCCTTTCCAAACACTTCTAAAATTTCATGGTAGATGGTTTCTTTACAGTGGTATTTTTCTTCTTCTCCCAAAAGGCTTCGAAATAGCCCTGTCTCACATGGAGCAGAGTGAAAACAAATCAACACAGACTTTCAAATTATAAAGGAGAGATGGATATTAGCCCTACCCTGCAATATACAGACTTGTCATTTCAAGCAGGCAATGCGTCATCTGAAATGCTGTTTTAAAAATGCTTTGTATCTGTTTGTTTTGACTTCTATTGCTGTGCACCCACAGGGAAACTACACTATGTGCTAAATATAATGTTCTGATTTGCAGAAAATGCAAATTGCCTACTCAGAACCCTCTATGCATTGTGGAGGTATTACTGCTGCTTGGTCTCCCTTGATTTGTAAGTACTTTAAGATAAACTTAATAGTTGCAAATTTAGGTATTTAAGTTTAAAAACAAATTATCTGCTAAAGCTGTCCTCATTTGCTAACTTCTCTTTTCTATGTGTGCTTTTCCCTAATTAGATAATTTGATATGTCACTTGGAAAGTGAGTAAAACTTCTCTCTTTAGCAGAAAGAATGCAATCAGTTCAAACAACACAGCTCAAATATAACTTGTCTCTGACACAAAGCCGGTTAAACACATTAAAGGCCAAAATCAAATCAGCCCCACAAGGATTATCTCAATACAAGTACAAACATTCTCATAAGAAGAATTTAAGTAAATGTTCTCAGCTAGCCTGTTCCTGTTGAGACCGGACAAGTACTTTTAATAGCCTGTAGTCCCATTTTTTTTGCTTCCCTGCTCCAGCCACTGCTTTATTTTTAACTGGCTTGTGCAACTGATTTTTTGTAAGCCCTCACTAACTCACTGAGGGGTGGAGCCTGTCCCTTAACTCTGTTTCCTCACCAAGATTTAAAGGGCTTGTTTATGCATTTATTTTTTTAAAGAAGCCTAAAAATGGTAGATATTTCAGGCCATGAAAAGCTGCTTTTCCCAATACGGAAAGTGCAAACTTTGTTTCAAACACATTATGTATAGGCTTCTCATGTGGTAATTCCAAAAGAGTTCAAAGGTATTTTAATTGCCATCAGCTCTTTCTCTAGATGTCCTCCTGGCAAACTTACTCTGCAGTTCTTAAGGGTATCACAGAAAGAAAATTCCCATGGCTAACCAGCCACATCACCACACAGTTTCAAAATTACATAGCTGCTCTCCTTGTTACATTAAGAAGAAGACACACTGAAATGGGGTTTATGTGCCTGTGGGGAAGGTCTTCCAACATCCCTGGGAGTGCGCTTGAGCTCTGGACATCAGCCTGCATCATGTCTGGGCTGGGGAGGAGCCTGGGTGCCCTGAGCTTGTACAGGTTAATCCCTGGGCAGAGCTCAGAGGCAGCTGCATGAGCTATGACCAGCTGGAAGCCAATTAAGTGTAGCTGAGCTCATTTTGGCTCAGTCATGGAGAGAGGGAGTCATTCCCAGAACAGCTGGGCACCATGCTAGTTTAACTACAAGAGGCTCCAGGGTGCCCAACTTAGCCTTAGGGTGAATCCCGTGCCCCAGGCATCACTGCTATTCCTGATATTCTGTATGAAGTCAAGGCAAATGAAGGGGAAAAACTTTATTTAGACACTCACTAAGCTTTTTTAATTCTTGTCTCATTGCCAGAGACTTTGTTAGCTGTGCAGATCTTCTGCAGAGGTAATTACACAAAAGGAGGAAATGTCCTGCCTGAATCTATTTCCTTTTTTTTTTTTTTTTCCTTGGCAGATGAGCTGCATTTTCACATTTGAGTTTGCCCCTGAATCTTGCATTGTGTAATACTGAAATAAGATGGCTCGTCCTATACAGATTTACAGAATACTATCAAGTGAAATCCTCCTTGATTCCTGTCACTTTGCCATAGGGATCTTTGTCCACTATGGATTTGATGACTTTATCCATTAGGATTAATGGGACTTTCAAATCTGAGTTCATCAGGAAAAATACTAGTCCTTGTAAGAGAATTTCACAGGTGTAACATTTCTGTGAAATTATAATTACATATTTTTTTATCCCAATTCGCTACTATTCCCAGAGAAACCTGAAATCCCCATTCTGTTCCCCACTCCTAAATACACATAGGTTAAGCAAATCCAGAGTACAATATTAATGTCTAAACAAGCTGAAGAAGAGAGGAAGAATTTTAGAAGTACTAGTTCTATGTCCTATCCATTACCTTATTAACTAGTCTTGAAGTAGTAAGGGATTGTTTCAAGGAAGTCCAGAAGAGCTTTAATGGTTTAAGAAGTCAGTGTATACTAAGAAAGGTTTTGAATTTATAACACTCTACTTGTTATAAGCTGCTTCCCTGCACACACAGATTAATTGGAGTAGCTTCTGTATTGTAAAATGACACATTCATCAAGCAGCTTTTATGTATGGACCTGCCGTGAGGCTTTTGACAAAACCTCAAAACATGAAATGCTGGTGACATGTAAAGTGACAAAAGGGGTCTCATGAAGAAATACTGTCTTATATCACCTGTTCTCATTTCATGCTTCCTTCACCCAAGGAATAACTACAATGAGAGACCTTGAAAGTCTGTAGAAATTATCAAAAATACAACCTGCAGATTTTGAATGGAATTTTCTAGATCAAAAAAAAGGGAGATAATAGTAGTTTGCTTATTTGGGCTTTATATTATTATTTATAGGCTAGTTCTAGTTTTTCTTTAAACAGACAAATGTCTCAAGTAATACTGGTCATCACATGGTAAGTTGTTACTGAAGCTTTTAACCCAGAGTTCTATCTGAAATACCACAATAAAACCATACTTCCTTAAGACCATAGAGTCTGATCTTGCTTCAGTTCAAGACAATAGCTAAAATCCCATTTATTTGTTGAGCTTTAATTATTGGATCAGACAAGCATTTTCATAAGTCTTGTTAAGCTCTTATGTATTGATTAAGCATTTCAACTAGCTGATGTGCAATTTCCATGTGTTCTGCATTTTCATCATTTCTGTAGCTTCCCAAAAAAAGTTTGTTGTGCAACATGTTTAAAATTTTAACTGTGGTCTTGCAATATTTAAAAGATGTACTTAGTCATTTCTGTATACTCTCTGAAAAAAGAAAAATGAAGTTGAAAAGTTGGGTTCTCACTTCTTGCTAATTTGGGTAAAAGAAATGCATGTACAGGATTTAGGTGCAGCTATTTTGAACTGCTCTTCTTATTTAACCAAAGAATGCTCTGTTTCCGATGAAATTTTCATCACTTCAGTGGTTGAAATGCAACCTGTCTCATTTCTGGATGTGTATTGCAATTTGCAATGTATTCTGATTTCTAAAAAAATTGAAAGTTGTTAACAAAATGGCCATGAAAAAGAAATGCAAATAAAAAAATTTAAATGAAAAAACTGTATAAGGATATTCTTCAGTACAGCATTTGCCAGAATAACCCACATTGTGCTAACTACCATCACAATTTCTGTCTGATCTGAATACATTATTTGGCTTTTTCTCCCTGAGTTTTCCTGGACCGAGTTAAGTTCTCTCAAAATATTTGTGGAACCGTGATTCCAGTCTGCCTTTTCTCTCGGCAGAAAAGTCTAGCCAAGCACCTTTTATTGTTCCTTCATCTTCACATTACTGTGTCCTTTGCTTTCACTGTGGCAGTTAAACATCACTCTTAAAGTTCACTTCTTTTCTGCATGTAGGAACTGAGCACTCAGGTGTGCATTAATAGTGTTTTCAAAGTTTCCTCAGTGCTATTTCTTCCCTTACCAGCCTTGCCCTTACAAGTTGTTGTTACAACTTGCTCTCTTCTGTCCACTCTCCTCTGATGCGTTTTCTTAAGCCAAGTCTCACAATTTACCTTTTCATCTTGTTTTCCTGCACCATCTCCTTTCAACAAAACTTAAGTGCTCATACTAAAATTCCCACTTCATATCCAATAAAGATGAGAACAGAACAGAACAGAACAGAACAGAACAGAATAGAATAGAATAGAATAGAATAGAATAGAATAGAATAGAATAGAAATAACAGCCTATGTTAGGATTGAATAACAGCCTGTGTTTCCTATTTACACTTTAAATCGTTCTCTTGCCACTGGTTGGACGGCATTTACTGTAAGAACTGTGACAACAGTTCCTTAACCTGTACAAATCGCAGTCAACACCAGCTTCTTATTTCCAGTAATCTGTATTTTTAAAAGAACATTTCCTACAGCTGGTTTCTTCCTTTTTACTTACTGTTTTTACTTTTATCCCATTTCTGAAGTGATGTCTATTCTGACTAGACAAGGGTCTTTCATTTATTTACCAAAAAAAAAAAACCCAAACAAAAAAAAACCCAAACAAACAAACAAACAAAAAAAAAACCCAAGCAAACAAAAAACACCAAAAAGCAAACCAGGTAAAAAAAAACCCAACAAAAATCAAAAACCCACCCCAAACCCTAACTTGAACATTTTTGAAATCACTGAAGTACTTTCATTTTTTAATCTGCTTTTTGCTAAATACTGAATTTGCTCTTCTTCCAAATTGTGTTGTCATCCTTCAATAAAGCTCACCTTTTACTTGCCTTTTCTCTGCCGCAACCTCCACATGCCCTCTCCCATCTAACATTTTGCTAGATGCTCCTGTTTCCTTATCCTCTTTTCCCTATTTTTTTCATTAATTCTAATTTTTCTATGTTCTTCCGTCAGCTTCCAAGTTCTCCACAGCCCCTTTCACATTACTTTGTCTGCTCAGTCTTGTCTGTCTTCTTGATTTTGCCACTTTAATCTTCTTGTCACTATGCTCAGTGTCTTTGCAGAGAGCCCTTACACTGTCAAGTCTTATTTTGGGAGAATGCTAGAGAATATCTTACAGGAATACTTTGGGTTTGAAGGTATTTGTTTGTTGAAATACTGCCTCTGAACAGAAATGAGAACATATTGGCCTTGATGCTGAGACTCATGGCTTTTCCCCATGTTCTCTTCTGCACAAACTATTCCAGGCTCTCTTAGGCCCTGCCTGTGTCAGCACTCGCAACATATAATCACAATCAGTAAGGACATCAACGAAGTTCGACAATGTTGTTTGACAACACAGGTAACAGTGCAGGAAAACACACCTGTTGTCTCCTGAAGGAAAACAACAATTCAAAAAAGGCTTGGTGAAAACAAGTGATTCACTCTGGGGAAAGGTACAGATGTGTTCCATGAAAAAAACAGGGAAGACTTTGTGTTTATTCAAGAAGAGGTGTATGTCAAATACTTCTATTTAATGGAAAACAAGTCTGTAGAATGATCATGTCCACTCAGTACCCTAATCTTGCACTTATATACTTTTTCCTCCAGACACAGTACAGACCCTGACACCATTTTTCATCCTTCTGGAATGAGCTCCGATCAGCACAACAGCACAGGCACCGTCTGTATCTGACTGCGCGTAGCTCCGCTTCTTTCCCCCTGCATGTCTGTGCACCGTTTTGTTTTTTGCTGGTTTCTGGCCACCTCTTGTTCCCTTCTGTTCTTGCCTCTGGTGCTCCAGGCTCCCTCCACTCCTCAGGAAGCCACGCCGCAGCCTCGAATGAGGGCGAGGTGCGTTCCCGAGGGTGCAGTGGTGATTCACTGAACTTGACGCGTGTGTCACTGCCGGGGCTGGTGTGCAGGACTCGGGACCGCCCCCATGGCAGGGTCCAAGGCCGAGCAGGCCCCGAGGGTGCCAGGCAGGGACAATGGCCGCTCCGTGCAGGAGGAGCTTCGGGTTGATCCCCGTAGGCACCAGTTGCGTGCAGGGGTTGAGCTGTGCTCCGTAAACAGCCCCGGCAGACCGGGGGCAATGGCCTGTGTGAGAAATAGGGCGGCCAGTAGGGCTAGGGAAGTAATTCTCCTCTTGTATTCGGAACTCGTAAGGCCAAATCTCGAGCGCTGTGTCCAATTCTGGGGCCCTCAGTTCAAGGATATGGAGGGGCTGGAATCGGTCCAGAGAAGGCCAGTGGAGCTGGTGAAGGGGCTAGAGTACACATTCTATGAGAAGCAGCTGAGGAAGCTGGGGCTGTTTAGCCTGGAGAAAAGGAGGCTCAGGTGAGACCTTGCCACTCTGTAGCCACGTGAAAGAAGGCTGTAGGCAGGTGGGGGTCTGCCTCTTCTCCCAAGCAACCAGCGACAGGACATGAAGGCACAGCCTCAAAGCTGCATCAGGGTGGGTTTAGAAGAAACACTAGGAGGAATTTCTTCACAAAAAGAGTGTAAGACATTGAAGTGAGCCGCCCAGGAAGGCGGTGGTGTCACCGGGTCTAGGAGTGTTTAATGAAAGACTAGACTGGGACTCAGTGCCATGGTCTGGCTGACATGGCCGTANGTGAGCACGTCCTATGTGGAGCCGCTCAGCAACCGCACGGTGAACGGCCGCACGGAGAGCGGCCGCTACGGGGACAGCTCGCCCAAGGAGAGCGCTCAGGGCCATGTGGGCATTCCCCGCGGTGCCTCGCCCCGCCACATGGAGGGCTGCGCCGCCGACACCGACTACGACGTGCCGCTACCTCCCGGTGGCCGCGGGCCCTCCGAGGGCGACCCACCGACCTGGATCGCCCTGGTGGCTCGTGGCGGCTGCACCTTCAAGGACAAGGTCACCAACGCGGCGCGGAAGCGGGCGGCCGCTGTGGTCATCTACAACGAGGCCCGCTTCGGCAACAGCACCGTCTCCATGTCCCACGTGGGTGAGCTCCCCGCGCTCGCCGAGGGGTCGGGGGGATCGCTTTGTCTAAGGCTGGCCTGCATCGGTGATGTAGCTCTGCGCGGTGAGGAATGGGGATGTGGGGAGACAGAAATCCCTGTAAAAATAATACAGAAAACGGGGATTTTGTTTTCTCTTTCTATAAGCCACGCTAGGGAAAGGCCGGGGCCGTCTTCTGTCTCCCAAGTTACGGGCCGGGCGTCAAGGAGGAAATGCGGCACAGCCATTGGGACCGGCAGCTGTGTGGCAGACAGGGTGGGAGGCCTGGATTTCCTTTAGAGGGATACCTTTTTGCCTGGTACCCTCCGGCAGAATGGCTACAGTGGGTACAGTTAGGCCGCTTTCTGCAGGCCGTGTGAAACGCACCAGGTATCCCGAAGATGCCTTTAGGTGCTTTTGAAGGTGCAGCTGTAGCTATTTGAAGATAGCTTTTGGTACAGGCTTTGTTGTAGAAGCTTCATCGTCCTCTCCTGCGCAGGTCTGTTGAGAGTGAGAGAGAGGTGTGAGCTTCAGGTAATCCTTAAACGCTCGCAAATGCAGTAGGAAAACTGGATTCTGGAAAATTATGTTGGCTTGTCTCGGCGTTCTGCTGCTGCTTGTATAGCCTGCAGAAGGGTTCTGTGATTTTTGCTGAGATAGGAATCCAGATGTTCTGTCACCACAGTCCCCACTTGGGCTATGATGCAAAAGACTTGCTGAATTTTTATGGTTATGACAATATTAAATGCTTAAATCAAGGAGGAAAAAAAAAGCCTCAAAACTTGGCAGTAAAATCTGTTTGCTTTTGTAGATTTTTGAGAAACTGGAAGCTCTTCAGAGGAGAATGTGAAGACAAGGCAAACTAAGTAAAAAATTCTGTAGATGTGTGCTTTACATGATTTTGCTACGATGAGTTTGTTGGTGCCTGGGCTCTCATTCCAGGTTGTGAGGAAAGGAAGGACCAGGGACTTGGGTGAAATAAAACCATAATGTGTTTCTAAAGGAAACCAACTTATTTTTTTAGTGTAGTGAGCTAAAAATCTCAGCTAGGGAGCTGTTGCTCTACTGCACATGTGATTTATCTATTGGAAAACACGTCTCTCCTGAAATACCCAGTGGCACCAACTGGGGGATTGCAGTCATGATTATTGTTCTTAGTCTGCTGCTTGCTTGAGATCAGCTGGGCTCATTTCATATTCTTAGTTCACTGTGAAAGTTGAGGTGAGATGCTAGATAAAATGAGCCTTTGGTTTCGATCCTAGGTGGTGATTAAGATACTTTGTTGTGTAGTACTGTTTTCATCTGAAACAGTTTCTTTTTCTTGCTTTCACCCTGTGTTGGCCAATTAGTACGAATTTTTTTCCACATTCTTCTCCATTCCCCATTGTAACCTCTCATAAGTTTGTTCTTTTGTTGAATCTTTTTCTCTCATCTTGCTTATTTTGCAATTAAAAAAAAAAAATCTCTTTTCTGCTATCATTTTTGTGCTACAGAAGACCTTGGGCTTAATACTCAATTTTGGACTTCACTAGTATGTTACATCTGCCAGTAGCGTACAGAGAAGTGCTGTCTGACTCCTCGTTGGGTTTTTTCCCCCTTGGACTGGCAGAAAGTTCCACCTATGTAGAGAGTGTGATTTGGCATAGTGCATATATACAATAATACATTTGTATTTCTACTGACATCATAAATGCAGGTTCGACCTTATGATCATTTGAATGGGATTATAGTAATATATCGCAATATAATTACGAGCTCTGATGTAGTCATAAATGTTTGTTTCATGGTTGACACTTTCAGACATGTAAGTGTTCAAACACTTTGAGTGCACTTTGGAAATAAAGGGAAGCGATGCTGTTAGTGTTTTGAATCTTAGGCTTTTTGAAGAAAGATGATAGAAAGGTCTGTGGAAGACTGGCAAGGAAGAATGTGGAAGGTAAAGCTATAGTTTACAGGATCTACGTTTTCATTTCTGTGAAGGGATTTGTGAACTGGCACATCAGGAAGCAAGCTTTCCTTCTGGGAGGAGTGCTGAGGATAAATACTCTGGGAAATCTGCAGTGCAGTAACTAAGGAGTGGAGTTATATGCATAAGTAAAATCTGCTTAATGCGTTCGCAATTAGTGGCACTGGAAATGATGTGAGATGGAACAGTGGTTACAGCTGGTAGAGATGCAGCCCAAATTATGTGAAGGTGATAGACAGCTATTGTGATCTCGGTGTCATCTTTTCATTCTCCTGGAAAACCTAGTCTTTGAATTTTCTGGGATGTGTGTGTGATACATGTGTGCTATTTTTGTTGGTGGTCTTTCGGTGTTTTTAGGCATGTTTCAGCCTCAGTAAAAAGAGAGGTTCTTGATTAGGTGAAGAAATTATTTATTGTATCTGGTGTCAAACTATTTAAAAAAGGACAAGTATTCCAAATAATCTATATTTTTCACCATCTAAGCTTCATGAGTGCAATGAGTAGGGAATTTAACTGAAGTTTTGAAACAAGAGAGTCAAGAATTTCAATGTATAGCCTTGAAATCCTGAAGCCCTGAAATCCAAAAGAAGGTTCTGCAGATGTAGCTCTACTGATATGTCTCATTTCAAGCCCTTTGCTCTCTAAATTGCAGTGTTCAAAATGCTGGATGACTTCTCTCCTTGAGGAAAGTAATAGTGACACAATTTCATGTGTGGCTGAGAAGATTTTTCCATTGGAAAACTCTCATTTTACCCAAATTACTTGGGGAGTTGTACTTTATTTACTGAATCTAAATGATATAAATTCAGACTTCCATTTTGCAGACTTGGCAGGCAGTCCTAACTGTTAATTTTTGGTGATGATGGTGAACTTAATACAATACAGAAGCTTCAGAATACTTTCCAAAACCAAAATAAACACTGCATGTAAATATTAGCTGGTAGTGGGTTGGAGAGGAATCTGGAGAGGCAAAGTCTGGAGTGTTGTGGAGACCAGACTAAGTAGAATCAGAGGCTCAGTTCTGGTTCAGAAGTTTGGAGGAGGCAGAGGTATATTGCAATGGTTCTATAGTTTTCCTGTTACACTTCATATTGGGCACCCAACCATCTCTGTATCCTCCCCAAGCTAGGATTTGGTGATCCTGATCAGAACATAAGTTAGTTACCTTATTGTGGACTTTGGAATGAAATGTGGTTGTGCTTGACATGCAGGGATGGGAGGCACTGCCTGTAATAGTTTGAGGTAGGTCTGGATTAGGGCTTTAATTCATGGTTTGTGGATTTAAGGGAAGCTTGGGACTTAATTTGAGTGTATGACTTTGTCTCCATAATGAAAATGGTCTTTGATTTGCCAACATACATCCAACTAATTCTTTCCTCTGTTGTCATGTTTTTTTTTTTTAATGCACATGTATTGAACAAAATGGATGCAAATTACTTTGTGCTCATGATTCTATAAGTTGTTAACATCTCCAAAGCAGCAAAGTTATTTTGGCACGTAGTTCAACTCTTTGCTACATTGCTTGCAGCACTACTCAGGATTCTCAAATGGTGCATAATTTCTGTATTACTGCTGTTTACCACTGAAAGTTTCTGGTACTGTAACTACTGAAAGGACAGTGCCTTGCATAAGTGAGGCATAACTACAATGTTGAGCTGGTAATGCTGTTCTGAAGAAGCAGGAGTAGCTGCTTATATCTGTCTTATACATAAAAGTGCATACGTATTGGAACTCAGGTGGAAAGAGTATGTGTACCAGTGGTTATATATGCTTCTTGGGGCAGGTGGAAATACAACATGCACCAGGGATTAGGTGAGATGGGGTTGGGGTAGATGGTAAAGACAAAGCTTGTTATGGGATTGTTAGCATACTTTTATAGTTTGTTTGGAATGGGAACTAAAAAGAATACTTGGTGTTAGTTGTGGCAATATTAGTAAGGTGCCTATGTTTAAATAAACCAATGGACTGACCTTAAACATTTTTACTAAGATGGTTGAACTCTGGGAGCTTTCTGTCTCAGGAGGACCAAAACTAGAGTGTATCTGTGATCAGTTTCCGGATGACAGAAAAATATCTTCTTCGTCTCTAAGCATGAATGGGAATAAATGTTGTAGTTTGGCGTGCCTGGAATCAAGATCTGAACCTGTCCTACTTTTTCCTCATCAGTAGAGTGATGATTTCCTTTAGCAAGAAAATACTGGGAGTGGTAGCAATAAAACTATCTGCACTGGCAGGAAACATACTTCATCTTCAGAGTTCCAAATTTGCCCTTTTTTGCAAGTATCCTAAGGATCTGCCAGCCCTGATAATGTTAAAAAGCACAGACTAAATTTTAAGTGGACTCAATTTCACTGAAGCATCAATCAAACCTAGAAAAAAGTTACGTTTACTCCAGTAGAGTAAAAATATGATTATTTGTTGTAAAACTAGAAGGTTATAGAAAGGCAAAGCCAATAGAACATGCTTTCAGTAGATGCATATATGTCACACTTGGAGTCTTCTTTATAAATGTGATTTGAGGTATCTGAGTTGTGTGGCAGTTGAAGAAGCTGATGGAATGACTCACCATCATTTTAGTCTTTGAATAATGAGTTTCAGAACAGCAAGCTAAAATTAGCAAGGAATGAGTTAAAACCCTTAGTGTTACAGGCTGTTCAGGGCAACTGCTTCTCTGAGACTGCTCTTGTTCCTTTTGCAATCATGGATTGCAATTATTCTTCTCTTCTCCCCCTTCTGTCTTATGGCCTTCAATGCCACTGTGTTTAGTTGCAATGCATGTTTTATGGCAGGTTCATCACCTAATCTTTAAACTGTTAAAATGCTTTTAATGGGTATTTATTTTAAAATGTATAGTATACTTACGTTAATTCTAAAAGTGGAAGGTGTCACACTGTCTAGAAGCCATTGTACAAAAGTAGCCTGACTTTCATTTCAAGGAAATAACTGTCTGATAGTTGGCCATTCTGGGGACAAAGCAGAGAAGGACAGTACTTATTGTTGTGGGGATTTTTAAATACTTCATCATTAGAAATAGTGCAGAGAATCAGATAGCAGGATTAAACTGACTTAAGATTTCAGGGCCGAGGTAGAAATTTACTGATTGAAAAATCCAGGCTGCCTCTAATCTTGAAACTTCCTTTTCTTCCTTAAGCTTGGATGAAACCACATAAATCTTTCCAACACATTTGTACCATTCCTTGGCCATCCTTAGGCACTCCTCCTGTTATTTGTACCTCTTACAATTGATTAAGGACACAAGACCTAATTTCCTGATTTAGATATGGAGATAGCAGTTCTTAGCAATGTAAGATAAATTCCTACTTCCATATGTTTCTTTTCTTGCCAACTCCCTGTGGAGTTGTGCAGGATCAGAGACCAGAGAGTGTTTCACAGTCTTCTTTGAGTTTCATAAGGCTCTCTAGTAGTGTTTTTGTGCTGTTTCAGAGAGAAGAACAATATTAATTAACCAATTGGTAGTATGCTTGGACTTGGGGTATCATATGGATCAATGCATTGTTGGTGAGCAGAACTAATTAGTGGAGCCTGGGTGCTTGTTGCTTGTCTTCAGCTTCACTGCTTTGTGTTTCCAAACACATCCACCAAGCAAGGCAGCATAGGTGGGGTGGGTGTTGCTGGTGAGCAGAGTGGGGTGCCTGAGGGGAGGCACAAGTTGGTGTAACCCCATTAGGAAAATCTGCTTTTTTGCTGGGTCTGGGTCTGGCAGGCACAGGTGTAATAGTTCTTAAGAGTAGGTGACCAGAGGCAGGATGGTTGTGTTAAGGTGAAGTTGGGAAGGGAGGTTTATTCAGCTAATACCTGGAACCTTTAGTTTTCATCCAGAGCAAACTATTTATGCCTTACGGAGGGAGGAGTTCTATGTACACAACTGAAAAGTCTGCAAATTCCCCTTGGCTTGGTAGTACAGTGGCCAGATTGAGAAGCTGTCACAGCTTGAATTGTCTCAACTAAAGAAATTTGGTTTAAATAGTTCAGGCATATAACACTTTGTCTTAGTAGGCAAGGTGGCTGAGGCCAGAATGCAGCTTGGAATTTTGAAAATCCCTATTTGATGTGATGTTATAAATAAGGAAGCCATTTCTTCTGACATAGCTTCTCCTTAAGGAATCTAAGGGAAAGAGGCTTTAAGCCTTCAGGAGGAGGTCTTGTTGCAGGTAGGTAGTCTTTTGTGTATCTAAAAAAGGTAGCTGTAACATTATAGCTTTAGCCTTTCAACTGGGAAAACTCCTCTCTTTTTTTTCATTTCTCTCTGAATCAAGACTAGTTTCACTTTCTCTCAGAAGTAGGAGAGCAAAGTAAACTATGAAGCTGTGACTTAGCAAGGTGGCAGCAGTGTTGGTACACACAATGTAAGAACTATTTGAATAGAAATATCATGGAACAGTGAAAATGTGACATTTTAAATAGGTACATTTGTTTGTAATTTGTTTTTAAATACTTGGGTTAGGTATTTCTAAGAATACTGGATATTCTTCCAGAAAAAAAGTGGAATAAAACACCAGTCACAGAGGTCTTTAGATTTTGCTAGTTGGTCTTGATGGTATCTTATTGGCTTTGGTGGTAGTATGTTGCCTAAAGGTTTTGGGTTTTTTTTTAAATTAGGTTTCTTTCATATGGATTGAGAGTTCTAGATTTCTAATATATTAGAAAAATGCTTTTGTTCACTGCTCCCAAAAGAGTCACAAAGTATTTTTTGACAAGTCCTTATCATGAAGTCTCATTACATTTTGAATATTTAGTATTAAAGAGTCTGTAAGTATTTAAATGTTTAAAATAATTATTTAATTTATTATTAAATATCTGGATCTTTTTTCTTTTGTTTATATAGCCAATGTAATTGGGCTATAGATTTAGATCCAAAGTAAATTGAAGTGTCTCTCTTTGATGCTCACATACTGTCTCCATCTGCAACTAAAATTCCCACACTGACAAATAAAACTGGCTGTTTCTGAGCTGTAAGCTAGAACTTAAACTGCTTCAAGATGAGTTGTGTATGACTTGTCTGGCTTTTTTGCATGGATCCACATCTTACCTCACTGTGGAATGATGACTATGGGCCTTGAACAGTAAAGGTGCATCTGTTGAACTTTGTCTTGTGTTTGAGAGTTTTTGAAAGAAAAGAAAGGATTCTTTACCAGTAAAGTTTCTATCAATTCTGCTATGCCTGAAAAAAAGCCCTGGAGGCTTTCCTATAACTTTGCTTGTTGATCTTAACTGAAGAGGCCAAATTACCCTCAAGCAAGAATACCTACATTTTTACTGTGACTACTGACTTGTTTTCTTTTATTATTCCCTCCAACAGGAACAGGAAATACAGTGGTGATAATGGTTGGCTATCCGAAAGGAATAGAGATATTGGAACCAGTACGAAGAGGGATTCCAGTGAGAATGAGTATTGTTGTTGGCACACGACATGTGCAAGAATACATTAGTGGTCAATCAGTTGTGTTTGTAGCCATTGCCTTCATCACCATGATGATTATATCACTTGCTTGGCTCATATTTTACTATATACAACGTTTCCTGTATACTGGATCACAGTTTGGAAACCAGGTAAATGAAGCTAGTGGCACTTAAGAGTATTTATCTCCTTCTTGTGTCAAATCAGTTGCCTAACTTTGATTGTTTATTGAAGCATTCTTGAAGATCCTTCCTATTTTGCTAACTGTGAATGCTGTGCAGCAACAGTCAGTGAGCACTAATAAGCACTATGCTAATTGGCATCACAAGTTTGACTAGTTATAATTATTAGATGCTCATATGAAGTGATGAGAAATACATTTAGGAACTTGTCAACAACAAAGTAAGGGCAGCTTCTTATGTGATGGGTCACCTAACTGAACTTCCTTTTCGCATAAAAAGTTATTTTTGTTCTTCTGTTATTTTCATTTTGAAAGTATTAACTTCACTAACCAGATTTTTTTTAATGGAAAGAGACCAAGGTAAGTGGATTTTTTAGTATTTTCTTATAAAAACCACAAGTTCTTCAGTGTAGAATTTTTAGTTCTAAAGCTTTATGCAAACTACTTTTGATGCTTGTAATTTTACAACTCCACTGTAGAGTTACTGAATTACAGCAGACTAGGTGGTGTGAAATGTGTGGTGAGATTCAGCTCTCTTGGGCTACTCAAGGTACTGAAAACAGTGAGAATACTGAGGAGGTTTGGAAGGAGTAATTTTGCTCCTTATTTGCCCTTTTTACATATCTGTACTTACGGGGAAAAAAAAGCCAGCTTTACTTTTTTCCTCTGAGGAAAGTACTTCATCATAGAACAGTGTAGGCTGGAAGGGACCTCTGGACTCCTGCAGTCAAGAGAGCAACTTTTATGGAGTTGTTGAGGATGTAAGCCCATCTGAGTTTTGAAAATACCTTAGAATGGCACTTCTGCTTTTCAGCTACTGCAAATAGGTTAGGTTTCTTACATGATCATCATCAGTTCTACCGTTTGCAAGTTCTTTTTTTTTTTTTTTATCGTCAGTTCAGAAAAAAAAATATTGTTCCAATTAGTGCTCTAGCATGTGCTCTCCTGCCTTTTCCTTGACTATGTAGATTCTAGCTTTGGGGGAGGAGAGAAGGGATTTTTGTTTGTTTTTAGAAGTCTGAACTCTGTTTAGGATTTAGAGGACTCTTCTAGGAAAATACTTAATTTCTCTTCAATAACTGAAGATGACACATAGGACTTCTGTATTGGTTAAACTTGTGGCCTCCCTGAAGTTTTGGTTTCCTAGAGTCTTTTTTACTTAGCTTTAAATTTTAGCCTTTGCTTTCTGAGAATACTTTTGAGAAAACAAATTTTTTGAGTAGTATTTATAGGAAAAGGGATGTGTTTCTGTGTTGTAATAGTTGTTTGGTGGAGAAAGTTGCTTCTTCCTGTTGCCTTTTAAATAGTTCTCATAGAGGAAAGTTCACATGCTTTATGAAGCATCACATCATATAATGTACTTTAGTTTTGAGGATGTGGATGTGTTGTTTCTTAGGAACACGTGTCACAGATTCTCAATAGGATTTTGCTATTATCATCCAAATGCCAGTAGATTTTGCCAGTGCTTGTCATCGAATGTATCTTAAATAAGTGAAACTGTCTAACAGTAAAAGGTTACACCATTTTCTCAATTCTTTCTCTTCTAAAATGGCCATTGAAAATAAAAATGATGCAAAGTTGGAAAATGTTTTGACGACATTAGTCAAGATGTATTATTAAGAGTCTTAAAGGAATTTGGAAACAGAAAGTCACTTTCTAATCCAAATCTTGTTTTGCTTGGCTTACAGACTCAATTATAATTCAAACTTGTGAGTTAAATATGCTAGGCTTTAAAGCAAGCTGCAGTGTAACTGCTAAATGAAGATGAAGATGGGTATCTTAACATTTATTCTTATATCAGTTTACCAGTAAAACTATAGAAGATCTCCTTGCTACTGAAGAGGAAAACAGGACTGTGCAGAAAACCCTGAGAAGGTGGAATAGGCTTCTGCTGCTTGGTTTTGCCCATTTCTGGGAGACCTTTCAGACTACTTATCTTTAACACCATGACAATTTAAAACTCACAATTTTCAGTACTATACATTTGTAAAAATATATATGTCATCATAATTGTTACAGAGAAAAGCTGTGATAATGAGTTTGGGGTTTTTTATTAGTTATGAGATTTCTTTACTGGGAGTTGCTGCCAGACAAGTCAGCATCTGCCAGCTGGGACTGTTTAGTTTTTCAGTTTCTTGCAGTAGCTAGCACTTTGTCTTGGACTACAGTAATGCTTTCTTTCCTTGCTTCCCCTCTAAGCATAATTATACTGCATAGAAATCCAGTATGGTGCATCATGTCTGTAAAGCCTTTCTTGTCATATCCTTTGCATAATGTGTCCTTTCAGTGCAAAGCTTTGTCCAACGCAGGAGACAGTGTTTAACTGAGGGGGAAGTATTAATAGCTACAAGCAGTCTTTTGACCTGGTGGCCGGCTGTAGGCTGCCTGGAAGGATTCCACCTTCTCCCAGGCTGGTGCAAAACGTACAGTGTGCTTGCTCACGGGCTTGTCTAACTGGAAGGTCTGGTTATATGGCTGTTATTACAGCTCTGCTTGCCTCTAAAGCCTACACGGGTTTCAGCTTTCCTGTGTGGGAAGGGCCTTAATGCAGGCAGTCAGGATGCGGGGCTGCCGGTGTGCTCAGTACACCCCTGCGCAGCTGGGGCTCCTCGTGCGAGCAGGGCACTTAGAGAGCCTCAGGAGCACACAACTTAATGAACATCTGCTGGGTGGATATATTTTATAAACAAATTCATTGCCCACAGATCAATTTGGTTTTTTTAGACGAATTCAGTAATCCACATGGAAAGCATTTAAAAACTTTGAAATGTAGTTCTTGAAACTACTGTCCATACTAACACTTAAAATCTTATTTCAAGGGACATAGAAAAGAAACCAAGAGAGCCATCAGCCAGCTTCAGCTGCATACAGTGAAACGTGGAGAAAAGGTAATTCAGTGTCTCTGGCTATTGCTGTAAGTTTTAAAAGTGGTTGTAAAGTCTTCAAAGAATTTAAACTAAAATTACCACAACGTAATTGCAGTGTGGCATATACAATTTTAGGCTTATGTTAGGGCCTTTGTTTTAAAGGCAGAATTTAAAATTAAAGAGTCAAATTTGAACTACTTATGAAATTACAGCTACTTTGTTGCAAATAATATCTGGTTATACAGAATGTATAGGGGCTGGTACTGTAAAGATGAGGAAACACTGTTATCTTTTCAGCAATTGAAAACATCAACAAGTGATTGCAAAATACTTCCTCATAGTTCTCACAGCTGATGTAATGTTCTGTTTTCTTAAAAGAACATTCATCATCTTATTGATCAGAGGGCCTTAAAAGTATAAAAAGCTTTGAAAAATAAAACACTTGTTCCATCTTTTGACATATAATACATTAAGGAGCTGTGTAGACTTAACCTGAAGCATAAATTTTTAAAGTACATTTCTATGTTATGAAATAAAGCTAATCTAAAAATTAAAGCAGCTTTCAGGATGTTGGCTTTGACAGCACATGGCCTAAACTCAGCTGTATTAGAATAACTGAAGTAGAAAAAGCCAACAATTTGAAAGAAAATATTTTAATTGGAGTTTCGGAAGTGCTGGTCCTAGATGCAAAATTAGATTCTGCCTAGATTTCTGCTGCTACATAGGCATTTTTTCCCCCAACCCTTGTCATACTTGATGAGGTTTTTTTTTAAGGGCTGATTTACTTGGAGATGAAAAACAAGAATTAAGTTATTTTTAAGTCTATAAATAAAATTAAAGTGAAAAAGGACATTGATATGTAGAAACTTTAAAAGCTGTGGTCCAGCAGAAGCTGCTCCATTCAGGTCATGTGCTACAGAAAATATGTCCTTCATTTAGTAAATTGGTTTTGAAACTTAAAATATCCCAAAAATGTCTTTGAACTTACTTGCCTTTTCCTTCTATGCTTTCAGCATGTTTAAATAGTGTTTTACAAGTATTTCTTACTTTTAATTAGATTACCTTTTGATGGAGCTTAGCATATACTTCGAGCTGTGAGCAGAGGGATATTTATACTGCAATTCATACAATGGTGACGTCAGAGACCAAGAAAGACAGAATTGAACCTAAACTTGTATAAGGCACTATCAGAGCAGAATGTCAGCATAAGAAGAAAGGGACGAAGAAGGGTCACAATGAAACCTATGTTAAAAACCACATGGAAGATGTTAACAGCTTTTTAAAATTGATGTTCAGTAAAATCTTCCAAATAGGATTTGAATTGTGTAATTTTTGCAGTATACAGGGAGTTCCTTCCAATAAATAGACCCTTGACTAAAGTAAATAAAATGAGGGAATTTGTTGTTATACTGTATGCTGGTTACTCCTCTGTTCAATAAGAAGAGTAGAATGAAATCTCTCTGTTAAAATAGAGCTTTTCTGTGTGGTAAATCTCATCTTATTAATGTGATTTGAATCAACCTGCTATCAGCAAATTTATGTAACTTACTGATGCAGAGGCATTTTCATGAACTAATATAAATTTTTCTGGACATTTGTCCTGTTTACTCTGTAAATGTACATGATTTCTTTAAATATTTCCTTTCAGCCATTTTAAAAAGAGTCTCTTTCTTTTGTTGTGACGCAGTACAGTCTTTCGTTATCCCCACTTGAGGATGAGATATTTAACTAAAAATAGGTCATATATTAAAAGTGTATTTGCTATTGTGTAGATTTTTCCTGAGAAGCTTACAGGATTATTGTAAAATGGACACTCATCTGAGTATGTGCTACATATGGTATGCTTGGATTTTGTCTCTTGTACAGAATAAAAAATAACTTGTTATAGAATAAGCACTTGTCTTAACTTTGCTTGTAAAAAAACAGTCTTAATGTAATTTGCTTAGGAATTTAAAGCATTAATTGTGTAAATTGATAGTATGCAAGGGGGGGGGAAATACTGGCCTTGAACTTGAAAGTTTCCTTGCAGAACTAATTACTTTAAATGTTTATTGAAACTGAAGTGCTTCAGTAAGTTGTAAATCAAAAATACTAATTTTTTGGGGATGAAAGCAGAAGAATTTTCCCACTCTCTGTTCTTTTAATACTTAGATTTTATACAGCCCAATTAATGTTGGATTATTTTTCTTGTATTTGGAGCTATCCATCATATTTGCACTGCAACTCTAAGCATTGTTTCAAGAAGACAGTAAGACCTGTTAGAAAAGATATTTAACCCTTAGATAAAAATAGAAGTGGGGAAATGATATTCTGTCTAGTATGAACTTCAAGAGAAGTTTTAAACCCAGATTTCATACTTGTGTTCTCTTCTGGCTGTGAAGGAATATCTGCTAGGATGTAGTAGAAAAAAGAAAAAGAGGAGGTTTGCAGTATTCAACCCCAAAAATCTCTTCCTACTCTTGGAAGTCTTTGGGACTGTTCATTCAGAATTAGATTGCGCACTTTGATTTGTGCTGACCTCTTTTAACATGTTTTCATCTTACAGCTACTTTCTACTGAAACATTCCTGTGCTTCCACGAACAAAGCCAATATATGAGATTTAATGAATTACTTAGGATGCCATGTATAGCTATTTAAATTAGAAAATCTGGGTTTGGCTGCTCTTAGTATTTGATAACTTGATCAAATCACCTCTTGATAGAATCTTGAATTAAGTGAGATTTTTTAATTTGCTATATCATTTAATATATCTTGCATTCTTTGTAGCTAGCTGTTACACAAAACATGTTCTGTAATGAAGTATGAATGTAATAAATTTAAATGTGTTGTCATATTTAGGGTTTAGATGTTGACGTGGAAAACTGTGCTGTGTGCATTGAGAACTACAAACTGAAGGACACTGTCCGAATTCTGCCATGCAAGTAAGTTGTCATAGTTATTCTTTAGTCTTTAGCATGTTTTTCTGGAGAAATGGGATTCATTTCCTATAAATTCTTCTGAACCTCTGGTGGTAGAGGTGAAACTGCCTTTTGTATGGCCTGTTAAATGCTGAAGGGCACTGTGAGACCACGTAGCTTTATATGTATGTGGGGGCAAGGAAGCAATTGGGAGAACTGTAGAGGTAAGGTAGAGCTTGCTTAGATTAGAACTGTATACTGTTGAACTGATAACAGCATGGTGTCTTTGTGGTTATTAGCATCTCTTCAGAAAGCTGGCATAAACCAAAGGGTTTCCAGAACCATGTCTGTACTAGTAAATTGAGCAGCAGCTAATCATCAAGATTATAAAGGAAAGGTTTATTTTTATTGCATTAACTTGCACACTGTTTGAAGGAGGGGGTGTGTGGCTTTCATGATAAGTTCTAAAGAACATTTATTTTCTTTAGGCACATCTTCCATAGAACATGCATTGATCCTTGGCTTTTGGACCACCGAACTTGTCCAATGTGTAAACTAGATGTTATCAAAGCTCTGGGATACTGGGTATGTTGCACACTACTTTAATCTTCAAACTGGAAGTACAGTCTAGGAGGCAAGACTTCATGTAACTGTTCAGAATGAGAGCAGCTGTTATCTGACAAGATTCAAGAAGTTGGGCAAAGATGCAAACAGTAATTGAATGAGAACCAAAAAACTAAGGGAATTTTATGGGTATGAACTTAAATATGTTGAGCAGCTTATGAATCTTCTTTGATAATCAATTTTTTCTATCTCCAGCTGATATTAAGGAATTTTGAGCAGAGGTGAGACTGTTTGCTCAGTCTGCAAAAATATAACTGAATTAAATAAATCTAGAACATATATTTGATGTTGTTGAGAATTGTGATTCAGAGGAAGAAATTGTAGTTTTTCTACAGAGAATGTTTGTGTACTTCCACATATGCCCTGTGATTTATCCCTGTAAATGAGCCGGTACTTAAAACCTTCCTAAAGACATTCACCAGAAATTGGTTAAGTAGAGAAAATGATGTGCTCTCATTTCTTTCTAACAGCACCAGAAAAGAGAGATGAAGACACATGCGGTAGGTTGCTCAGTCCCTGTTGATAAATAGTCTTGAGCTCCACTAAAACGCAATAGGCAAGAATGTACCTCTCTTATCTCCTACTGATCTACAGAGATCTGTAGAAAATAGGGGTGGTTTTTTGGTTTGGGACTTTCCTTTCATAGACTAGGTCTGTGTTTTGACTGCCTTTTCTCTTATTTCATTGCAGCGACTTTCCAGATCTGTGGAAGAGTGTTATGAATTACTGTTTTGTTTGTCAAAGGGTACAATACCCTTGCTATGTAATATGTATATACCAGATTTTGGTGCTTCTGTGTATTAAGTCAGACTTTACCCAGGAGTCACAATCTCATTGTCATGTGGAATAGCTATTGCTACTTTAATTTGTTATATTTAGCAGCTTGGTTTCTGCTCACATTCGATTCTTGAGGTTGATGTATCTTGTATTATATGCAGAAGGACTTATCTTTTTGAATACAGGCTGGAAACTGAAATTCTGGAACCTTCAGAATAATTATATTTCCTGAATTTGTGCTGTTGCAGAGCATACTGGTACTAAGCCCACTCAGGACGAGTAATAACTCCTCTGCTTGTTGGCTAAAATGACTTTTGGAAAGCAGATTGAATGGGATTATATTAAATAGAGAAACCCAGTTCATTTTTCTAATGAAATGAGGCAAATGGGTCTTGTGTATGCATCAATTGTTCAAGTCTCACTGAAGCTAATAATGTGGGAAACCATTCAGGAATTTTTTTCTAACTTTGTTTTCAGTTTGGTACAGGTTGTCTAATCTAGTCTGTGGAATGATTGCCTGAATTTTTTTACTGATGTGAAGAAAAGAAGTGCAAAGAGCAAGGCAGCTTCTCTCAGCACTGCACTCTGAACCTGCAGAAAAGAATGTGCAGCCTTGTTATAGAAATGTACTAAACCTTCTGCAGGGAGGCTCAAGGCTCTGTTCAGTTATAGACAACAAATACTTCAGATGCTTTTACATTTTTAAAGGCTTGAAGTAGAAAAAAGGCACTAAGTCCTGTGATGTGGCTTTTGTAAAGAGTAGACTTCAGCAGTCTAGTTCTTCATTAAGCTATTTTTTAGGAAAGAAAGAATTGCAGTTCAGAATGTCTGACTGATTTTGTAGAACATTACTGAATTTTGTAGTTTCAGTGCTTATTTAACTATTTAAGTTTTGGAAACCAAAATCATTAATGCCTCCTCCCGTCTGCAAATGTAAAGATCAGTATCACATGTGTCTTGTGTTCAATTGTAGCATGCCTATAGCACATTAAAATTCAGTACATTTTAAATTATGGTGACTTGATGCTAAAGAAAGAATCAGCCTAGAATTTCTTAAATTTTAAGATGGGCCTTTGCTAGTTGTTCAAGGAAGGGAAAAATACTTGCTAGTAAGCAAAAGGATAGCTACTTAAACTGCAATATATTTCCTTATGTATAAATAGCATTAGTATATCTATGGCAATGAAGGTAGTCTGTTTTGTTGTAGAAACAGAACTGTATATATAGGACTTTGATCCATTCTGAAAATTAATTCAGGGTTGTATAGCTGGTGCTGTTCAATAGGTGAAATAGATCCCTTTGCTTGTGATGCAGATGTTGTGTTCCTGCGAAGTGACAAGCCAGTGTGTTTGTGTTTTCGGAACAGACTTAAAATTAGGCAGGAGATAGAGGAGGAGAGAATTTGGTTCTGATGTAAATGTTTGTTCACCCTAGTAAAAAAAACTTGGCCAACTACTATCATGAAAAACCAGGACTTGGAGACCTGTGCAAACTCAAAGGATCAATAGGTTTCCTCAGTGGGGACTTTGCATGAGCTGAGCCTGCTCCTAACCTTCAGCTATACTGTTGCTACAGTGTTGAAATAATCCATCCAAAAGGCTGATTGGGTGGACTCTTCCTGTCTCTGCTCTTGGATTTGGGGTGGCATTGGAAAAATGGCTTTTCTTTTGGTTGGCTTGCTTTCTTTGCAGTCAGACAATAACCTTGAAAGTGGACAATATCATGCCCAGGAGTGCACATGTAATAGCTAAAAAAGGTCTTTTTCCCAATAAGGTGAGATTACAAAAGGTGACATGGAGGAATGTTGATGTCTGATGGTAGACAAAAGTGACAGTTAAATATGTTTAATTTTGAAGGGGGACCCTGAAGATGTACTTGAAGTTCCAATACCTGAATCCATAAGTGGCAGCGTTTCAGTCGGAAGTCTGAGTATTGCTTTGCAAGATGATGACAGAAATGAAGTAAGCGAATTGTCAGCTTCCTCCACTAATGAATCTGTATTGCAGTGTACCAGCTTAAAAGAGGATGCAGGGGAAACCACGGCATTGCTTGGTAAGTAATTCAGTGTTTTGCTGGACAAACTTTAGCACTAGACATTGCATTAGAAGCCTTTCTCTAGCAGGTGTGAGCAGTTAGTACTGCAGTGCAAGGCAGACTTAGTAGTGTCACTTACTACTGGTCTTCAAAAAATACAGGCAGATTTTCAAAGAACTCTGTTGACATGGAAATAACTGGATTTGGGGGAAAGAAAGATGTAGGCAGTGTCTTAAGAGGATTACCTAGAGAATCTCAAGAACCTTAGGTATATATGAGTATGAAGTTTGTTGCCAGAGTCTGGATTAATGTAACAGATAAAGCATATTTAAATGGTAAGACAACAAACAATTTTTCTTCTAATTCATGATTTCTAGATGTGGATGCCAGTAATAACCGGCATGGAGAACATCTATCTAATGGAAATTCCCACTGAACTGCTTCGTGGAAGATATCTTGAATAGACTGTTGAAGAACTATTATTTTTTATTTAATTAGTATGGACTTTTGTCTAGTGAACAGAAAAAATAACAATGTAAGTTATTTTACCTTTCCAACTTTTCTAGCTGGTGTTCCAAAAGGGCTAATAACTAAGAATTTTGTACACAGGAGGATTTTATAAAGTCTCCTCTGGATGTCTCATCCTAAAAAGAAAAGATGCAATAACCCTTTTTCTGTAAGCATTGTTGCAATGTCATTGTGTTCCAGAGGGCTGTAACAAAGATGAAGACTAGGCAGTGAAAATAATGTAGAATGTGTAATGTTTAAATATTTTGGATGCACTATTTACATTCAATATGTACATATGGAGAACACTTACAAGCTACGACTATTAAAATGTTTTGAAAGTTCTGACTTGTTGTAATTGGAGATGAATATTCTTAGAAAAGACTTTAACCTTGAAGGAATCAAATAACATAATGGATATGTTGTGTATCCTTTGCTTGTGATGGAAAAATTGCTGGTTGCAACATGTAACAACTACTTACTCTATCTTGTAATGTGTTCTACTCAGAGTGGATGCTGAGGGAAGGAAACCATCTTTATGTTGCTAGCTTTTTATACTGAATTTGGCAGTAATAGGTTGTGCTAGGTGGTCTTCACGTGCTGAGCATGTAGACATTTAGTATATGCACACTGGTTACCTCTTTCAATCTTAAACTCAGTAGAACAGAGGTAAAGGGCTAATTATGGCTAAAATATTTATTAGTCTATTTATAAGAATTTACATAATTTCTTCTTGCTCCTGTTCCCATCCTGACCCACTTTATGTACAAATTGAAACTGTTTCTTAAGAAATATATAGTTTGGGTTTGTTTTTTCTTTTCCTTTGTGTAAAGATGCTGGAATTCTCTTGGATATTTCACATTAGGTGTTTTGACTGGGTTTGCCATTAGCTTTTATTCCTTTCTTTTAGATTAGCAGTATTGTGCCTTATAGTAAAACACTTAAGAAATCTGAAGCATCTGAGAGTAAATATAAACCCTGGCATCTCCCATTATGACCTCTTATTCAAATATTTATATACTGTAAGTGGTATAAGGAATTGCTAAACTGTTTTGTAAAGAAATATGTATATTTAAAACACTACTTAAGAGTGTTAAGTGAATTGTTTAGGATTTTAGCATTGTCATAAATAATATGCTACATTCCTCAATTTTCTTTTGTAAAGCTGTTGCTACAGATTGCTTAAAACAGTGTCTTTCACTAGACATTTCTTTTAGAGTGCATTTTGTTTTTAAAATGTATATTTGGAATGTTTTTAAGAAAATATGCAATTCTTTTTCTAACTTATATTGAGCTTCAATAGAAGCAATAACTTTTTTAAAATTTTAAAATGAATGTTCCAGAAATGACAGAGGGGAAAATATAATCTGAACTTCTACTTTGCAGAGAAGATGTTTCACCCTAAATTTCCCTCAAAAAAATTCCTGTTAATGCCTACTTAAAAAAAAAATCTGCCTCTTCCCTGTAGGAGTATAACTTCTAGGTTTACTGAAAAACTGTCAGGTTGTAGTTCTGATGTCACCAGCAGGTGCAAGTTTTTGTGATGCCTTTATCTTACAAGAAGCACATGAGAATGAAATATGACTGACTAACCATCTCCAAAACTGAAAAAATAAATAAACAACCTACAACTCAACCAGACAATGTCTAGGGACGCTTAATGTCTCCAAAAGAAGCTTATCAACATTTCCAGAACTGCCTTTTCAACTATCTCTTCAATATTAAAAACTAAGTCTTCTCCCTCTTCTTTAACACAAAACTGAACATTGATGTAGTAAATGTTGAGAGGGTTTAAACTCTAGCTCAAGGAGGAACCAAAAGAGAAGTTATCAAGAGGAGTGTTGTCAGTCTGTGGATTGTGTCTTGCTGATACCTACAGCACAGTATTCATTCTGGAGAGGAGAATTGCGGTAAGTACTTGAGCTTTTATGTAATACCTATAAAACTAAAAGCTTTTCCTGAGAATTAAATCTGAGATCTGGCAGAAAGCTGGAAGAAAAGCTAAGGAACCTGCAAACTGAAAAGTGTGCTTAAAAAATCTGGTGTGTGCTGACTTAGAAAAGTATCTGAGTATGAAGACTCCTGAGGTCTGTTTCACATGCTGGCAGTGCACCTTTTTCATTTCAGTCATTCACAAAAATAGTTGTTTCAGTTAAATTGGTTTGCACATAGTTGATATTTGGTATAGTTAGGTCTTGTAAACAAGGCCAGCTATGCTGCTGAGGAGTGATGACAATAAAAGGCCGAATTGCAGTGCATCCAGCAGGCAGTTTGCTCTCCTTGGAAGCACAATGACAAAAATAAGCTGAAGCGAATCACTAGTCTGACCTCAGTCAAAAAGCTGACATGCATTAGTAAAAAGAGGTAGGATGAAAAGTACGGGGCACAGAAAAGGCAAACTAAGATGTTTAAAACAGTAGCAAGAGAAGCTTAGAAACAAAGCATAGGACCTGCTATTCCAGCTTACATTGAGTAAACAGGTGTAGGCTGCTGTAGGTAAATACAGGCACACAGACTTTGCTGGTCCGGATCCCCATGTGTGACTGAGGTGTTAGGGTGTTAACCCTTTAGTTGCGGTGGAGTAAAGAGACACAGTCACACGGTCATTCTCGAGATGAAAGAGAAGGCGAGAAGACAACGTTTATTCAGAAAACTCACTGCTTAGGTAGCACGACTCGCAACAATGAGAACAGAATAAAGATGATTGGTCCAGAGAGAAGACACTCCATTCCCAGGGTCTGTTAACAGCAAACGGGTGTCTTTATCTTTATTATTAATTCCTCTGTGTTTTTACCAATTTATCTTTCCTGGGAAAGGCTTCTTGGCCTTCAGCTGAAAAACAGCTTATCACCCTGAGAAATGGTTGAGAGAACAGAGCTGAAAGTCTCGGGCCTGGAATAATTTTCCAGGCAGTTCTCTAAAAGGATCCTATACCCATGAAGTTGGGTCAAACTGGTATTGCTAGTTTCTAACACTTCACCTACCAAAAGCTTGTATGAAGGTCAAAACTAATGTGATTTTTTTTCATCCCCTTCATGAATCCTTTTTGTAGAGTAGATGCCTCCTGACTCCCCCTCCATTTGGGGAAGCTGTAATCTGCCTATGCTGCTTCAGCCATGTCGTGCTTAGTGTGGGAGCTGCAGCTGTGTGTGTTGTGTGTTCCTGCTGCCTCTCTCTTCCCTCATCACTTTTCCTAGCTGCATAGTTTTTGTAAAATATGCAGGAACTTGTCTTGGACACCTCTGTGCCTTTGTTAGATTTTGCTGTAATCAGGCAGAGTGCTTCTTATATGAGGCATTCATGTGGTATCATTATACAAAAAGCTAAATTGCACAGCCCACAAGAAGTCTAAAGCTCTTCAATAATGATGCTGAATGAATCACTTGGGAAAAATCCCTAGCAGGACTAGGGGGTGCTGGTTTTGGGGAATAAGTTTTATTAGTGTTGTGTTAATTTGCATGGCTTTGCTGCTGTTTCTGTAAGGGAGAAATCTTGTGAAGTTAAGTGATTTTAATTTTTTTCTTTTAAAAGGAGAAATGAACAACTGTCTTAAAGGAAAACTGGAGGCTCCTCTTTGTTCAGAAATTTTAGTGTATTAATAATAGTCTACAATGGACAAACTGGAAAAAACTTGGTAGCAAATAATTGTCTATACCTCTCTCAGACTTGATAGCAAGCAAGAATGAACCATAGACATTTCAGATGTAAAAGCATGTTAATGGTTTAATTACTTGCAGAACCAATTTAACTGGAAAGTCTGGATTTTCTTTTACTAATGACTGCTAGACTGGATTCTTCTTTGGCTCTAAGCAATGCTTGGAGGATATTCTTGGCATGTACTAGAGAAGTTTGATAGGATAGCAGTAACTCCTTTCCCCTGCCCCTTACCCCCCACATGGTATGTGAACATAGTCCAGTAGCCTGTTGCCAGTGATTAGGGGTAGATTTTGGAGGTCTAACGGAGGAGTTGTAGGATAATTTACCTACAGTGGAAATGCCTTTAATCCATGCTGATTTAATAAAGTGCATACCAGTTTATTCCTGCCAAAGCTGGCCTGTTGGGAATTCTGATCCTGTTCAGGTTGTAACTGGTGCAGAGAAACACCATTGCAACGCCTTTGTCAAGTGTGCAAAGCTGTTTTTTAATTACCTATTGATTTGGGAATGGTCATTCAGGTTTTTTGCCCATCCTGCAAGGTTTCTCTACAACCAGCCAGTTGTAGTTGGGCAGAATTCAGCATGACTGTCCCCTTGGGTAAGTTGAAGGGATGCAATTTTATGATAGGGCCATGGTGAATGGAATGCCTGTAAAAAATTGTAACATGTCTTTGAGACTGGTCTTTACTGGATGTGCTCTTTTCTCTCACAGGTGATATGTGAAGATTTGAGAATTGGAATTGATTAAACATGCACAAATCAAGCTCAAGGCTTTTGGTTTTGTTCAGTATGGGTCCTGATCTCTCCTCAGATATCCTGCTGTATTGCAAAACTTGATTTAAGGAAGTTTTTAAAATAGAATGCCTTTATAATTGCATGTATTTGTGTGAAGAGTGCATTACCTGGGACTGTCCATTATACTTCCATTGGATCTGAAGCTCCTTTTCACTGTCTGAAACATGGTAATATTACTGCGTTTTTAAATGAGCATATCTTTCATTCAGAAGAGCAAAATAAGTTTCCATCATTTTGTTAGTCTGAAGCTTAAGTCCAAAACTTTGAAGCCACTTACTTCTAGTATAAACATATACCTGCAGAGAACTATTTGAATTTGCTAGTCTGTCAAAAACTATTCACAACCGTCTTTTATTGTAACCTTGAACTAATTCAGTTGCATTGTTTGGATTAAGTACTTGTGTCTTTCCATTGTGTATGTACAGTTGTAATAATGTCAAGTTATGCATTGTTGTTGTAACTTAATGGCTAAAAGCTCAAATTCAATAATAAATTATACAGACCTTTTAAAAAGCAACATCTGAGAAACTGCAGGGTTTTGTTTTCTTTGGTACACTTAGGAAGGGGATCTGAGACACTCAGCACTAGCACACCACAAAATAAGCATGACTTCATGCTGGGTAGCTCCAGGGGAGACCCTTTCAGCATGTTACCAGTGCCTGGGTGGGCTGGGTTTACCTTGGTTGGCTGCTTAGTGAGGAGTGGGAAAATTGGTGGAAGAACTTGTGGGTCAAGATAAAAAACAGTTACCAATTACCATCACAGGCACAAGAGATATGACTTTATGAAGATTACTTTGAACTGGCAATAAATTAGTTTTACCCTTCTGTCAGCTGACACTTCTCCCTTCCATGGTGGCAGGATCGGGAAGGGGGTGGGGGGTGGTTGAGCCTATAAGAGGTGGTCGTTGCTGTTCCCACCTCACTCTTTTGTCCTGCTTCATCCAGAGCTCCTTCCAAGGAGCTGCAATTCATTAAGAACTACTTCAGTGTGGATCCTCTCCACCTGGTATCGACCCCTCCAGGGTTAGCACTGAGTTGCCACCAGCCTGGCTGAGGGGTTCTGCTGTGCCAGCTTGTCCTGGCTGGGGCTGGATCAGGGCAGCCTCAGCCTTTTTCTCACAATGGCCACCTGGCACTTCCCCAGTACCATAGGGCTCTGAAATTTATGTCTCAGACATACCTATGATAACATCGTAAGATTTCTTGATAACTCCCTAATTCTTGGATTTGCCACAGAACTATAAAAATTACATATATCAGTACAACTCAAGCAAATACAGTGAAGATGCAGAACAGCTAGACTTTGGCTGTAGCATACCAGTAGCAACCTTTGGGGGAGGGGCTTAAATTTTTTTAACTAATTCTGTAAATTATAAAGTAGATAACAATGACTTCAACCAGTAGTAATAATTTTTATATTGGAGCTGTTATTTCATAGCACCACAACTTACGTTCCAAACGCCAGTCTGAAATGTATGTATGTTTTTAAAGAGGGGTACTAATACACAGAATATAGTCAAATTGGGCTTCAGCTTTAGTAGATAGAAAACATTAAGGTATGATTTTAAACCAGCTTGTGTTCTAAGTGTTGCTGCTAAAAATACCTGATAGCAAATGTATTTGGTTTGGAAACAATGCCTAGAATTAGAATAGACTTTTAAGTAAGTGTTACTTTAGTTGACCTGATAAATTTTAACTGGAAAGCTGCACAAGTCTAACCCCTAATGACTACAGAACATTTCTCAAAGGTCTTAAAGTTTATACTAAATGAGCACTTTCACATCTTAAATTACTTGGAAAGAAAAAGCCAAAAGACCGTCTTTACTTTGCATTATTGATCTTGTACTTCTTAAAAATTTGAGCAGCTGATGCAGATTTAAAACAGCTTTCATTTTAGCAAGCAGCATTAAATTAGAACTTGTTACCTTCCAAGTTACTTTCCTTTTCAGCCTCAGGGCTTAAAAATAACAGCAGCTACCCTATTATCAGCTTAAAATAATATTTAGCAGACTCCAGCCCTGGTTTCCCCAATACCTGGCATCTAACATGAAAGCTACTCTGCCTCTGTGCTCTAGAAGGAAGAGGCTATTCAACTTTGGAAGATACATAGCAACTGCCCATCAAAATTCAGAAGTGAGAAGAGACTGGATTTTTTTTTTATTTTTATGGAAGAAATGTGACCCTCTTTCCTCAGTGAAACATTTTACAAGCATGTGAGGTATGTTATTTCAACTGCTGCTGGCATGATTCTGAAAATACTCAGTGGTCTTGATAGGAGAGAATATTGTTCTGAGCCTACAGCACTCAATTTAATTTCTGCCTTGTAAAGATAAGTCTTTAGCTGTTTCTAGACATCAAGACACTTTCCCTTATTCACCAAAACCAGAATACATTGTTAGGAGTTCTGTCCAGCTCCTAGAAGGTCTTACACAGTGAACAAAAGGTAAAACAAGGAACTTACCTACCTTGATACAAGTTGACTTTAGTTATATACAAACAATTTTGGACCCAAAGACAGTGAGTACCAGATTAATACTTAAATTTGCTGTGAATTCTAAGTATCATTTATATTCTCTCTGGAACTAGAGCCTGAATTTCAGGATATGCATACAACATACAAATTTTAACCATAGTGGAAAAATAGTGTAAGGCCTAACATATTTCACAAATTCAAACATTTTTCAGAAAATGCCTTATTTATTGTTCAAATGCATAAAATGCTATTTATAATGTAATTAACATAATACATAATTAATCCAGGGATTTAAGTTTAAAATTTACAATTAATTGGTATAGAACACCAGCAAAAGGGGTTTTTTTGCCACTGACAGTCGCTTTATTTTGATGTTTTTGTTTCTGATGGATTTTCCCCAGTGTCCAGTGTCTTCAGCAATCTGAAAAGGCCAGCTGCTTCTCGTATCCGACTGAACTCAATGCAGAATGCTTGCACTTCTATAAACAAGTCCTGTACATTAATAATTTTGTTTCTGATTAAAGACTGAAGAAAGACACAAACAAGACGGACCAGGCGGTTCTGAAACATAAGAGAGATGGTTTAATAATGCAAATAAATGTTTGCCACCAAGACAGTTAAAGGACTGTTAGCTCTCAGCAGTACAAGTCAGGTGTTTCAGGAGCAGTTTAGATTCAGCAGTTATTATGTTTCCAAGCTTTGTACATGCTGCCCTTTTTCTTCCATTTACCATACTACTACTGTATTTAAGGAATTGACTGCTTTATAATTCTTGTACTTCTGGATGCAGGAGCCTTCTCAGGATTAATCCCATGCACAAATGAAGCACCAGATCTACCTATTCACTGTACTAAATTTATTATGAAATCTCTGAACAAAGGCAGAGAAGAGGTAACAGCTGAAGATGATGTCAACATTTGAGTCTTAGTCTTCTTTTCTACAATAACACCATAAAGAAAATTGAACAAATTTCACATCTCAAAACTGTTTATCACCACTTCATCAAAGAACTCTAGATAGGAAGTGACATCAACCAAACTGATTCCAAACTTCCTTCATGGAATGTGCTCTGTTCCTGAATCAGCAGATAACCCTTTTGCTCTCTATTAGAAAGAAAAACAATTCCAGGGACAGATAATCCAAGAACTCGTGGCTCATTTCCTGCCTGATCCAGTGAAAAGGCAGAATCTTCAAAGTGTTCCTCTTTCTTAAGGGCTACTTAGGCAACACCTTGAAGAGCACGATGGAAATTGGAAACGAAACCTTAGGAACTGGCACTTACAATTTGTCATACATAGATCCAGTCACCAGCCATCTGTTTAACACAGAGCACATTCTTCCTCAAGGACAAAACCAGGTCTTTATGATTAAAGTGCTCATATACTTCATATTGTGAGAAAGGTTTAGATTCAACTCTTTCTCTAAAAACAATTAAGTATGAGAACAATGATTATCACACAGAATTGAGGGATGTGACAGATTAAGTGCCCAAAGCATTTCAGATTATTTGACACTGAAAATAAGATATCAGCTATTTTTCCAGGAACTGAGCTTACTACTCCAAAATTTGCTACTTATAATGAGAGAATTCAGGGACTGAACAACTTAATTCCTTCACTGTGATCAAAAGGTATCACATGCTTTCTCTGCAACACAAATTAGTTACATGAGTAATTATAATAATCCAAGAACATGAAACTCGGCAAAAGAACAAATACAAGATTACTATTACTGGCTGACTCCCAGTTTCTGAGGATCATTTCCAATAGTAATTCTGTATCATGCTTTTCAAACAAAACATCTTGTGTCTCAGCTGCATTTAAAAATGTTAGATCTCAAGCTCTGCATGCTGCTTAGTGATCAGTATATGTTCCCTTTGACCCTCAGAGCTCCTTTTTGTCCCCCATATGCCTGAGGCACAGCTGCTATGTGCTCTCAGCAGCCCCTCTGGGCATATTCTCGGCCGCAGCCCAGGTCTGCTGCTATTTTCTTACTCCACTACCATATGTAATAGGCAGAGCTACTCAGCAGGTCACAGATCAAGTCACCCATGTGTGTGGCAGAACCACAAAGCAGAGAAGCATCAGCAGCCACCAAAAGATAACACACGGTCAGTCATCATCTGAAAGGGATTGAGAACAAGATGGGGGGATTGCTGCTATCTAAAACCACATTACAACCCTATCCTGTGCACTGCACACAACTTCCATTTCTGTAGCTTAAGGATACAATAGAGCCAGAGAAGGCACTAAAGGACACCAAAACAGCTTAAAGGGAAAGGAACAGTTGTCTTGCTGCAAGAGACTAAAGACATTCCTATCCTTCGGTATCAAGAGGGAAAAGCTAAAGGCAGGACTTGGGATTCAAAAAGCCTTGGAGAAACTGAATACAGAACTGTTTTTCACCAATGACATACCCAAGAAAAGTTCTATTGGGCACCTGGTGAAACCAACAGATTGGTTTAGGAGAGAAGGAAGTACCTCACACAGCATGTAGACAACCCTGAATGCCCAGAAGTCTAAACCTCCTCAGTTTTCCCCTGACCCTCCTCAATCAGGAATCCTTGGAGTGGTTACAACTTTTCCTCAGTACCAGCACGTAAGTACAACAGGCTTGGGAAGCAGAGAGTATGGTTAGAAAGACAAAAAGTTTTCAGGTCTTTGAGGAGATCTGCAAGCCATTATCAGTCATGACTGAAGAGCGAGAATTCCCTGTGAGTTTTGTAATACCACCTCAGAAGTCTGGAAGTGGCTGGCACACTTGTATAGAAGTGAAACTTGAAGCTTAAAACTAAGCAGAATGCAAACTAATACTGGGTGTGAAGAAAAGGCTCATGGAGTGACAGATAAACCTTCTGAATGTAAGAACCCCAGTCACAAAACCGCAGTTTTGCCAGGAAGAAGTTTAAAATGTCTGCCGAAAAACAGGGAACATTATTACCTGTGAAGTCTTATTAAAAAAAATGAAGAACTGTCCATTAAACTCTATAAAGAATTGCATAGTGTGTTAGGAAAAATAAAGTGCCTTTGAAATAAAAAAAGCAGTAAAACAGAATAACCTAATGCCATCAGCCTTATTAAAATCCTAGCACATATTTCACAGAGCAATATATGGGATACTTTTTTCTAACTAATTTATTGAAGCACTCACCTGCATATATTTGTCTTTAATCTGTTCACAGGTGGAGATACAATTGGAGATATAAAGATGAATAAATTCAGGTGGGAGATCAACTGCAGTAGTAAGCCTGTTCAAATAAAATATATTCAATGGTTTATGAAGCCATAAATCTAGTGTTTCTGTAGCAAAACAAATCATATCAGACCTCTGATATGAGTCCCAGTTCTGTCATAAAGAACTGATTTTTGAAGCTTCCAGACATATTTCTAGTCATTTACATTTCTTAACTGAAAATAAAACTTTTTTAAACCTCTGACAGCATAGAAGCTAAGTTAGATTGGTTTCTAGTACATCTGACATTTGAGTTGCCACTGGTTCTTAACCAAAAGAGCAATACAGCTCTCTTCAGATAACAACATACACTAAATGGAGAACTGCCACAAGGTTACAACAGAATCTCACCAAAGTACCTCACATCAGTCCTATCTCAAGTAGTGAAAGGGGGACAGTAGGGAAGAAGGAGGAGGTTTTAGTTTCAAGTGCAGTTTCAATTTTTTGTCTTATTTCCTTTAACAATCAGTGTCTCCCCGTTGGCACTGACAGTACTTTGCAGTTTGATCAAAGTTGTTCCTGTGGTAGCTATGCTGTGGGAAAACCTCTCCTGGACCCAGGTGAAAGCTCTTCTCTTACCACTCTTTCTCCTTCTCTTTCCTTTCTCTTTCTCTGATGTTGCAATCATTAGCCCTGCTTCAGGGCAGTAACTGCTGTCAGTTTGCACCAGCAGAGAGGCATTTATTTCAGAAATGTTTCTTTAATCAGAAGATATTTAAGGTGCAATTCAACTCTGCTTCAAAGGGACTGCTGACTAAAGCTTATTTGGTGGTTCACATTCAGTAATTGTCAAGAAATGGAAGAAAGTAAGTGGGAGAGATGTATTTCTGTAAATTTGTAGGAATTAGCTGTCTGAAAAGTTTTCCTATTTAAGGGGCTAGCATTCTGTTAAGCAAATAGGTTGTACCTATCTGCAGAAATTATTCTCAATGAAAACAGGACATGAATGTACAGTAGGACAGCTGTTTAACAACAGCACCTTTTGTTCACTTAAGCTGCATCAAGAATGCAAGTTGTAATTAAGCAGATTAGCCAAGTGGCATTAACTGTTTGTGGAGGATTCTCACAATAACTGCCCTTTGTCCCACTGTAGTCTTCTATCTCCCACACAGACATGCCTCAAGAAGGATTAAAATGAACATTTCCAGATATTCTAATAAAATAAACCTGCTCATTGTCATACTCAATGAAACCTCATTAGATTCGAGCTCATACTCACCGATTTACAACTTCCATTGAATGTAATGACATGTCCATGTTGACCAAGACAGAAAAATACTCTGTTATTTGACTAGACTGCATTAGTTTCAGCAACATTTCTATAGCTACTAAAGGATTGTTTTCAACCAGGTCTGGCAATTTGGCAGGAGTGAGACCAATATGGTAAACAAGCTTGGGGTCCTTTTCCAGTTCTCCAAGGAGCTGTGAAGAAGAAAAAAAAAATCCTCAGTTTATTTTTCCTCAACTATTCATGTTACTGCTTGAAAAAACTGCTATATTACATCTAAGATCCAGCACAATGGACCCTTTAGATTTAGGCCTCCCTATTGAAAAAACACTGGAGGGTTACTTTAAAATTTTTATGTGCAGGCAACTGTGTCCATAAAACCTTTACTAACGAGTTTAGGTGTCTCTCATCAGTGGGTAGCATAGAAGGGAGTTAAAAAAATTCCACATGAAAAGTTTCAGCCTCCTTTAATTTCCTGTCCAGTAGAAGGAAATTTCAATTTCAACTTCACTTGGCAGGAAGAGTAGTGCAAATAAATCTTATTTAATTGTGCCAGCATAATGATTACGAAAAAAGCCTGCTGAAATCAGGCGTAATACTATCAAATTGAGGAAAAAAAATTGTTGTTGGTGTTTCTGAAGTAATTATTTATCAGAAACTTTCACAGAAGCATGAGCAACTTAATTACACAAAGATTTTTCCACACAGAAAAATGTCAGTGCCACTCCTGATCAACTGTAACTACATCCAGTCAATTGTATGAACATTATCTTCCTTATTTAGACAAACCCAAGTCAAAATTCTTGGATTTTTATAATTTAAAACTTGCCTGAATCCAAACACAGATCAATTAAAGTGCTCAAAGTTTTTTAAAACACAGGAGTTAGTAGATTCTTAGAGAATCATTTCAGACAGGAAAGTGCATCATCCTTACCTGTGTTTGCTGTGGGGAAGTCAAAGGACTTTTAAAAGCTTTTGCCATGATTCTTTTTATCTCAACTCCAGTGCTGTTCTTAACACACATTGACTTATCCCACTGAATTGTGTGATCTGGTTCGATTGGATTTAGCCATGCCAATTCATCCTCACATATATGGAGTGGAGGTGGTGGTCGAATAAACTCTGGTCGAAAGTGACCTAAAATGGCCAAAATGTGAAGTGTTTTCTTAAGCTCTGGGTATTCAGTTCTGTATCAGTAAGAAAAAAAAAAAAAGACTTCCCAAACTCCCTATTTCTTTAAGCTATTATAACATTGAGAATAGCATTACAATCCTATTTGCCTCCCAGAAAAATATTTATTTCTTATTTTTAATGGTACCATTGCATCCGCCTCTTGATTCATATCACTGTGTTACTGATCCTGTAGTCTTTCTCCCTTCCACAGTAACTGCTTTTTTTTTTAACATTGGAGGTGTTACCAGCCAATGCAGATCTCAGTGCAGGGACTAGTATCTGTTGTTCAACAGATGACTCGGTGAAGGGCTTGAAGACAGAGTCCAGATTTCTAGAAGTCTGTAATGTGAACACTAGAATCTGATCTAGAGACAGCCTGATGAAGTTTCACACTTTCATTCACCTTAATTTCCAATTCATGCCTTGAAACACTTCTGAATTGCATTACATTTTATCTGAAATGTAATAGCACAGCATGTTGTGAATTACAGAAACAAAGATGTGAAAATGCACATACTTTCTATAGGAGGCTTTAGTCCACTCACTAATGCTTCTGTGATCTGGGAAGCAACAGAGCTGTCAAAACCAGAGTTGGAAGAATCTGGGTCAGGATCGCTGAGAATGCTGGGGAAGCTGGCCTTGCTCTGTGTTGGCAACTCAGACTGACGTTCTGAAAGAAGAATATTAAACCATAAAATTGGAACAGAGATGCCTGGAATACTGAAAGTAGTGAGAAACAAGCAGCTTTATAAAAGAACTGGCTTAAAAAAAAAAAAACCCAAGAGATAACATCAACATGAAATTTAGTACAGTTGAGCAGTCTGCAGTCTCAGTGCCAGCTGACAGGCAAAGGACAGGGGGTATGCAGTAAGGGTAAAGAAGAAATAGATGTTAATCTGAAATGTAGTCTTGGACTTAGAAAAGGCACATAACTGATGTAATCTACATCTAAAAGCAGCTCATTAGTAGTTTCCCATGCTTCTCCTTGAAGAGTTCAAATGCTGTATCTAGTTTTGTAATCACTTCTCAGAGAAGGAAAGTGAAGTACTGACGATAGCGGTCATACTAGACCTGAAGTCAGCCATTTCAATTTACCCAACACATTTCTGTGGCATTGCCTGAGCTCTTTGTACATTCACTGTCAAGCCAGAATCAGAGATTTAGTGGAAAACAATGGATTTTAATGGTTATGTGATTCTACAGACATCATCATTAAAACAAACTTGAAAGGAGCTAAAATCATCCCTTTAGAGGCCAAATTACAGAACTAAACAAGTTACAGAAAAATAACATTAAGGTTAGTGTTATATATCTACAGCTGAAGACTTGAAGAAATTGGCCAAAAAGGAAAATATGGGCCTCATTGCTTGCATTATCAGATTTTTATGTGCCCTTCTGTCAATAACCTATTGCTCTTCTGTATCTGGAGACTTAATGGCTGATCTGTGTTCTCTGTACTATTTTGAGAGATCCTGTTCTCCATTTCTTTGGCAAAGAAAACTCCAAAGGACAAGAAGCAGAAAAATCCCCACTACAGAATATCACTTAACATTCCTCTCCACCCTGTATACAGAGAACATTAAGCAGCAGATTACGCCTTAAGCAATCTGAAGTCCAAAATGGCTGGTACCACATAAGAAATCCCTTGAAAATGTTCCAGATGAAACTAAACACCACTCTATTTCCTGGCTAACTGAGTGAGTGCTGTCATATTTTGTGTACCCTAACACTTCAAGCAAAGTGGGCTTACTCTTTTTTGTGCAATCACATTGACCCTTCCCAGCTGCCCAAACACACAAACTCTTTCATATGACTCCAAACAAATCTGCAAGAGATCCCCAAAACTGTGAGTGACAAGTGCATCATGAGAACCAAGTTTTTAATTTTTTTTGTTTTCTGTCCTACTTTATCCAACTACTTCAGATAATACAAACATTTGCATATAAGCTCACTGAAGCAGCACAGTATATTTTTCTATCAAAGGCAACAACTACAATATTTTTCAGTTGCTTAAACAGAACCCCATATTTTAAAGCAATGTCCAAATGAGCTGGTTTATAAAACATTTCTTCTACTTAAGCAACTACTTCAAACTTCATCTCATGAGTACTTTCATTTAGCCCCTGCACAGAAGGGTTGATTTAACATATGAAGTACAGGAACTAGGGAGAGGCGTTTGGTGTACTTTTTCTATCTTCTCATTTATAGTCTAGAACTTAAATCCATCAGTCAGTAAGTCTCAGATTTGTTTGTAACTTCGTAATCTGAAATTACTAGTGATACTAGATAAGATTAGTGATATTTCACCTCACTGATTTGAGAAGCCTGCCTGAGCCCTCAGTTATATGCATTGAAGCTCAACCTCACTGCTTCAAGAATAAAGGCTGAACGAACAGCTTCAGGTAAGCAGAAGTAAGAATTACAACACAGTGATTTAACAGAAACTAATACAGCAATTTCAACTAAGACATTTAAATTTTACAAAACTAAACTGAAAACAAATCCTTAGGCTCCTTTATGGAGCTTATTAATTTATTTTTACAGGTAAAAAGAAACTTTCTTTGATTCTTAAAGAAAGCTCTACAATGTATTAAAACTTTACTGTCATACTCTGAGGTCAATTACTCCCCCATCAAATACAGGTTAGCAGACAACACTGAGGAACACTTTTGCAGGAGACCCATCCCTGCAACTAGGAGAAAATTACTTTTTTGATAAGGTAGCACACCGGACGAACAAAAACATATTATTGTAGGGCAGTACCAAAGTTTGATTTAGCTCTCTCTGCAGACCAAAGGAAAGACAGAACAAGTGATAATACTCATGTCCAAGATGCTTGATTCCAACATTCTACTTTTTCTTTATTTTTTTTGGGGGGGAGAGATAAACTGATAGAAAAAAATGAAATGCTTTCTAAATTATTTCATTTGATTTTACAGGTATGTGCTAAAGCTAGTCAAAATCATCCTGCTCTGAACAGCCCTGAATTATCTCAAGGACCATACTTTTGAAGAGCTACCAGGTGTTACAGCTGTGACATTCTGTACATCCTGGGGAAAGGGTGTAAACAAAACACCTCAAACATTGCATCTTAGTGTCATCATCCTGCACCAGCTTCATTCTGCATATAGAATCATTAGGAGAAATTTACTGAAGACTAGTGAAAAAAATCATAGACTTTCCAAAACACAACAAACAGAAGCATTATCATAATTTTGAAAAAAAAGTAAAAAAAAAAATCTATCTGTTAAGAAAGTGATTGGAAAGCAGACAGTTATCTGGAGATCTACAGTAAGAAGTCTGAGAAAGACAGCACAGAGCTTTTTCAGATGCAGCTGGTTTTGTTCCATAACTTCTACAACTGCTTGTAAGCAACTGTGCACTTTTACTGGATTATGTAAATAATGATATAAATCTTATACAAGCACCATTAATGACTTTGTATTCTACTTTCAGCCATCATTATCTTCTATTTTAAAATAAAGTATATGGCCTAGAGCACACATTCACCCAATTACAGTTTTGAGATTGCCCAGAAAAGCTGTGCATCCTCATCCCTGGAAATGTCCAAGTCCAGGTTGTATGGGGCTTTGAGCAACCTGGTCTACTGGAAAGTGTTCATGCCCATAGTGTGTGAAGGTGGAAGTACATTATTTTTATGGTCTTTTCCAACCCAAACCATTCTGTGATTCAATGATTTCATTTTTAATGAGAACAAACTATTCAGAAGGCAAACACAGTACCAAGGGGAAAACAAAAAAAAACAAGTAAGAAAAATTTGAGGCTTCTTAAGGCATCATGCATGCCTTGCACTAAAAATGACAAGTTACCTAAGGCTTCACAAAATTTGAGCTTGCTAAGGTATTCTACAAAATACAGACAGGATGAACACAAGAAGAACCAGAAAAGTTTGTCTCACCCACAACAGCATGTTAGGGTTTTCAATTTGCATTTTCAAATGATCCTAGTCTGGAAACAGCAGCTAAGGAAGACCCCACAAGACATTTGTAGACTGTGAACAAGGGACAGTATACCACAGCTTTACCATTCAATGTCAGAGTCCACAGAAAAAAAAGTTACACCACCAAGATACAACTGCAGGACACAGAAAGTCTAAATGGTGCCCAGCCTCAGAGCAGTAAATCACACTGTGCAGATATAGAACTGGGATGCTCAGTTTGCAAGCAAGCAGACATATACCCAGGGAAAAATGATTTTTTTTGTGTGTTTAAACTGGTTCCCAACAATATATAATATTTCATATTAGCTCCAGATGTGCCATGAACAATCATGTTCCTCCTCCTGTCCAAGGATAAGCATCACATTGCTTTTCTTTTCAATCCAGTAAAACTGGATCACTTTCCAACTCTTGAGCTAACACTGCAAGGTCTAACTTTGCAATAAAGTGAAGATATAATTGCAATAGTCAATTTTCCAGACACAGCTGAAGTACTAGTACACAATAATAGCATGACAGTTATGCTTGTTCTCTCATAAAATAAATACTGCAAAGGGTGAAAAGGGATGAAAATACAGGAAAAAACCCCAAATAACTAAAACAAAGCAAACAAATGAAGAAACCCACCAAAATCACCCCCTCTCCCCAAAAGCACATCCCTAATAAAATCCCACATAGCTTTAGATGAAAATCTTTCTATAGTTGCAAAATATTCTTGTATTTAAGGCAATTACATATATGCTTTAAAAACTACTTGTTCAGGAGGGTAAAAGAGTTAGGATGTAATCTCTGCCTGAGGTTTCTCTAAATCTTGAACACAGACTTGAAGACCTTAAAGCATAGTACAAACTTTTTCATATTCAGGACAGACAGGTGTTTCTCAGGTAACCCACAGTCACGTTCCAATGACAGCTTCCATTCCTAGGAGCACCAGAGCCACAAACCTTCCTTACCTGCTAATGCCAGCTGCAGCCCACTGATGTCCACTGACTGGGCCATGTTCCCCACATCCATTGCAGCAATCTGCCGAGGAGTCTTCTTGAACAGCTCTCTTGGAGGGGCCAACATCAGTTGTGAAAGAAAGAATTTTTCTGGAGGAGTTATGGGAGGTAAGAAGCCTGTGAAGACACAGTGAAAAACAATCCATGGTTTTTAATGTAGGAGCATTAACAGTTTCTACATTCTTCGTGTTTAACAACCAAAACTAAGACAAACTGGTCTATTATTTATGGCAAAGTAGATGCAGCTGGAGTCTGTGACACATACAAAACTGTTTTAATGCAAAATACAGCACTACATGATCAGTATTACACATCATGACACACAACAGCTGATGGTAAGTCACTCATGGCAGTTCATTCACACAATTTCCAATCAAGACAAAAAGTGAGCTTTTTAGTATGACCTGACATGGCAATTCACAGAATTAGAGAATGGCCTGGGTTGGAAAGGACCTTAAAGACTATCTAGTTGCCACCCTCTGCCATGGGCAGGGACACCTGACCCTAGACCAGGTTGCTCCGAGCTCCATCCAGCCTGGCCTTGAACACTTGCAGGGATGGGGCATCCACAGCGTCTCTGGGTAGCCTGTTCCAGTGCTCCAGCCCTCTAACCAACCTGGTGACCTTAGCTGTAGTCTGTCCAACAGGTGGTATTTTTCAGAAACTGATTTACTCAACACTGGTAGTGTCATATTTACTGAAGAGGAAAAAAGTGTTTCACTCGCATGTATTCCTCTCTAACAGTTTTGTTTCACAGCTTTAAGGCTGTCAGAAGCCTCCTATCACTGCCCGCTTTTTACAATGGCTTTCTCCCAAAAAATTCCGTGTTATCACAAAATCAATTAGGTTGGAAAAGACCTCTGAGATCATCGAGTCTGACCTATGACTGAACACCACCATGTCAACTACACCAGGGCATTGAGTGCCACATCGAGTCTTTCCTTACACACCTCCAGGGACAGTGACTGCACCACCTCCCTGGACAGCCCATTCCAATGTCTGTCTAATTGCCCATTCCGTGAAGAAATTCTTCCTGAAGTCCAACCTAAACCTTCCATGGCTAAGCTGTACGCTATGTCCTTTTGTCCTGTCGCTAGTTGCTTGGGAGAAGAGGCCGATCCCCACCTGGCTACAGCCTCCTTTTAGGTGGTTGCAAAGAGCGAAAAGGAGCCTCCTCTTCTCCAGACTAAACAGCCCCAGCCCCCTCAGGCAGTTGTAGAGAGCTGTAAGGTCCAACCAAGCAGCCTGGCGGACACCAATCCCAGAGACGCAGATACAAGGCTCCTGTGCCGCCGCGTTCCCCGCCGCGCCGGGACGCACCTGAGAGCGGGGTGCGCTCCGCCTCGTCGCCGCCGCGCTCGGGCGCGGGGTTGAGGAGGTGGGCGAAGACGGCGGCGAAGGGGTTGGCGGCGAGGGGCTCGGTGCGGTACATCTCCCAGAGGAGGTAGAGCGCCGTGAGGCGCTGCGCGGGGCTGGGTAGCAGGTCGGGCNCCGCGCGGGGAGCAGGATGGCGGCGAGGCCGCGGCGCGAGGCAGCCCCTCGGGGGCCGGGGCCGCTCCCAGCCTGCTGTGGGGCCCAGCGCTGCCTCCCGCTCCTGCCCGGCTGCGGCTCCGGAGGTTTGCTCCTGGCCGGGGAACACCTCGTGGCCCTGCCGTTTAACGGCGGAGCAGTTACACCACGCATCGGGTCCATTGAAGGGTCCGGAGCACAAGTCCTATGCGAAGCAGCCGAGGGTTCTGGAGTTGTTGAACCTGGCGAAAAGGAGGCTCAGCCGGGACCTTCTCACCCTCTACAACTACCTGAAAGGAGGCTGTAGCCGGGTGGGGGTCAGGCTCTTCTCTCAGGCAACCAGCGACAGAACGAGAGGACACAGCCTCGAGCAGCACCAGGGGAGGTTTAGGTTGGACATTAGGGATTTCTTCACAAGAAGGGCGATTAGACATTGGAAAGGAGGTGGCAGGGAGGTGGCAGTGTCACCTGGAGGTGTGTAAGGAAAGACTGGATATGGTGCCTCAGTATAGTTGACAAGGTGGTGTGCAGCCACAGGTTGGACTAGATGGTCTCAGAAATCCTTTCCAGTCTAACTGATTTTGTGATTCTGAAGGGCTAGTGTTCATCCATGGTCCAGTGCAGTTGAGAATATCCACTTTGCTGGTGGGNCAACCAAGCAGCCTGGCGGACACCAATCCCAGAGACGCAGATACAAGGCTCCTGTGCCGCCGCGTTCCCCGCCGCGCCGGGACGCACCTGAGAGCGGGGTGCGCTCCGCCTCGTCGCCGCCGCGCTCGGGCGCGGGGTTGAGGAGGTGGGCGAAGACGGCGGCGAAGGGGTTGGCGGCGAGGGGCTCGGTGCGGTACATCTCCCAGAGGAGGTAGAGCGCCGTGAGGCGCTGCGCGGGGCTGGGTAGCAGGTCGGGCTGCTGCAGCAGCAGGACGAGCACGGAACCCAGCCGGAAGTGCTCGGCCTTCCCGAAGTAGTGGTGGAAGGCGCTGGAGAGCCCCTCAAAGGTGCTGCCGCCCGCCTCCTCCGACACGATGCTCAGCAGGCTCGACAGCTCCTTCGGCGACAGGCTCATCCTGCCGCCCGCCGCCGCCTCGCCCGCCTCCGCTGCCCCCTGCGTGCCGGGCGCCGGGCTGCTCCCGCCNATGCGAAGCAGCCGAGGGTTCTGGAGTTGTTGAACCTGGCGAAAAGGAGGCTCAGCCGGGACCTTCTCACCCTCTACAACTACCTGAAAGGAGGCTGTAGCCGGGTGGGGGTCAGGCTCTTCTCTCAGGCAACCAGCGACAGAACGAGAGGACACAGCCTCGAGCAGCACCAGGGGAGGTTTAGGTTGGACATTAGGGATTTCTTCACAAGAAGGGCGATTAGACATTGGAAAGGAGGTGGCAGGGAGGTGGCAGTGTCACCTGGAGGTGTGTAAGGAAAGACTGGATATGGTGCCTCAGTATAGTTGACAAGGTGGTGTGCAGCCACAGGTTGGACTAGATGGTCTCAGAAATCCTTTCCAGTCTAACTGATTTTGTGATTCTGAAGGGCTAGTGTTCATCCATGGTCCAGTGCAGTTGAGAATATCCACTTTGCTGGTGGGGCTCTTAGCAGAGCTGGAAGGTAGTGAGCAGCAGGAACGTGTGTCTGGGAGTCAGGGATTGAAGCACAACCCTATTAAGTGTGATGATCTGTTTCATTGGCTTATCCTGTGAAAGTACATCTCATGGGACAGCAAGTCACTGGTTTAAACATGAAGAAGTGCTGAGGTCATGGCCTGGAGGAAGGGCTTTCTGTGGAATGTGCTGAGAGGAGAAGAGCTTAGGAAGTCCTGAGAGCAGGCACTGATACTTCTAGTAGTAGTATTCCTCCCAAGTCACCCAGCCCTAAAGATTTTGGCTTTCCAGATAACCATACCAGTATAAGAGATGGGATTCAGTTTCTAAAGTAATATAAATTGAAAGCTTGTATTCTGCATATGGAACAAAGTAATGGAGATGTTCCTTATTTCACATTTCTGATGGGAAAGAAACGCAGATCCCAGAGGGGTAAAGGATTAACGTACATTTAGAGCTATTAAAAAATGATAGGTCTGTGAGGAAAACAAGGTCTACAGCCAGGCAAGGCAATCTGAAAGCCTTGTTGATAGAACAGTTACCAGCGGACTGGATCACAGAAATCTTCTTGCAGCATATGCTGCTAGAAGAGTGAAGTAGATGAGAGAGGATGCCAGTGTATTCAAGGAAACACAGCATTATTTGGAAGTTTAGGCCAATTTAGAGTTTACTAACAACTGCAACAAGGACTTTAATTGTAAGATTTAGGGACAAGATGAAAGCATTGCAAATAGCTGAGGAAGTAAACTGTGTATGTGTGTGGCAGAGCTAGATGGAAAACTGGGAAAGCACAGGCCTCAGATCAACCAGCAGGTTTTCTATTTCTGGTGTGCTGGCAAAAGTTGCATTTGTGGCATTTTTGGCATGAAGTTTATGGTTAGAAATGATCACATCTAAAATTGTGCCTTAAATTGAGGGATGGCTTGCTGAGTGGGTTATCACCCAAACAAACCTTTGATGCTTTTGTCCAGGTGGTCGTTTTTTGTACAGGCTGCTCTGAGGACAGCAGAGCAAAAAGAAGAAACATGTTTATAAAAGGAAAGCTGCTTCTTCTTTTCCTATGGATTTCAGAATCATAATTCACTCTTTGATATTGTGCTTACTGGAATAATAGATGCAGAATTGCAGAAATGGACTTAAGAGAAATAAAAAGTTTCCCTGATGCCTGAGATAGCAAAAAATTGTATTACTTATATGTGCTCACTAATGCAGCCATATGAAAGCATTCTATGTAAATTAAAAGGTTTCGTCAGAACAGGAAAGCTAACAGTTTAGACGATGGAATATTTAATAGGAAGTGGAATGGGCACGAGAATCAGTTGAAAAAGGGAATTTTGAAGTCACAAAGATTTTAAAAGATTAACATTTCAGGGTAGGAAGAACCTTAATCTGAAAAAAAAAAAAAAGAGGGTCAAATGCTCTTGGGACAGGAAGTGTAGTAAGCAAAATAGTGTTTCTGTGACTGCACAGGGCACTATATTTTGTGTACATGTGAGTGTGTTGGACATTCTTGGGCTCAAAACTTGGGTAATGAAGAAGCAAGAGTGTGTGGTACTAGTGCAGATCCAAATAAAAGGAGTTCTTGGCTGAGTCTGAAATGGATTGCGTTATACTCAGGGAGGAAGGTTGAGGCCCCAGCTATCTTGGTGGGTCAAGGGGGTCAATTCTGCAGAAGATGCCTCAGTGCAGCACAGTCTTATAGTATAAAAGGAAAAGTTCTGTTTTCTCCCTTTGCGGAATAGTGCCTCTGGGAATAGGTCGAGCATATTCCATTTCTTTTAGATGGCTATAGAATAGCTATTAAATGGTCAATACAAGCAAAAAATACACCTGCCATTTTTTAATGTTTGATTTTAAGGAAGATCCTCAGTACAAATCATGCTTTGAGTTACTAAAGAGGGATAAAGAGATTTGAAATTAAATTTCTGTCTCTCAGCCCCCTTGTGTAACCCTGTCCTGTAGGTTCAAAAATGCTAATACATGTTAGCACAGACACAGAGATTCCAGACTAAACTTGACACAGGCAATCTAGTTTGGCAGGTTATCCTTTGCAAATACAAAATACTTTTACAAAATAATTTGGCTGTTAGAATGCAATTGGTTTAGTATTTAAAAGAACATCAGCTTTTGATGAATTGCATTTGTTACAGGAAAATTAGATCCACAACCAAAGGAGAACAGTCAGATTTGATTTCCTAAGCTAAGGGCAAGGCTGTGCAATTTAGCTGTAGTTCTCTTTCCTTCTTTCCTTCTTAAAATTGATTATATTATTTACTATTGTATTTTATATTGTTTACTATTGTATTTTAGATGATGCGTAAGAAACACAGACTGCATTGCATGTGCTATTAAAAAAATCCTAATGAAGGATAGATAGAAAAAGACAACATTTTGAAGGAGCAATAAAGTATTAAAGAACTATCCATCCACTATTTTAGTTTCTTCTAGCAAAGAGGCTGAATACTCAGGAAACAACTCCCAACAGCCTATCTTTTATCCCCACAGTTCATTTAGGAAGGACACAGTAGGAAGGAATTAAATCACACCTTAAAGTCAAAGGGTGAATTAAAGCGCTTCCAGACTTTTCTGTTTATTCTCATGAGAATTCTCTCTTGTACACAAATTCCTTTCCATAGTAATTAAAGTGACCCATCCTATCTACAATGTATTTTAAATAACAGCATATCAGAGGAAGGGAGGAGGAGATGCATTTTGTATACATCTCTTCATGTGTATCTTTCTAACAACAGTTGAATGTTTTCTTCCTAGTTATCTTTTCAATTCAAAATACAAGACAGGACCACCAATACAGAAACAGATTTTGGAGTATTTATTCCTGGATTAATCAACAATATTGGCATGCTAACAATGCCTAAAAGTCTTCCTGAGTAACTGTATGAGAACACATTTTCACTTGTTAGTCAGCTCTCTAAGCTGCCAAGGCATCTTGGATACAGCTTGAAAAGCACTTAAGAAACACCAAAAATATCATTGCATGAATGGCTTCATAAGTGCTGAATACTGAGTGGGTTAGAAATAAACATGGTCATTGCTGAATTCTTTAACTACTGTGAGTTTTAGTGAGGTCTCTGCATTTTAAGCCACACATGATCACACCTGTAAATTAATGCTAGTCTACCTTCTTGATTCCTTGAGTGTTAGATGCTCCCAGAAGAGACAGAGCTTTGGCCCAATTAGATTTATGGTGAAACTCCAACAGGGACATATTGGCACATAAAAGCAGCATACAGTATGGTTATTTGCATGTATGTCTTTGGATAGACTCTTCTTCTGACAAGGAAACCCTTCCCTGATCACTCAGAAACGCTTTTTCCTCCAAAAACTTTGATGCAAAATTATATTCTCATCTGTCCCTTTTTTCTTGCTCTTTTTTTTCAGATATAACTTTTTAAAAATCCATTTGTAATGTTAAAATATCTAAGCATATGTTCTGTGTAGAAACATTCAGTCTGTGCATTGCTCAGGAACTCTTCACTGTGAACTTATATTTGAGCACTCAGCATTTTTAATTTGAGCTATGCAATTACATATCTGATACAAATGGAACTATTTCCGTTCTCTGGCTCCATGACTTGATTTATGCCTTATGGTTCTCTTTTCATCCAAAATCAATTTCAGTAGAATCTTTACCTATGCAGATAAAATTGCGGGAGGAAGTGCTTTATGTTTAAGCTACAAATTTGAAATCTAACTTCTGAAAGAATATTCAATAATTCTGAGCTGATTAGACAGCTCATGTCCAGGAAGTGGGAGATTCAGGTTTTCTTCATCTCCCTAAAGGGATTTAAACTCCAACCCAGACTATGGCTTTTAGGAGTAGAGGGGAATATTTATCTCCTTTGGCTGAAGTTATTTTGCTTTGTTTACAGGCATTAAAGATTCACCACAAAAGGAAGAGAGAAAAAGCAGGATCTGATGGATTTAATGATAGTGTGACATTCAGGATGATAGGTGGTCTGTATTGTAGTCCTGCTCCAGGAACAAGGCAAATGTGCACAATAGCAATCGGGGTAAATGCATAAAAATACATGTGTGAACGGACTAGAAATCTGTTTTTCCTCTTGCCCACCTAAATTCCCAGCCATTGGGAGAGTAACTTCTTCCCAGTCTTTCCCTTTAGAAAGAAAATTCAGAACTTTAGTAAGGAATCCCTCTTAGTCGCATATGCATACTTTCATATGATAATGTACTTTTAGTGGCACAGCTTCACACATTTCTTTGTATCCTGAGTTCTATGTCATTCATTTCCTTATGTTCTCATATGTTTCTAACATCCAGAGAGCAGTTTTCAAGGGCTTTCTATCTCAGTGCCCACCAAGTTTCTCTTTTGTCTGACTCTTTATTTCCTTTTAAGTACACTGCACATCCTCAAAGTGTCTTGTTATTCATCCCATCTCCTGGCTTATGCTGAAAGCTTTTAAATATGTTTTAATGATGCATAACAGCAATATAATGAGCCTAATAGCATGCTATTGATTTTCATTTGAAACACTGACATTTGAACATTTCAATAGCCTTTTAACAGTGTGTATATTTAATGTGATTCAGAGACAAGGCAAATGCAACACAATATGTCTCATCTAAAGAAGGTCACATTCTCTCTTTCCTGACCCTCTTTCCCCCTCTCCTGCAATCTTTTTGGTAATCATCCATATTAAAAGTATATATTTTTCAGCATTTTTAAAAAAGTAATACTACTAATAATTTTATTTTCTCATACCATAATACTTGATATGAGAAAATAAAAGGGAAAACCACAAAATTTCAGTATCCAGACACAGCTTTGCTTATCTGCTCTGATCACAGTGAAGATATTAATGATCCACATCCAGTGTCTGCTGCCAGAGAATGCAATGCATTAACTCTGGAGTGAACTTCCCAAGGATGCCCTCTAGACAGTTCTCACACTCATTTGGTGAACTAAGAAACACAAAAATAAAAATACCATCATACAGCAAACATACACATCAGCATAAGATAGGATAGCAGCTCCCTTTTGATGAATAACTCAGTAGTTTAATCATATTAAGAGTCTTGTTTCCAGGAGAGGCTTCTGAGATGTCAACAAGCAAGATGTGAAGCAGCCATACACTATCCTGACCAGCCTGTATGTGTGGCTACTTGGACATAAAACTAACAGCAGCATTGCCAGGGTCTACTAACTCTATGTTTTCCTGGTGTTATATGTAAATACCTTAATTTTCCAGTGCTGTGACACGTTTTTTTCAGAGAGTGCTTATCAAAAATAAATACAGGTCAAGTTTACATCATTACACCTTATCCTGTCTTTTCACAGCATCATTCATATTCTTTGCCCATCAGTCATCTGCACAGCAGCATAAATGTGCATGATGCTGTCAAGATTTTAGGAAATAACAGCTTCTGCTCTGTGGATTGATTGAACATAAGGTAATACATTAACAAAAAGAGAAAAACAAAGGGCCAGGGAAACAAGAAAGGCCTATGCTTTTGTGAGTTCTTCAAGTTTGCTTGTTTTCCCAATGTATAGCTTTTGGTTTGTAGCCACATCAAATAAGAGGATCATCTGACAAGTCATGACTCAGACCTTATTGCAATTGCATATAATTAGACAGGGGGTTTGCTATCAAGCTTAAAAAAAATCAGCTGCTTTCATTATTTTGTTCAGATGTGTTTTCAGTCCTGTGGTTTTCTTTCAAGAAGATGATGCAAGTAAGATCAGGAGCAAAATTTCTGAGAATATATAAGTGATTTTGAAATCTGAGATGCTTTTTGAATAATTAGTAATTCCTAGAATGCATCTTAGACTGAAAATATGATACACAATTTTCAGTGGTTACCTAAAAATTCAAAACTATTTATCAAATAAGGTACCTAAGACTGGCATATACATGTTTTGTTGTTAAAATGTAAGTTAAACTCTATTTATGCTCATTTCTAGAGACTTTTCTGACTAGTAAAAGAAATGAGCAAGAAAACCATCTTAATGTGCCTTGAATAGGTGGTGATATTAGTAAGTAACTGTGCTAAAAGCAGTAGAGTGGGCATGGATATTAAACCTGTCAGAGAAGAAATCTCTTATGCATATAGTTGAAAACAGAAGAAATTACTATTACCTTTTATTTAAGACAGGTCACATGAACAGTCTCCAGAAGAAACTAATTCTCTGGGCTGATGATGGAGGGATTGTAGAATGAGGACCTCAGACGTCTCATTTCTGACCTCTGAGTTAGGAGATCAATCCCATCCCCCAAAGAAGCAAGATCAACCAAAGGGGTTGTACAATACAACTGCTTCTTTCTGCCACCTGCCCTGGGGGAAGTCCCCTATGGCTCCTGCTTGTTGGCACTTGTGTCTTGCAACAATCAGAAATTTCCAGAGGATGTGGAACTACTTTGTTCCCTGTCTACTAAGCATGACTATAAAAGGCCAAGTCCCCAGTACTGCCAGTTCAATGAAATTGAAAGGTAGTAAATTCAAATCTCATAAACAAAAATAATTTTATATATAGCATGCATATAAAGAATTTACTATTACAGACTGTCACAGAGACCATGGTTGAAAGGAGATCTATGACATTTTCAAAGGTAACAAAATATCTAGAGTAAATTCGGGAAAGGAGAAATTTAGAAGGTGCATAAGTGCTTCTTCATTTTACACTATCTCTTAATGATGGATGAGACCTTTTTGGGGATTATTTTCTCTGTTGTAACTTGTCTTGGTCACCATCAGACAGGAATTTCTAGACCATAAATATGAACAAATATATCAATTTCTGTGTTGCTCACTTACACCTGAGAGAGTTTTCTGACCATAAAGTGCACCAAGGGTTTGATCTAAAGCACATCATCCATCACTGATGCAGTAAACCTGCATTCATTCTGTGGGGCTCTGAAAAATTGCCCAATGGGCAGTTGGTTTGCAGGGCAGAGGTGTGTACTCTTGGGTAATGTGGCATTGGTGTATAAGGCCCTGCATTCATTGCTCCACTCTCACACACGTAAAAGAAACCCAGATTGTGTGATTCATGCACCTCCTGCTCTTCCTTTTAATTCTTTGCTCAAAATCCAGTGCAAACTTCCTCTCTCATCCTGACTATTTATAAGTATACATGGAAACAAATGTTTGGTAAAGATGTAAGAGACATTCTTCTTTATTCCCAGAGGCAAATAAAACCTTTTATTTTTAGCCCAGTTTCCTAAGGAAATGAGACTGATGCAATCACATTGTCTATTTGTCTGTCTATCAAATTGGCCCCCTTCCCCCCTTCCCTCCCCCCATCGACTTCTCACCAATAATTTCTTCCGGCCAGATCTGAAAGAAAGGCAAAATTCTTTCCAAAGTGTTAAATGCACACGAGTTTTATGAAAATCAGTGATGGGCCAGAGGAGAGATCTTATCAGTTCCCTCATGGGAGAGGTCAGTTCTGGCTGAATTCAGTGGGTGGGCAGCAAAGGGCTGTCACCTTAGGCATAGCTGTAACACCATGATGGCCATTGTCCCCTGAAGGTGGAAGAACAGGAGTCACTGGAGTGGGAGTTCAGAAGTACTTCTGGAGAGGCTCTCCTGGGTACTTGGCAATATTTCAGGGGTGGGGAGAGAGATATGGTGGCAAAAGGGAAGGGAAGGAATGGAGTTAAGGTAGTTGTGGGATGCAGAGGGCAGAGCACACTTTAGGGTTTTCTTTATACCCCAAAAGGGCTGAATCTTAAGGTCATACTCAGGGGAGCTTCTCAGTGGTGTCTCAAGGAACATGGTGAAAAAGAAATGCAAAGCCAGTCACTGAGAAGAGGACATGTAGTTTTCGTTTTCAGACAGCTTCTCCAACTTAGTCTGACATCTTCTAATGCCTTCTTAAACTTCTTTACTGTGATGTTTGAGATTTTTTTTAATAGAGAAATTGGTAAGATCATTTAAGAGACTAAGCTTCTGTAAGTTCCTCCCTATTCAGTAATATGCTGATCAGCAGAGAGCATTTAAACAAAGAAATAAGGTCTCTTGTCATAGGTCTGGAAGTAGCTTCTTCTGTTAGGGAATTCCAGCAGGCCAATACTCTAAAAATACTTTTAAAACAGTATTGGTGACATGCCTTTACTTCAGTTGTTCTACCCTTTCTCACAAAACTCCAGCTACCTGTTTGCCAAATTCTTTCAAGATTAAATCTGAAGTACCTGAGTCTGGGGACTACTGTCTTGCAAGGAATTCAGAACAGGTTAATGGATAAAGATGAGAGAAAAAAAACAGTGACCCTATTCTGATGAGCAGAGTAATTAAGAACATTCTCTTTTCCCCTTTCCACTTCACAAAAAAAAAAACCAAAAAAACCCCCAAAAAAATTAGATAAGATAACTAAACAAGAATCTGTTTGAGCAGATGTGGGGGGGAAGAGAGGGTATAAAGGTTCCTGTTCTTCTGCAGGTGCTTACTGATTTTGGACACAAGTCTAAATTTTTTAACATGCAGTTGGACTTGGAGTACATGGGAAAGAAAGAAGAGTCAAGAACTACTTACAGCATGAACATCTTCCTTTCATATTCACCAAGTGTGTGGTGCACACAAACATGCCACTTGCAGTGCAAAAGTAGGGGTACTTGGCAGTATTTCAGGGCTAGGAAGACAGAGATGTGACATCCTTGTGGCATCCTTGATTTCTTTCGCTGTCCCTGCCTATCTCCAAAGATTGACATTCTTAATTGATGCCCTCACAGAAGGTGTGAAGGTTCAGAGTGCTGTTAACACAAATGGCCCAGAGCACACAGACATCAAAACAAGTTTGAAGGCTGAGCAATTTTGAAACTGAAACCCTTTTGCAAATACTTAATGTATAATTAAACCTTCTTTTCCTATCAGGTGATCTCTCCTCAACATGTAACTTTACATGCCAAGACAGAAGATGATGAGGTGGGTCAAATAAAGTAATAATGGGTAGAAACTTTCTATTTGTAAATATACTGTCAGAAATAACCTGAGTCCCTTCTCCAAAGGGGAAACCCTAAATTACTTCAGGATCCTAGTTTCATGCTCTATGCATCCTGTGCTTGTGTCCATAAATGTCTCCCTGTGATCAGCCACCATCTGCAGATCTATGTCCCCGAATGTCAGTTGTTCCTGCATTTCTTGCAGAGATCATACCAAGGACAGACACATGCAGTCAGTGTAGTTGGAAAAGTGCACTCTCCTTCAGCTGGCTACTATTTCACATGTGTTAGCTACTGGAGCCTGTGGTTTGGCATCAGCACAAACTTCTTCCTATCACAGTTTTAGAAGCTGTCTAATCAACACAAAAATGGTTACCTAAGCCTGGCACAGCCACCTCCTGGCTAGCGGTGGTGACCCATTGGTGCACTGGTCCCGTCTCTGGTTTATTACAGTGGATTTGAGTCAAAGCAAGATCTGCAGAGGGCTTCAAGAGGGCAGAATTCCCTATGCAATAACTATGTAGCTGCTGCTTATCACCCCTACTCTAGATCTTGATGCAGTGTCACAATCCTGCAGCACCAGAGACCTCAACTGGCAAGGGCTGAAGTAAACAACAGCTGTCAACAGTCAGCAACAGCATCGTTTCTTTGCCAGGACCCATCACTGTCAAGTAAGGGTTAAAAAAGACCACTGCTGAAATGCCCTTCATGGTCAGAGCCTTCTGTGTGCATCCTTCTGAAATAACATCACAGTCCAAAACAGGAACAGCTCTTTCAGTGGTGCAGGATCCATGCCTGGGCAGCAGCTGGAGAGGGCAGGAGAGAAAATGCTGAATCAGAAGTATTTTATTTTAGTAGTTTAATAATGGACTAGGAACGTCTATGAGCTGGAACTGAGGAAAAACAAACAGGTCTTTCCACAGCACATGGTGAAACATTTCCTTATCTACTTCACACTGGTGGTACTTTGAAGTCCAAGCCACCCTCCCAGAACTCCTCGTGTGGACTTGCATCTAGAACTGTGAATCAAATGTGTGCTTTTGAGCAAGTTTGGTTTGTCTGGATATCTGCATCCACATATGTAAGCCAGGGTAAATCTTACAGCAAGAAATGGGCAGAAGTATAATTTGGCAGAGCCACCAATATGTGGCAGAACTGAAAGCAAAACATAGAGTTTCCAAAATCCCAGGGCTGCTTTGCAGTGAGAAAAGGACAAAGCAATAACACCACTACCTTGATTTCAGTTTCTCCATTAGCTCACTGGTTTCACTTTGAAGGTGTACAAAGTACCCGTATGGATGTACACATTCCTGTATTTTTGTAGGTATGTTTCTTGTCTTTAGAAGATGACATGCCCTAGCAGGCTCCTCAGTTTACAACATCTTCATCTGGCCAGAAGCAGTTGCTGCAGCTTCCACAGGCCATGCCAGGTCAGAGTAAACTCTATGTCCCATTGGCACAAGGCAGATGGACTAAGAGCTACTTTAAGATAGTCTGATAGCAGGGCAATACTTCAGAAAATGCTGTTTTGTTGACGTCCTGAGTCTTGTTGCTGGGTTACATAGACACTTCGGAGACAAACCACTGTTTCTTTCAGAAGACTTAATCTGTACCATGAATGGAGCAACTCTCATACACCTACCAAGGTGAGTATAACCTTGTAAAAAAGAACACGGAGAAATGTCAATAGTGTGCTTACATAAATGGTTTCAACTGGAAAAACTGAGTTTACTCAGTGTGGTTTATTTATTATCTGAACATTGAGAGCATTTCAAATGTCTACTTGATCAACAAATGAAGAAACTACTCTGTGTTTACACTTTCTTGTACCAACCTCTCCTTTCCCAGTAACTCTTAAACCTGTGGCTATTTTCAGCCACAAAGCCACAAAGAAAGAGAGAGAGGGATAGAGGCCTGGAAGAGATGAAGCTGTACGATCTCCATCAGCTGGAGACCTGGTGGAGAAGAAGGGCTCTTCTATGGAGTCTGCCCTCATTTTTGCTGCCCGCTCTCTCAACTCTAACCAATTTTCCTGCTCACTTCTTGGCCATTTTGCAGCTCTGTCAGACCAGGTGGCCCCAGCAGGAAGCTTTGAGAGAGAGTCCAAACCACATTGGCAGGAGGGGAAACAGGAAGCATTGCAGGAAGAGGGGACTGAAGATATAAAGCCAACATGGGGACAGGGAGAGAGGGTACAGAGAGACTATTACAGTGAGAGAGGGGCAGGAGAGCAGAGGCTTTTACAGATTTTGTTGGTTTTGCTGGCTGCTAAATCCTCTTCTTTGATATGTGAAAGGAATGTGAAGGTGCAAGACAAAAGGAATTAATAAATAAACAGTAGTAATCAGTGCTTTTCAATTCCAAGGGGTTTATAAACATTAATGAACCTTCATGAGCTGTTGGATAGGTATTTAAGCCATATTCCATTTTGACAGATAAGGAGATGAAAGCTCTGGCTCAAGTCCAAAGTTTTCAAAAGCAAAAACTACTTTTAAGAGCCCTCCTTGATGCTCAGCACCAAACTCCAAAGGGATTGATTTCACAGTTGTCATCAATGTCGATTATATGCTGTTTACTTCTGTGAAGCTAGGTTTAAACATGCACACTCAAAAGAAACAATATCTTTTGAAAATTCAGGCTCTGTAGGCCTGTTGGGTTCTCCCAAGGTATGCAAGGAGAAACTGGTTTGTGAGAGAAATAGATATGCAAATATGCAAAAGCATTTATTTTTTTTCTCTTGCACCATGACAAGAATGGAAACAAAGACTTTGCTGAGAAAGAGCAAAGTAAAACAAAGATTTAAAAAAAAAATAGTTCAAGAAGATCCATTCCTCTGTGCAAATGGGAAAGGAAGCAGAGCATGTTTTCAAATCTTTCTACATCTCCCATAAAGACTAGGCAGATGGTTTGGGTGCATTTCTGTAAGTGTGTGATGAATATTTCATCCCTGAAAGGAATAGAAAACATGAATGTGTATGTAGTCCCCAGCTTCACTGAGTGAAGAAACAACAGGACTTCATTAGAAAACATGTGATTTGGTAGTCTAGAAAAGGGAAAAAATAGCAATCTAATACAAAAAGGGAAGAGAGTTGTAGTTATTTTCTTTGGAAACATGCATTCCCAATTTTAATTGTTTTGTGGCCATGCAAAGACCAACATCTTTTTAGCCTACCTGCAAAAACTTAGGTGATGAAAAAGCCTCCAAATTCTGTTAGAATAGTAGGTGTCACATTTAAATTAGCCAGCAGCCAAAACAAAGGGAGATCACAGAGCTTTTATATAGAATATAGGAGTCAGGTAGAAGCAGAAATGCAGTGCTGATCAAAGACAGCAAGTTCAAACCCAGTCCTAGGCATCTGCAGCACAATTCCTACCCAGCAATATCAGCCATGTACCAAGCTCAGCTCAGCTCAGCTCAGCTCAGCTCAGCTCAGCATAGCTTTGAGTTTCATGGCAGATCCATGGGAAGATGTAAGAATTACAACAGAAATGCTCCTTTGGGGATCCCCAGAGCGTAAAAAAGAGGAAAAGGTTGTCAGAAAAAATATGTTAAAGAGTGCCTCAAAAGCACTCACAGGCACATTTTAAAACTTGTCTCAAAGCGCTGACACTTCTGCAACAACCAGGCTTGTGCTGTGACACAAGCTGAAGCTCCCCACAGGTATTTTGAAATCCTCAGCAGGTGAGCAGAAGTGGTGGTTCCTCCCTACACCTTCTGCTGCTCAGCGCTGGCAGCACAGGCTCAGCACGCTCACCCTTACACAGCTTGGGTGACAATGTGGTGCTGAGCCCCTTGGTGGAAGGTGCCAACTGTCTGCAGCTGCCAGACACGTGGGCAGGATTCACAAAAAATGGAAAACAGCTTTATGTACCTTCAAACTGGTTGTAGGGTCCCTGTGTGCACAGGGTTATGACAAATCCCATGGAACACAAGTACAGTGTCAGACTTTGTGGCATACAGGCAGGAGAGAGACCATCATGACTTCAAGGGACATAATGTGCTTTCATGTATTTCTGTTATGCAACTCTTGTGAGGCATCTCTGACTGAGAAAAAGGCACAGTTAATTCATTATTTTAAAAGGCCTTACTGTCTGCACAAGTTGATATTCCAGGGGATCAAAGGAAGAACAGGGTAAGCACCTAAAGGAAATTTTTAAAACAAGAACCTCTGGTTCCAAGTGCAGCAAAGAAAAATGGAAATTCTTCCAGTTTTCTAGGCCATACTTTTAGCTAAGGCAAATTGTACCCAGACCCAGCAAAAGACAGCTATGGTCTATGGAAAAACCACTGCCCACCTCAATGCAGAAGCAAGATGGGGCGCTGTAAACAATGCTGGCATACTTTTGGAGTTTAGGTTTACTTTTTGATTTAGGTTTGGGATTTTTTATTCCCCAAATCACTGAAGTATTGCTGAACTCCTGAAGACTTTTGATCTTGGAAAATGAATTAGCATGGGAATTTTGGATCAGGAAATAGCACTGGCGGAAGCTGTTGCTAACAGAAGCTATCACTGGCCATTCCACTTCAGGCTTCCTTTGAGACTGCCTGGCACAAGAGAATGCTAGCAGCTACATTTTTGGTAGCGTGTTAGGGCAGCAATACCTTTTTCCTATCAAGGTCATTTGCTGTTGCTACTGAAACACAACTGCTCTACAGAAAACTGCAATTAGAAAAGGGGCAGGTTGCAGCCTCTGTTCAGGAAGTTTTGTCCTCTCTGCTCTGGGCTTTTCCCCTTGTCACAAGTTACTGAGTCTTTGCACCTTTACTTTTGATTCTGCCTCCTTTGTTCCTGGCTCTGCTAATTCACTCCATTGTTCAAGGTCTTGTACCTACCAAAAGGTAGAAAAATCACTATCTGCTTGAGTCATTCTCCCTAAAGAGCAGAAATGCATTTTAGGAGGCCAACTCTTCCATTCCCACTACACTGCAGTGACTTATGCCAAGACAGAAATAAATTGTATTCTTGGAATGCAGTTTCTTATATAGGGCTGGCCATTCCTCTTCTTTTGTACCAGAATAATTTTAGTGTCTTATCTTAATCTCAAACTGAGTAGTATATAAAAATCCTGAGAGGATGGGGTCTACCCATAGCTATGTCTTGAGAATGAAAATGAGTATGGGCAGGGAGGTTATCCTGGGCAGTAACTTGAGAAATACCTTTGTCTTTCCATCATAATGTAATCTACATCACCTTATCTCAGCTTCCTGGGATCATTACCACTGTGCTGAACAAGTGCTTCTGCACCTACTGAAGGTGGGAGGAAAGCTGGTGTGACTCAACTCTGACAGAGTGCAGACACATTAAGCACTGGTGGAGAGGGTGTCAAGTAGTGGGCAGAGCAAGACAAGGTCTCACTCCCCTGCTGTCCTTTGGAGAAACAGTGGCCATGAAGCCTCTGTCTTGGTTTCCTATCACCTATGTGCTCTGCAGGGATCTGCTATATATGAGTAAAGGCCTAAAGGATTGTTTTTTTCACCCAGTGTTTTGGAGAATTGGAAGTTTAGTGAGACAAGAAAAAAGCTGTACTTTACTGCCTTAAAATACATATATGTATTATTTCAATCACATGTCCTGGGAAAGGCTGTTTTCTTAGGAAATGTTTGTTAAACACCTTGAAATGTGATGACCTTTCCAGTGTCACAGTAATTGTGTGGTTCCCAGAAGAGTTTTGACAGTGCTAAATTGCAGAAGTGGGTTTTGCAACTGAAAGTGAGGAAGTGATGCTGGAAGTCAAATAAGTGGAATCAGCCACATAATCATTTTAGATATTGCTGTTCTATTACTGGTACTTGAAATATAAAAATGCACATTATAATGTTATTGGCAGGGAAAAAGCCAGGAAATATTATTGCATAAAACTGTGAGTCAAAACTTCTAATGTGTTTTTACAGCATTGCCTATAACTTAATTACACTTGCTCCTGACAGTGTATTATAACTTCTTATATCTTCTTTATTGCACAGGCATTAATTTAATCAGAGATAATAAATGAAACCTCTGGAATTAATTACAGGTTGTAACAATTGTGTTACTTTGCTAGAACAGGCAGGAGGACAAAAACATATGGACCCATAAACATTGACTGGCTTTTGCAATTCAGCCATTACAGGAGTAAGACAATGAAGATTAAATTACTTGGAGATGCAGCTGTTTTCAGTGTTTTCTGAAACTCAGCATTTCTTGGTGTGGAAGACCTTGACTACTACATTTCTGTGACCCTTTCAAAGCAAAATGCACCTTGTGTTTGAATCTGTTCAAAAGATCTAAGCTTAAGAGATGCTTTTACAGATTTCCAGGATCTGATCTGTCTGGCAGGAGGGGTCCTTGCAGTCCTGTTTCAATGGAGGCATGCTGCCAGGATTTGGGATCTGCGTGTGAGCTACCGTGATTTCCCTTTGGGCCCTCTTGTTTCTGCCAAACTTGAAGTGGACTTTCTGTGAGTGAGAAGCAAACATGGCTCCATTCCAACAGCACAATATCTAGGAGGGTGTCTGACAGGAAAAGCCTTGCAGAAGAGCCTTTCAAAGCATCTTTTAAAATCCCCTTTTGTAGGGGATTTCTTGTGGAGAAAAACGTCATTACCTGTGCTTAGAAGGCAGAGGGTATCTTGCTTGCTTGCCTAATCTTTCTGATCACAAAGTTAACATCACAGAGTAACTCCATCATATATGAAATTATTTCTCTTATATTTTTTCTAAAATGCCTCTAGTCTGGTCCTTGTTGTGCTATTCACAGCAAAAAACTTTCAGATCAATCTGATTTGCTTAGTAAGCTTAGTATTTAATCTAATCTTCCCTTTTTTTAAAAAAAAGCAAGCAAACAAACAATGTTGCATTTAGTAAATCACCTTTTCAATGCAATAAATATATCATCTTCTTTGTATTTAACACACAGGTTCTTGTACGCAGCTATATCGTGCTTCACTTCAGTTGTCACTTTCAGCCAAGCTACACATATATCACACCACTGCAATGTGAGCTCCAAGTCAGCTTTAAACCCTTAATAATTCCTGTTGTTCTTTTCGTAATATGCCTCCACTATATGTACATTTTTCAAATACTGAAGTAGTCTGAAATTAATATGTTATATCAAGAATGGTCCCTTCAGACTTTTGTAGAGAAGGACTGTTATCTACCTGGTCTGTGATGGGGATTTGTCTATACAACACAGGAAATATTATCCTGTGTTGTATGGAAAGCCTGGCTGTCTGAGCAGTGGGGTATTTTGGATCTTGAAAGTTCTTTCAAGAGTGTGCCAGTGCCTGGAGCAGCGTGCTGAGGGCTTAAGGCTGCCACTGGGCACTGACCCAATGTGTCACTACATCTCTCCTTAGGTCAGTGTAGGTGGGAGATAAAGTATTTTCAAAATCCAGCCATGTATCAATATGGTAAATTTGAAGACTTGAGGCTTCATTTCCTCAGCAAAATCCCTTCCCTGCTCTCAAAGTCCTCAGTGGTTTTCAGCCCAGGGGCTGTGGATCTCTGCACTGGCAGATGGCTTCAAGGGGACATGCTACAATGAAAAGTAAATGTACTGATGCCTGCTGTCAACAGATCTACAGGAGGCTGAAGCTGCAGTGGAATGCTTTGGGGGCTGCAGAAAATAAAGGTGCTGAAAACAGCAGCTGTTGATTAATCACTGTGAGGTGTTTTGTTTTTTTTTTCTTTTTTTCCCCTGAAATAAGTATGTTTTAGTTATTTTCTCCTAGATGTATTTAGCCAACAGTTTGAATTTCCAGTAGTATATTCACTGATGTATATTATTTCCCTAGCACTCTAAACATTAATTCTCTGCACTCACTGCTGTCTCTGGTAAGTCCAAACTCAGGATCATCTGGCAGTTTCAGCAGCTCTGTCTTGGGAATTGAATCTGCTCACTGATCAGGGTTTTTCAGACACTAATAAAGGTACAAATTAAAGAACCAAAACTGGAAACATGGAAATTATTGGACTGTGCACCTGCAGAATGATAGCCAGGTGTGTGCACAGTCCAATCAGTCTAACTCCAGTCCACACAGTCCACAGTCCAAATTCCAGGCCTTTTTTTTTTTTTTATTTTTAAGTATAAATAAATTAAGCTCCATCTTTAGGCTCCCATTTAATGATAAATACAACTGAATCTCCTTACAGTCTCCTGCCTGAAAGATCAGCCTGTTTCTTTCCCTCATCCCAGGCCATACACTTTGAACCTAGTTTTCCTGCAGTCACAACATGACGAAGGAACTAACCTAGCCAAAAACACCTTAATAAATAAAAGTTTTCAACTAGTTTAACTAATTAAAGCCATTCACTACAGAAAGTCTGACGGGGTCAGGGAGGGAGTGTGGACAGTCTGTTTTTCTGGCAGCTCATATGTGCATCAGCTACAATCATGCACCTGCAAGCCCTGAAGCCTATCCTAGAGCACTGCACACTTAAAATCTCCAAGCTTGTTCAAGTGTAGCCAGCCCCCTCTGAGGGTTTGGTACCCTCTGCAGAGGCCAGCCAGGCCCAAGACCCAGAGCACCACAGCTGCCCCTTTCCTGCCATCATTTTATGCACAGGAGGAATTTGCCTTCCTTGAGCACCTCATTGACATCCAGAATGAAAATTATATATCTGTTTGATGGATGAAAAATATGAAGCCCTGTGAAGTTAAAGGGCATGACTAGTGCTGGGAAGGCAGTCAGTGACAGGCAAGAAGGAAAAGCATAGTTTTCCCTGTGACTGTTCCCTATGTCGTCTATACTCTATTTCATGGATGCTCAGAATCTCGCAGTTTATTCTGGATATCTGTGATGCTCCAACATAATCTAAATGTCAGAATCCCTGCCTTGTGCTACTAGTACTGAAATTTAAGATACACAACATCATAAATAACGCAAACACAATCATTTCAGAGTGTGTGCTAAGGGTGGTATAAGGCCAGAAACCTCAATTCCTTTCTTTTCTTTCCTTTCAAATGCATCTTTATTTTTAAAAGCTATTTTCTTCAGTCTAGTTATCTTAAGTACTTTCAAGCAATTGAGTAAGATAGTCTATCTTCTCTAGACTTTATCAGAGAATAAATAAAAAGGTATATAACTTCTCACAGCACTCTGGCTTTTGTCTCATAATCTACTAGATTCCCATCCTCCCTGGTTTTATATACCTCTCTAGACACCAGCATTTTAAAACTATTGCTTCACAGAAGACTTCAGAAGATCCTCAGATCATCCAAATCCTGTTCAAATACTGGTTGTGAAAATAGTCAGTACATTATTGTAGACTTTCTTCATTATATAAACTTATTCTTAGCTGTTGTCAAAGACTGTCTAGTTTTCAGGTAGAAGCTGTGCCTCAGGATGTCAGGGACTGCCATGTGCAATGCCATATTGGGAAAGAAGGATGTTCCCGCTTTCAGTAGATGCAGTAGATTTATTACAATAGATTTATTCAGTAGATTTATTACAATATATATTACAAAGTGCTTTGTTTTAATCTGTCACCTCAATAAGTTTTCTCTCATCTCATCCATCCCCCTTTTGCTTCTCTGAAGCCATTTCTCAGAGATTCTTTGTTAATTATCTGCCACCAGTTCTATGTGTTGGAAAAGCTGCTAAAAAACCACGAGCAATCCCATTTTGATTGAACAGTTGTTGGGCCAACTTGGACGTGGTTCCAAAGCCCATGGCTCTGAAAGAGTACTGTTGGTGGGGTCCAAGAGAAGTCTGTCTCAGGATGTAATTAACAGAGGCAGGTATGCATGACACTGGATCCTCAACTGCTTTACTCTTTTGCTTACTCTCAAGCTCAAAAGCACCTCAAAGGTCCTTGAACTTGCTTGGTGTTCTTCTAAATTATGTCTCAAATCAGCCTGCCCAAAACCCAAGACTGAATGTAAAAAATGCCCCAAAAACTATAACAAAAATTAATATTCAAGTATCTGCAAAGGAAAGAAATATTCACCATCTCACTTCACCAAAGATTTAAGGTTCCAATACTTACATGTCTTCAGGATAGTTCTGGGGGCAGGGGAAATCTCTGAGCTATTCTTAACCTGCAAGAGCATTTAAAGTAATTTCTCCTTACATTCTCATTAATTTTTAATACATTATTATGTGGATGTCCATCTTCTCCTTTTGACAGCTTTTATTTTTATATCAGACAAGTAATACGCTCAAAGTACTTGGTTGCTACTATATGTATGGAAATGAAACTGTTGCTTCACATAGAAATTGTAAAGAACACAGATCACACAGTGTTATGGAGAGTGCAGCTGAGTACAGAATTTTGACTATTAAATGATCCCACTGGCAACTCAAAAACAGTCCACATGGGCAGCTAATTCCCAGCTAATAATTACTGCTGCCTGTGCTAAGTAGCGCACTGCAGCATTGGCACCTTTCAAAGACTTGGTACATAACTCGTGTAACAATAGGCAGAGGTTGGGAAAGTGAAGCTCAGGTCTTTATCCCTAATTGAAATTCTCTATTTAGAGGGATCTTTGCTGAAATTTAGGTGTGATTTAACCCACAGTGACTGAGGTCTTTCATCTAGAAGAGTGAGGTTTAGCAGCCTGCTAATTCAGTTGTTGTAAAGTAATTACTTAGTATTTGCAGTTAGCTGGAAAAGGAATGTGATGGAAAGAAAGTACACTGATCGTGTTTTAACCATAGAATAATAGAAAGGGTTGTGTTGCGAGGGATCTTAAAGATCTAGTTCCAACCCCCATCCCATGGGCAGAGACACCTATTAGATCACGATAGGAGCTCCATCCAACCTGGCCTTGAACACTGCAGGGATGAGGCATCCGCAGCTTCTCTGGGCAACCTGTTCTAGTTTCTCACCACTCGCATTAATGACAATCTGTGTTAATAAAAATGTAAAATACAGTGTTAGAGGACTACCAACACAACGTGCTGCAGCAGTAACCATTTGTGCAGGTTCACAAACGATCCTGCCAACAGCTCAACCGCAAGCGGTGACAGATTATTTCTTAAAATGAGAAAAAAACTCGAACTGTAAAACTAAGATTCTGACTTTTCCCTTGCGATGGAAGGTTTCAAGCACCGGCCTTTAAATATCGAAGCAGCTGCGTGTTCACGCCTTAGGCTTAGATCTAGAAGGAAACAGGAAAGCAGAGACACCTCCACCCCCCCAACCTCTCTCCAAGCCCAGGACACCCTTTCCTTCCCGCTGACTCCTGACGGCTCCGCGGCGGGACATGCGGGGCACACGCCGGGGCCGCGGGGACCTGACCCAGCCGCTATAGAACCCACAGCGGGGCTGCGGTCTCGGCGGCAGGGCATCCTCCAGAACCCCGGGGTACCGCGGACCCCAGTGGGCTCCGTGTGAGGCTCGGGGCGCCGTGGGACCCCCGAAAGAGAGAACCTGGGCCTCCCCCTGCTCCTCCTCCCTCCAGCCGGAGCGCCCCGCCGTGCCCCCGGACGGTGCGGAGCAGCCCGGCCCCGCCGCACAAAGCCCCCGGCTTCGCGAGAAGGGCGGCCCGTGCCCGGGCTCCTCCCTCCGCCCCTCCCCGGCGGCCGGGCCCGCGCCGAGGGAGCCCGAGCCGGAGCCGCGCAGCCCGCGGGGGGCGATGTGACCCGGGCGGCCGGG